>CM049311.1:22334675-22934675 GCA_026874595.1 Sipunculus nudus
CAATGCTAATCCCTTCATTACGACTTTAGGTTTAGAGAAAATACCCGTTATTGTACAAAGTATATATTATATTTAAAATTGAAACACGATGCATCATTATTTTGACATAGGGATAATATCCACGAACCAGATGGCTCTCAGTAGAGAGAATGCCTCCGCCAATACAAACACTTAATGTTCTCGGTTCTTTACTGATATCCGCATCAGATGACCCCATGGTTCATGTTCAAACCTACACAAAGTTTCGTGGAAATCAGTGCAATAGTTTTTTTTTCTTAGCGTAATCATATGCTAAAACAAAAACCAACAATCGATCACACAATTAGACACTAATGGAAGCATAACCTCCTTTACGAAGGTATAACCGCAACAAACAACGAAAGCAAGTATGAATGACAACATAGGAGTATGAGAGATGGTGCCACGGCCTGGGGTTATTTTCTTATCAATCTTCTGGCCGTCAGCAACCGTGCCAAGAAATACAAAGTTATAAGTACTCAACAGATGTCTTATGCCACACTAAATTACCAACACCTCTCTCGTTTAACAGGCTCGGTTATTCCCATCTGTAAAGTGCACTACCTGCATACATCAAAACATGTTTTATATAACAGAAGCTAGTCCAGAGGGCCCTGATCCCCCTTTTTCAGCCGGTGCGACCTTTTCCGAGGGGTCTGTGACCAGTTTCTTGACCCACTCGTTTGCGGACCTGGGGACCAGTTTTTTTTTCTAGGTTTTATCATTAATTCTCCTGGGTTTGACCCCTGCTTTTCCTAAATACTGGATCCGCCCCTGATATAACGCCTCTTGTTCAGGCTGATTTAAAATCTTACTCTTCATATGCAGACTGACTTATGCACGTTTTATCCGACTGCAGTCTATGTACTTTTGTACATCGTTTAATCTTGCCACCAGCGTTACCGTGTATTCTGTGCCGTAGACTGCGGTCCATTAGTTTGGTCCTCACCTGCATGCCAGATGTTTGTGGATGTAATGAGGGTCCGTGTCTGTTGGTAATGGCTACACGTGTTTCTGTACTGTGTTTTGTTTAGAATGTTACTTTGGTATTGTACTAGGTACTTATTCTGGCAATTATGTTTAAACGATCAATGCACTCTTTAGTTATTAATGCGTTTGCTCTATACAGGGTTTATAGGAAAAGTAAGGAAATGTGTATTAAATGATCGGACACATTGTAAAATGCAACAAATTTCAAATAAGTTTCTGAATATATAATTTATTCCATATATTTTCGAATAGGGTATAGCACCAATATGGAATTAATCAGGAAGGTGAAGTGTGTTACGTATATAAGAAAAAGTAAAAAGAATAATATAAGATATAAGAATAAATGATAAAACCACGTTTTTAAAAAAAAGGCGCTTAACCTCCACAGACATGATTTACCCTGTAACATGAATAAAGGAAAATGATGAAATAAGTATAATGTCCCAACTCGACATGCATTTTTTTTCAATAATTATTTGTGTGTAGGTGTATACAAGAACATTTGCTTGAAGGTAAAACTCTTTGTTTTAGTAAATGTTAGGTACAAGGACACCCCAGGAACACCCGGTGGTTCTTGGTACGGGGTGGTATGAGCACATCCCCACCGCTTGCTGGCTTAGTAATTTCTTAATTTACCGATCATTTAACCTGGATTCACACGGGCGTTTTAAACAGTTTAGGGGCTAATGGTTACCATAGCCTGCGTGTTTAACCCCGTGTTCATAAATGTCAATAACAAACCCAATTACCTGGAGCGATTTGGGAACAGACAATGTGTCTTAGGAAGCTGTGGAATGCTTTTGTTGATTCGACTTCCTCTTAAGTATATCACGTCTAGACAGATTCTGCTCTGCGCGGGGCCAGTTGCAGCAAACCGGGGTGCCAGTCAGCGCCATTAGCTCGAGCCCGGCAAGGCCAGTCAGTTCGGCTGCTTGCAACTATTTACTCATCACCTCAACAGCCGCAGCATCCACTGCGCATGTGCGGTAGAATCGTCAGGTAACTGGGGTAGCGGGATATGTAAGCTAACAGATGGAAAGGAATGTATACCCTGGGCCGGGGTATAAATATCTTCAGCTTTTGCTGCAGGTATCTAGTGCGCTCGCCGCAGTGCGGCTTCCCGCAAGAAAGAGGGGGCTCCGTGCCTCCCTCCCCTACCCCACGGCCGGCCCTCCCCCGACCCTGCCAGTCGTTGGGGACGCACCTACCATCTGTCGCGACCAAGGGGCTGCCGAGTGGCGGAGTCGGTGGGGGCCGTGTCCGTGGGGGTTGGGACACAGTTTTAAACCAGAAGATGTACATAATTTGTACATATTTTCTCACAGTTGTGTGAAGTATAGAACAGAAGGATTTTACTGTTGTAACGACGTTCGCCTTTCCGGTGTTCCAATAAACGGGAACATGAAAGGGATTCACTCAAGTCGAAGGCTTCCAGAACGAGGTGTCGGGCAGGCTCGAAAAAAGTAGGTTCATTTCAAACTAAACGAATTCCTTATTTAAATCATGATCAATATTTTTCTTTTGAGTTTCAGTCCCTTTTTGGTCCATGAGAACATCCTAAAATCAAGTTACATTTAACTCGACGCTGAAACCAGTATTTCCTATTCAACCAGGTTATATGGAATGCTGAACCGTGAAATGTTCACACCTTTACATGGTTTGCTTCCTATAGAAGTATACTTGGTAAATAGATCTTGATTTTAAAAAAATATGATAAAAAAATTTAAAACTTCATAAAAGTTCATATTAAAAAGGTAACATATGGGCGAGGTATTGAATGTGTTGAGTGCTATTTGGCGCAATTGCTTATATCTCTTTAGGTTATAAATATTTATATGATTTGATATATAATATTTTCAACAAAGATCACGACAACAAACATTCAAACATAGATTAACCCAGTTCAATTTTGCTTTAAACCACCTTTTATGCTTAAAATTACCCTAGATACGGTGAGTACGGACAAGAAAATTGCGTCTATGCGTTTCAACAGAGTAAAATACACGTTAATATTTGAGGAAAGAGAAAACGATATCATATGGATAAAGTAGATCAAATTCCAGGTAAACATGTAACAATAAGTAATGGCAATAAACCTTGGGTGTTATTATGACACAAGTGGGAAAAGTAAACTTCCTGCATGGAAAATTTTACCATTTGAGCAGTTTTTGGTTGTTTTCTAAAGGGAATGGCAAATGAAGGTATAGATCACTATCACTATAGATTATTTTCATAAATGCCACAAGTATACTCGCAAGAAGGAAGAAACCTCTCGTAACAAACAGCCTTGTCTGAAAATGTTTTATCAAAAAAAGATTTAAGTGAAACATGGTGATGAAGTGGATAACGCAATACAGGCACTTAAAAACATGATAACAAAACAACCGTTTCTTGAAATCGAGGAAAATTTGATTGAAATAAGTTCATGGGTACCCTGAAGATAACCCGCCAATTCCAAAGGCAGCAAAGACAGTGAACAGTCTTATTTTTTTTAATATTGATTCAGTTATAGTTTATATCTAAGTGTGGTTTACAGGCACCTGTATACAATTTTATGCAACTTTTCTTTTATTTTATAAAAGAAATACTTTCACCACGAAGGACTTAGTTTCATTTGACATAGAAATGTTGGAGTTGCTATTTTCTGAGTCCCCTATGAAAGGGTCGCCGAGTGCAGTGTTTTGTTAATATCAATGTACTAGGGTATAAGCGTGTGTATTAAACATATATATATATATATATATATATATATATATATATATATATATATACCTCATAGCCAAGAGTAAGTACCTGACATTTAGGTTAAATATAGCCCTGTACGAGCGTGTATAAGCACGTTGATACGTGTGTAAGCGCATATGATAGTACTCACATCTGCGTGTTGACCTGTACAACATTCCTTAGGGGCCAAACACCTGATACTGCAAAATCAACAGCTAAGGATACCGCTAGGGCTTTATATTTTCACACGCTTACTTATTTCTTCCATAGCATCTATCATTTTTCCACACCTTGCGCTTAAATAGCCTCCACCCCCTTTTTATTCCCCGGCAATAGAACTAGCCGCCGGTAAACAGATATCGTCTACAGATGGGAAGCGTAGAGCAATTTGAAGCGGGCAAGCTGGGGTCTTCTCTGACGCAAATAGCTAGGTAGGAGCAGACTGGATGACTGTCAGAGTTAGTTCCTGCACCAGCGAGATATCAGGTGATGGCGGAGAAGGTATTTGTACCATGCGCCTCACGCCAGGGTATATACTGATGATTCAGGAACTTTGCACCGAGTGGCACGTGCCGTTAATTTTGCTTGTGTTGTTTCTCCTCCTTCCTTGGCACTTGAGTCTGTCATTACACAGTTCCTAAGATGATATAAACTCGTATATCACCGGGCTCTGGGTGTTTTATGAGAGGAATGTACGGTTTGTGTTTTATATAGCAAAAACCCCGTGGTTTACGTGCCGCTAGCGCAGGAAAAGGCCGCAGTAACCCCATGGTGAAACTGCGATGTAGAAGCGCTTGGTAAACACATTTATCATCTCCAAGAAACAACATGAAGCAAAACAACAGTGGTAGAAATGTGAGATACATGGTATAAGAAATTATTTCTTCTTTGCGCTCCTATGTAAAGAAAAAATAATAATCAAACTATAATATAAGATATGAAAAAAGACGGTAATTTCCTGATAGTCACGTATACACAAGTCTATCTTGATCTACAGATATTGATGTTTTCTTCATAGTTTAGTAAACATATATACTTTTCTGTTATATCTTGAATGCTGCAGTACGAACTTCAACCCGTAAAAGGGTCCCGTATTTTACATTGATACTTTACAGGAGCAGATCCAGGAGTTATGAAGAGGAGTGGTCCAACCCAGGAGGACTTATGACAAAACCAAAAATAAAGTCCCCGGGTCCAGAAAAAGGGGTGGTCCATGCCGGGAAAATTAGTTTGAACCCCTTACAAACAGTTTGCGGCGGCTGAAAAAGGGGGGGGGGGGAGAGGGTCCTGGGGGTCCGGATTTCTTTTCTGCTTAAAATATTTTTCGTATATTCATATATTGCCGTGAAGGTTAACATTCTACACATTATGTGCTTGTTTCATTGTTCATATATCTGACAAAAACCTCTGAATGCTCTCAAAAACAACTACTTTTTTTTTTTATAAAAATGGCTAATGCAACGAAAGCATCGAAGATAATGCACTCAACTCGCTTAAATCTCCGGATCCTTTCTTTCATATGTACAAATACTCCTTTTTTCAAAGTCCTTCTGCTCCGAATCGAGAGATCAAACGCTCATCAGACAAATAACAAATTAAAAAACTGTGCCACCATACGGGTTTTTTTTTTTTGCATAAACATTTAAAAAACCCACTTAGAATACCTAATCCTTTACTGATAGTACAAACAAACCCATTTACCAGGGAATAAAAATCTTTGCTGGTCTACTCTTTTTTCTAAGGATAGGTCCATAACCGGTTGGTGGCACCGTCTATTTGATGAGGATGAAGGTTTCCATATGATAAGGATAATATGTTATTATTAAGCCTTCTGGATATCTCTGGATATCAGGTTTTATATGCACGGGGTCAGGAAAAAAATCAATAAATCGTAACATGTTAAGTCATAAGGGCGAGTCTCAGAAGTTCAAGCGAGATTTCACCATTATGCCATTAGGCGGGGTTCGATTCGGGGATCTTCAACTCAAAAGTCCAACGGCTTAACAACTAGGCCAAGTCCTACCCCTTAATCGTCAGCTCTTTATTGATGAAGGGTTCCAGCCTTGTGTCTTTTCATGCACACAAATAAGTTACCATCAAGAGATATTACCTGGTTTAGGGATCAGATAAATGCAACCTCTTTAAGAAAAGACCATACTAATACAAGAGCCAGTGAATAAATTTTTGCTCTATGAAGAACCAGACTCACAAATGTACTTTTATGGTTTGTGGGCTTTGTAATTTAAACCAATTCATGCACAGGGTCTTCTAAATACACCAGGGGGTAGGTGTACATGGAGTAAAAAGGGTAATGTAGTTGAATAAATATGACGGTTAATTATTGTTTCAAGTTTTATGGAGATAAAAAAAAATTAGATTCTGTAACACTAGACAGCGTGAAATGTGTAGGGGAATCAAGTCAGTGTTTTTTGTTAACAAATAATTATAATTTATTCATAAAACAACCCTAACATTACAATACACTTAATCAATACAATTACACAGTATCACAGCAGTATAACAGTAAATCAATACAATGACACAGTATAATAAATAAAGTGTACAGTACCAGAGTGTCCGGATCCTTGGCTTTTCTGGATACCACCACTGTCACAGCTCAACAAGTCCTTTAAAACATATAATCCAGATGAACAGTTCACATAAATCTTCTCAGAGAATAGTAGTCCAATTCTGTCCCGAAATCAATCTGTTGTAATCCAAAAGTGAAGTTCTGGTCATAGTCCCAAAGGCAAACTGAAGACTGAATAAAATCTGTTACAAAGTTCGAAGAATATCTATAAATGCTGCAATTATCGGAAAGGTCCACAAACTGACTCACACGTTTCCGTGTCCGCTTGAATATTTCTCTCTCCTTCTCTCTCGGCTCTAAACACAGCCCCTATTTAAAACTTTTCAACCTCAAGCCCAGAACTTTCCATTTTACGAACAATCTAAAGAACACAACAAGACACACGCGCTCATAGAGCGAAAACAGCCCAGACAATTCCAGATTAGCACAAACGCTGTGCCAGGTCAACCAGCACGCGGATTACACCGAGCGCTGTGTCTCTACACGCCATAGCAACGCCCAGGGCTTGCCTAACATGAAACAGAATGTCAATTGACACATTCATAAAACAAACACCTGTATCACAAGATTAAACATAAAACATAAAGATTTTTTTGTGTTAAGGATTTTACGACATAAGTAATACTTTGTAAGCATGCGCATGGGAAATGTGTACAGGTGTTTCCTATAAATGTAACAAATTTTGATGTTGAAGTTTCACATTTTAGACAAGTAGTCCCAGCCATCCCCAAGAAAGTAGACAACCACTGATTTAAGCACAACAGGAGCGAGGGGTAAAATGCTCGGCTCTCTCCACTGACGACCCGGGTTCGATCCCCGGCGTGGCAATGAGAATGGGTTGTAGTTGCCCTCCAGACACTACCGAATATTTCACCTGAGCCATGGAGTGCGTCATAATTAGTTGTAATAACTATTCATACAATACATACATAACAAATAAAGTTTAAATTTTATTTTTACACAATATTTTGTTTTACAGGGAGCCAGTGATGAACAGAAGCAGGAGGTTTTGACCTGGATCGCTGATGTGTTACAGGATCCGGAAGTAGCTAAAGGACCATTTGAAGCGGTGCTGAAGAATGGAGTGGTTATCTGCAAGTATGTGTCACGGAAATATAGCTGCGACCTCTTCCAAATCTACATTAGAAAGGAATGTCAGTAATATCAGTGCAAAATCAGTAATAAACAGTGATGCTGTGTGACCTTGAAACTGCGGCAAGGTCACCCATGTTCGAACTTGAGCCAGCCCTTCATGAGATGCATGAATGCCCTATCAATGGTAACTGTTGCTCAAGCTTTTTTTCAGTTGATTTTGCTAAAATCATTATAGCAAAATCTCATCTGTGACCTTGAGAAATGCGTCAAGGTTATAAATAATCGACCTCAACTTAGAGCTTCATGATATGTTTCAATGGTGCAAGTATAGTGAATGTATATCTCGTTATTGCGCTAACCCCATTTCTCGGACGGACGGACAGACGGAAGGACGTACTCCCCCATTTCTATGTCCCACACCAACGGTATCGGGGACAATTTAAGTAATTATCACAAGACTTATATTTGATAGGTGTATAATATAAGAATACTAAATATTTTCTATTTTTACGGCAATTTGTATATCCATACAAAATTTTCCATCATCTGTAAATTTTGTATACAAGACGTAGACTGCATGAAGCAGGGTACATAAATTGACTGATTCTAATTGTTCTTTTAATGTACGTTGAAGAGAATATTGCTACATGACACTGTTGAACAAATGGGTTATGTATACATAGTTGGATTATAGTTTACAAGGCAGGATATTAAGAGGTTTCTTGCGTTTGGCTCTTTTGTCATTGAAGTTGCTTCGACACATATATATATATATATATATATATATATATTCTGCGGCATTTCCGAATCAGAGTCAAGTAGCCTTTTCATATTTACAGCCTGATGAATAAGCTGTCCCCAAAATCTGTGAAGAGAATCCAGAAAAAAGGCACCAAGTTCACATTCATGGAAAACATAGAGGCCTTCCAGAAAGCTGCCCAGGCGTACGGTCTGCCTACCGAGGACAGCTTCATGCCAACAGATTTGATCGAGGCCAGGAACATCCCCGCAGTCGTCAAGAGTCTATTTGCTTTGGCCAGAACAGTAAGTACTACATCTCTAATTTTATTTAGCTCACTTGTGAGCTATAACCATGCTGCGGCGTCCGTTGGTCGTCTGTCGTCCGTCTTTGAACAGTTTTCCTTATAGCAATGGTTACCCAAAACTTCTTGATGTGTGTGCAAGTTTGATCACGTGTGCCATGTTTGAAGATTTTATATACATTTATGTTTGCCCCTTTTATTTTAGTTATCGGCGCCCATACGTGCGAGCAATTCTATGACTACAATACCGTTGGTGCATTTTTGATATAACATAGAATATCATTAAACTTATTTTAGGAATATCGTTGAATTTTATCCATGAATGAACACTTTGACAGAAACTGGCTGAATATTTCCTTCTGTCTCTTTCATTTGATTTATATATATATATATATATATATATATATATATATATATATATATATATATATATATACTCATGGTATTGAATTAAAGCCGCCCTGTTCTTGATATGCACCGCTCGATTGAAAAGAAAAGCTTTCCAAAGTCGCATATATCTTGATTTCAGATTATCAATATATTTATTTTTTTCGACATCTTGTCAATTATCGGGCATGTAACGACATCAGTAGGACTAAAGCAACTACGTTTTTCTTGCCCTTACAACATTCATGCTGTGGTTTTATTACAGGCTAAGAACAAGGGATACGAGGGTCCAACTCTGGGTCCCAAGATGGCCGTCGCTGACAAGAAAGAGTGGACAGAAGAACAGATGAGGGAGGGCCGTCAAGGTCACCTTGGTCTGCAAATGGGTTCTAACCAGGGAGCGAGTCAGGCCGGTATCAGCATGGGCAAACAGAGGATGATTCTGGACTAAACATCACTTCCGTCCGTGTCACGTGACGACGAAGCAAGCACAGAGCGACGACTGCCTAAATATGACTACTATTGATGCTATAACAGCTGCTCTAGGCCGAGCTATATAACACACACTGCTTAGGCCTAATCATAACTAGATTTGGTACTTAAAAAATGCGGAATAGTTCGTGCCATAAAATTCATGGGGACGCTTGATATTGTATGTATATATAATGATTATCATCATTCACCATTATGGGGCGCAGGTAACACAATAGTCATCAATACATCTAAAGACTAAAAGATGCTGGTTTTTTTACAGAACAGTAAACCGGGAATCGGGAGAAAGCCTCCATTTTGTACCCAAGGCCTTGGAAACGTAAGTTGTACAAGGTGAATGCTTTCCCTGGCTGGTATTAAGGGTGTATTAAATAGAGACCGGTCAATATGTTAAGTATACCATCTATTAACCGGAGATAATCGTAATGGAGACCTATAACTGGAAGCTGATCCGGTGACGCAATGATCCACCGTTTCGCTACCGGGGTACTATGTTTTCTGCAAGTAGCCCGGTAGGCAAAGGGGTAGATGTGTGGCGGAATCACCTCCGGTTGAAGTTGGTTTGTCTAGATAAGACCAATACACTTGACGCTTATGATACGGGAAATTACATGCACAATGGCGGCATCTTTCACTTGGTCCAGTGACGAAGGTCGTTCCTTTTTATTGGATCATTATTGCCATAAAGAATGTTTTTAAGCAAATCCCAGCTTTCCCTAGTTAAATGACGGTTGAAGGTTTTAACAAATAAATTTTGAATGTATAATACATTATGAACTGTTTTGTCATTTATTATCTTACGAGAGAGAGAGAGAGAGAGAGAGAGAGGGAGAGAGAGAGAGATTTGTTTATTTTGAAAGATCTCCAGTGTGAGAGTGCGGCTGTATGTTTTAAAAGGTATAATCCTAATATAACTTTAGGAATTGGGGGTGGTATCAAAAGGGTTATTCCGCCCTAAACATTTCCGATACCCGTCCTCTTGTCACCAAATTCTCTCCGCATATAGATTCCCGTCTAGACGCTCTACTCAGCGTACCTTCGTGTGGTATCCCCTCTCCCTTATAAGGGATATATTGAACCCAGACAGGTTTATTTGCGGATACACTAAAACCCTGATGTAACAGGTCGCATATTGAAACTATGGGTACATTGGGCTAGTATTTATAATATTACTTTGATTCCATGAAGCAAAGAATATATTTTGGGAAAGTCATATTTCCACACCAACACTTCCCAGAATCGGATTGAATAAACAATCAAATGGACCATACGGATAACAGTAAACTATACTGTGTAATAGACAATAATAATTTTGACAGTTCTGTTTTTAATACAAGGATATTTTAATTATCTATTAGGCCCATGTCAAAGCCTCTCTCGCGAACCACTTAACTGTTCCATGAAATGTGGACTTATATAACTGTACTTTGAGTCAAATATATATTTTTTAAATCTTGTTTTTAAATCACTTGTTTTTAATATCAAAATTAACTTTTCAATTTATCAGACAGGTAAACCATAGCTTTATTTTAGAATATGGAACAACTAAAGCATTACAGAAACTTTTGTTGTATTTTACTTCCACTTGTCTTTTATTTAATATATTCTTTAAGGGGGTTCTTTTAGGTTTTCGACTGCGGGCAGGATTAAAGTCTTATATTTGTCCCATGGAAACGGCCCCGTTTGCATTAGTATATACACCTATAACCGCTTGAAGAAAAAAATAAATAAACATCTCATTACCTCATTCAACAGCTTTATTAACAATGAATATTAAAAATCTAACTTTAACAGTATATTAAAAAGTAATTAGCTATTATAAAAATTATATTCCGTTCTGTAAAAGAATGTACACTAGACCTACATCATCGGTGATTTGGGGCTTTGATTGCATAGAATAATATAATAAATATGATAAATCAATTCAGCTTGTCAATTTTATATCTCTGATAGGTAGGAGGAACATGATTATGAAAATGCTGTTTGGTAAAAGGGAAATTATTCGTAAAATATATATATATAGCAAGGAAGTGTATATATATATATTTAATTATATATATATATATATATATATATATATATATGTTAGAAAACATACATAAAAAATGGCGATGGAGAACTAATATATGCCAGGACCGTCTTTAAATAAATTCACCATTCATCTCATGTTCACAACATCTTGTTGTCACGTGATTTGTATGATATGACATGCCAGTGTTTGAGAAGATCATAAAAATTTAAACAAGAGTTAAGAACCACATGTTCTGAAATAAGAAGTGGGTCCAAACTTAAACGATGAAACGTTTACCAAACATAAGACACTTGTTAAAGAAAGACTATAGCTACCTTTTGAAAAAAAAAATATTTATTAGTGTCATTTCAACTGAAATTTTACTTTCATGAAATAATCATAAAATACGTACAATCAAGCAAAATAATTGCGATCACATGTATTATTTTGTCGTCACCGCCATCAATATATATATATATATATATATATATATATATATATATATATATATATGTGTGTGTGTGTGTCAGAGACGAGATTGAAATCCAGGCGGATTTTAAATTCGCCTAGACGAGATTGCGATTGTGATCTCGCCTAGGCGAGATTGCAATTGTGATCTTGACTAGACAGATTTTAAACTCGCCTAGACGATATCACAATCGCAATCTCGCCTAGGCGAGATTAAAATCCATCATGGAGCAGGCCAGGATTTTAATCTCGCCTAGGCGAGTTTAAAATCTGTCTGGTGTCATCCAGGCGAGTTTAAAATCTGCCTGATATCACTTGGGCGAGTTTAAAATCTGCCTAGGCGAGATTAAAATAGTGATCTGATCTAATTTCCCAATAAATTATGCATTGTAATTGACTTAGGAAAGATGTTTTCAGTCAGATTTTCAATATTTTAACACTGAATGGTTAT
Organism: Sipunculus nudus; assembly: GCA_026874595.1. Lineage (NCBI taxonomy): Eukaryota > Metazoa > Annelida > Sipuncula > Golfingiida > Sipunculidae > Sipunculus > Sipunculus nudus. The sequence continues at coordinate 22,346,945 of CM049311.1, forward strand.
GTATAGTTCACAAGTAATATATTTATTAATATTTACAGAATATTATATTATTAATTTAATAATTAACATTAATTTTGGAAATGGAATATTTTATATTATATATTTTTTTATTAATATGGTTATGTATAGTTCACAAGTAAAATATATTTAATAATATTTACAGAATATTATAATATTTATGTAATAATTAACATTAATTTTTTTTATTTTATATTTTTATTTATAAACTAGGTAATAAGAAACTTACATTGGTATTGTATATGGCATATTCAAATGATATATGATGTGGGCTGCTGCTGATTATTTACATAATAATTTTGTTGTCAATATTAATTTGAAGGGAAACTGGTATTAGTAATATTAGTAATGTAGTATTTTAAAAAGACAAAAGGAACATAGCTCATTTATTTTTTATCAATATAATTCAATGAATGTTCACATGCATAAATGATCTATTACTCTATGAATCTAGAAATCATATTTTTTCTGGTATGATATAATACTGTCCAAAAAAAAGGTAGTTATCTTGTAACACAGTCTACATAAATATTGAAGCTTCACAAAATGCCTCACAAAACATTAAAACAAGTGACCCATGGGTCATGATGCTCAGCTGACTGGGAAGAGATTCGCAAAAGGAAATTTTATCATCTGAATGGTAGTATATACCCATTCAACTGAAGCATCAAACAGATTAACCAACAGGCCAAAATTGTGTCTGTATTTATATATCTCAAAAATAGAGAAAAAATGCGTAAAAAATACAAGTGGCTCCACCAGTCTGCAGAAACTAATAAAAAGACTTAATGGTCAATATGCATGCAAAGAATCATGGTGATCTCTGCATTAGTTTTTACAACTTGTGCCATGTAAACAGATGACAGCATCCTTAAAGGTCTCAAAAATAGAGAAAAAAATTCGAAAAATTGAATAAAATATAGGTGGAACCACCAGTCTGCAGAAACTGATGAAACACTCCATAAACAATATCCATCCAAAGAATCATGCTGATCTCTGCATTAGTTGTTCAGACACTTCAGCTTTTTTATCAAATTGTTCATTATTCTGAGGGAAATTTGGAGTCCTATAGCTTGAAGGATATGGGAAACAGAGACCTAATTTCAGGTTTCCAGAGACACTTTTCATGGGCCTTGCAAGACAAGAATGCAGATTCTAGGTCCAGTTGTTATGATTTGTACCCTGTTGACAGATAACCACATCTTTAAAGGTCTCAAAAATAGACAAAAAAATTTGTAAAAATTTGAAAAAATAAAGGTGGTGCACCCAGTCTGCAGAAACTGATGAGACACCTCATGATCAATATGTATGCCAAAAATCATGACCATCAGTGTTGTAGCTATTGAGATACTGCAGTTTTTGTATCAAATTTTTCATTATTCTTAGGGATACTTCGGAGTCCTATAGCTTAAAGGATATGGGTAACAGAGACCTAATTTCATTTTCAATGGAGACTTTTCATGGATCTCCCTGTGTGTCAAGAATGAAGATTCTAGGTCCAGTCTATACAATTTGTGCCCTGTTAACAGATGTTCATATCTTTTAAGGTCGCAAAAGTAGAGAAAAAAATCGTAAAAAAACCCGAACAAATATACGTGGTGCCATCAGTCTGCAGAAACTAATGAAACATTCCATGATCAATATCCATGCAAACAATTAAGGTGATCTCTGCATTAGTTGTTCAGATACTTCAGCTTTTGTATCAAATTTTCCATTACTCTGAGCTGTACTTTGGAGTGCTATTGCTTAAAGGATATGGGTAACAGAGACCTAATTTCAGGTTTCCATGGAGACTTTTCATGGGTCTCCCCGTGTGTCAAGAATGAAGATTCTAGGTTCAGTCGTTAAGATTTGTACCCTGTTGACAGATAACTGCATCCTTAAAGGTCTCATGAATAGAGAAAAAAATTTTAAAAATTTGAAAAAATACAGGTTGCACCACCAGACTGCAGGAACTGATGGAACACCTCTTGATCAATATGTATGCCAAAAATCATGACCATCAGTGTTGTAGTTTTTTTCTATGAAATTTTTGAAAATTCTGGGGGGTACTTTGGGGCCCCATAGCTCAAAGGATTTGGGTAACGGAGACCTAATTTCTGGTTTCCATGGAGACTTTTCATAGGTCTCCCCGTGTGTCAAGAATGAAGATTGTAGGTCCAGTCTTTACGATTTGTGCCCTGTTAACAGATGTTCACATTTTTAAAGGTCTCAAAAATAGAGAAAAAAAATCGTAAAAAATCAAAAAATATAGGTGGCGCCACCAGTCTGCAGAAACTGATGAAACATCTAATGATCAATATGTATGCAAAAAATTATGACCATTAGTGATGTAATTAATGAGATATTGAAGTTTTTGTATGAAATTTTTTACTATTCTGGGGGGTACTTTGGGCCCCAATAGCTCGAAGGATATGGGCAACAGAGACCTAATTTCTGGTTTCCAAAGAGATTTTTAATCGACCTCACAGAATGTCAAGTTACAAGATTGTAAGTTTGGCAGTTACGATTTGTGCCAGGTTAACGGACAGTCGGACAGAAGGACAGACAGACAGACGGACGACGGACAAAGAGTGATCGCTATAGCTCAGCATGACTGAAAGTCAGCTGAGCTTAAAAAAAGATCAGAAGAATATTATATACATTATAAGAAAAGACTAAATAAGACAAAGAAATATTCACATGCATACATCTGTGTATCAACTTTTACCTTTTCTCATATGATGTTTAATTACCAAAAAAAAAGGATGGTGTATCAAAGTCCATCATAAATACTGATACCCTGCATATTTTGTACCATAAGTGTACATGTTTTGACTGTTGAGTGTTGAATACCTGGGTGAAAAGAAACATTTGAACTAGATCAACCAACTAATTTGTTCTGTTTGTCCTGTAAGAATTATCAAATAGGATGATTGTTTATGTTAATGTGTAATATACTCATTAAATAGTGAAGTAATAGCTATCTAGACTAATCCATCTATCTATCTATGATTGATTCAATATGCAAGTGGATGACTTTTTCCCCCAGATTTGCTCTTCATAATATCTCATAAGTGTGCTTCAATATACCTCTTGTTACTCTCTAATTGCCATATATTTAAATACAATTACAAATTATTTTTTTGTAAAAATTATTAGTGATATTTACAATCACAAGGTTGTTAAGAAAACTGGAGAAAAAAATAAAGATTAATTAATGTTTAGCAAATAATTGGTATGATAAGGATGCTGTAGACCACATGAAACACATCAAAGGTGCAAATAATAATCAAATATCTATTTCATAATTCTGTTTCCAAAATTAATGTCAATTATCACATGAATAATTATTACATTACTGTAAAAAAGTTAATTATTACATTAATACTATAATATTCTGTAAATATTAATAAATATATTACCTTTTAACTATATATAACCATTCAGTGTTAAAATATTGAAAATCTGACTGAAAACATCTTTCATATGTCAATTACAATGCTTAATATATTAGGAAATTAGATCAGATCACTATTTTAATCTCGCCTAGGCAGATTTTAAACTCGCCTAAGTAATATCAGGCAGATTTTAAACTCGCCTGGATGACACCAGACAGATTTTAAACTCGCCTAGGCGAGATTAAAATCCTGGCCTGCTCCATGATGAATTTTAATCTCGCCTAGGCGAGATTGCGATTGTGATCTCGTCCAGGCAAGTTTAAAATCCGTCTAGCCGAGATCACAATTGCAATCGCGCCTAGGCGAGATCACAATCGCAATCTCGTCTAGGCGAATTTAAAATCCGCCTGGATTTTAATCTCGTCTCTGACATATATATATATATATATATACACACACACACACACACATATATATATATATATATATATATATATATATATATATAAGTACACGTTTCAATTATATAGTTTGTCCCTTAACAAGCCTTCCTTCCTTCCTTATTTACCTGGTCATCAAAACTCTGATCCTGTTTTATGTCTATACGTTTTAAAATATCATATTTCAGCCGCCAATTTACAAATAGGCAAATATGACATCAGATAATTACACATAATGCCATATTAGATGATAATAAACTAGGGATCTGTTAAAATAAAATTATACTAGTTTTAAGCCTAGTACACCATTGTTAAAACTGACACGGCAAAGTGGTTAATATAGTGACACACAGTTGGCCCTAGATGGTCAACAACATGTGACTGAATTTATCTTATTGCAATACTCCCAGACATTCTATTAAATAAGCAATATCATGTTATCACAGCGAATTAAGTATACTCAGATTAATTTTTACAATGCCTAATGCCTTAGTTAAGACAACAAAGAACGCTAGAAAATCGTATTAGGGCTGTACTCCAAGATATTCTACTGAACGTATTCAGCCACAGCTGAGTAAAGCTGCTAAACGCTGGATATATGGTGAACCGAAGGCAGAGTGACGCACGGACGGAAGTTTTGAAGTAGCGATAGGTCAAAGGGCATAAATGATTTATTTTATGAGATCAGAAACGAAAGGGCTCATTTCCATCCCAGCGGCAGTGGAGACGAAGAAACATATAGTATATCTGTCATCCCAGTTACAACGCCAGTCAGGATTCAAGCTTTTCAGACAAAGATGTCCTCTATGGCGTATATTAATAAGCAAGAAAAATGGGATAAAAATCTTATATCATCTAACATTCTTTCATGTGCACACAAATATACTAAATTACAGCATTACATGCACAATTACATAAAAGATAAACAAGAGTGAATTTGCACTTTTGGCTTAAGAAAATCTAAGGGTGTTTCTTGCCTGTGAAATCAAGCCACTGAATCAAGTAGTACTCCTTCTGATCAGGTGAGATATCTCATGAATCAATAAATTGCACTTCTAATCCATTCATAAAATGCAAAGTTTTATTCATTTCATGACATGACTTTGTCTAATAGACTTATATGTCATGCCTTAAGTAACTGGCTTAATATATAACACGTTAGATATGGTCATGAAAGTACAAGTGAAACACAGGACGAACAACAAATAAGATGCAATTCCAGGATAGTCCTTATTAAATCATTCATACTTATAAAGATTATAAATTGTCAAGTGCACAACCAATGTAATACTTCTAAAATGAAGAAAAAGTTTTATAAGCATGAGTTGATCTGACCATGCAGCCATTTCAATGCCATGATTGAATCAAAATGTATTATTATTTCTCTTGCGAAAATCAGCTATATTCCGCAAGGTGTCTCTGAAAGACATTTTCATGCGATTTCCATTGCCATGTCCGACTCCAAACATACTCAGCGGTTCTCTGTGTTTTTGTAGGTTCCTAATTTCACGGTACATGCTGGCAAAAACGTTATGTACACTGCTATAGCTCTCCCTGGCGGAGGCTTCGTAGTAAAGGCATGACAACTTCCGGGCGAGTCTGCGCACATCGGCTTCCGTTACTGTCCGTTGGTGGCACATTTCACATTTATTGGCTACTAACACGATCGGGGGACGTCGGTTGCCTCGGCAACGCATGACCAGACGGAATGCTTCTTCTGCGTGCGGTAAACTATCTTTATCGAGAACAGAACAAACGATCATGAACCCTTCAGCCCACGTGACCTGGTCTAGGTGTTCCTGTGTATCTGACATCTGGAACAAAATGGAAATAAACATTTTCAATAATTAAATAAATATTTTATTAATTATTCACTCAAATATCTACCCACGAGTAGAACTTGGTGTCCAATAACTGATTTCACAGACAAAAAATTATTTCAATAGAAAATTAATACACTATTTTTCAATTTCCTTAAGCACACTTGGTCATAGGGTTCTTTAAGAAGGATGAATATTGGGATTTATTAATTTGTACGAAAATATCTTTCACCACCACCACCACCCCCCCCCCCCCCCCCCCCTCAATAAAGAAAGGACTCGCTGGATTTACCAAGAACTGCAAAAAAGACCCAAAAAATCATATTTTATTGTATTTTGCTACATGCTTATTCCATTGTGTTAAGCCTTACAGGAATCTTTTTTGTAGGTCTAGCCACATAGATCCCCTGAGCTGTATCAATGATGAGATACTGGGATTTCAAAGCGTCGGATTCCTTTGGAAATCCACATCGAAGGGCTGTATAAATGCGATTTAGAGCCCCGGCTCTCAGTAGACCAGGCACGTTATTTCTTTCACCTCGGAATAGGGAAAATGTTTTCAAGTTTGAAGGCCAGGTATGAGCCGGACCACCCCAGCTGTTCCCAACGGCCAAGGACGTTGTGATTTATCAAACTCCCAACACTGACTTCCTGAAATCAATCGGGGTAACTAACACTGGGCTTTATTTCTAATCTTTCCTGCAGAAGGTAACTGCAGCTATTAAAGGCAGATGTTGAACTGATCAGACCAGGTCTGGTTTCAATTCACCACATGCCGCCTACGGGAATGAATATGTGTGGTGCCTGAATGTTTAGGCGTAACATGTAAAATATCATCCAGTTTTAATAACGTCATTGATTCTTGCATTAAGGTTAAACCTTGGATGCTTAGTCACAAAATAAATGTTTCAATATCCATCCATACTGCAGGGAATGGAAAACATACCAGCACTGAATATATGTCAATATTAGTCTCCTTAATACTTATATATTAGACCCTATATTGTCTCTATGATAAACACAGATGTCTATCATAAAGACACTACAGGTCCTATATATTTATATATTTGATTCCGTATGTATGCATCCATACTGAATGGAGATCAATATTTGTTTACTCAATTGAGGTTTACATACTTTCATAACGGATGTGTTGTTTCGCTCGTCTGCGTGAGTACCCCTTTGCTCTCGTCGTTTAAATTTAAGCAGAGCGTAATTGGCACCAGAAGAAAACCATTTAACATTAGTGGTGCCCCAGATGCGTGTGGTTTCTTCCAGAAACTTTCTGGGAACATAATTTGCCTTGTTTTCTGGTTAGACCGGTGGTCAGTGAGGTTGCATTCCAAGACAGGAGCCATGTTGCTGAATCGCAGTGCAATATTACCTCAATTTACGTTCTTGGCGGAGGTACTTCCGCCGCACTCCCTGACTTCCATTTGGACTTAGTCACTTTCAGAAGAAACATTTCGACCAACAAAGAAGTTAATATGCAACATGTAAAATATCATCCAACTTTCACTTTTTCTCAAATTTTATTGGTGCATCATACTGTGGGCAAAGTGTTTATATGTTTATGAGTGCAAGTATATATACACCAGCATTAGTTTGCGTTTAAATTTAGTATGAAAGTATGTGAATGTGCAGGAATTCTTCGTCCAAGCATTACTGGTTGTCCTTTAAGCGTTCCGTTCAGTGCAACCAAACGTATCAGGGCGTAACTATAAGAATATATACATCTATATATAATATAAATATATCTATATATAGGGTGGCCATCAGAATGTAACCGTGCATATAGTAGTTAATAATTTAAAATGCCGAGGTGACCTACCTCCCACGTCGTATCCATTATGTGAACACACGCCAGTTTCCCGTCGAATTCATGATTCGTCACACAAAGTGAATCTACAAAAAATCAGAAATACGATTTATTCATATATGTATTCAAACTTAGAAAAACCTTTCAACTGATAATTCAATTCAAATCAACTGTTCATTTTATCTAAAGTTAACAACGGTGTAGGCTGCAATTCCGGAGACTTGTCACGCAATGCAAACACCTTGACCTATTAAACTCATCCATATAAATTACATAAATTTCGGAAAGTTAATTAGTTTCTCGATTACATGGGCCCTGCGTAATGTTTAAGTTATGGATGTATGCAAGAAACTCTACCGCAGAAGTATAAAAGCCCTCTCCTTTGATCGCTATGCTGAGCTCTTAAGCGGACCACAAAATGGAACTTTAAATCTTCACATGAGTGTAAATTTACTTTTTAAGGTGTTCTGTAACTCACCACCATGTGCGTAATCTCCTATGAACCGTCGTGTAATGAAGCGGACCACAAGAGCTGAAACAGAAAAGAATTTACGGTTATCATTTTATTTCATTAGTGTAGTCCAACATTTTCCAATTAATCCCGTTTTTTAATTGACAATTTGTAAATATTTCAATTTGAGAGGTTCTCCATCACTCCATAACTATTTTAAACATCTGTTTTATTTTACATAACTAGTGACCAATAGGCCTTGACGCTCAGCTGAAATTGAACCATTAATCAAAGGCCATTGCTCACTTATATCTTTCTCAATTACTTTTTTTGGGTTTTCAAAGGAAATGCTACCAAACCTCTCTGCAAAAATCTGTTACAATTAGCATTTCATCTGAAGCATTTCATCTGCAACACTCAAACAACAAATAAAATGCGTAAATTAAAGCAATTTCAGGTTGCGACACCAGCCTTTGTCAGCAGTTAAGGCAGATTCTCATACAACATTTCATGACAAAGAGTTCTTGTTTAATGTCCTTTGCATGTATTTATTTTTAAATACGAGCCACATAACTAGAAAAGTTGTTAGACCTTCATGTGTTTTCATTCAATAACTTAAGGATGATAGGTCTAGGGGATCTAAGACTTAAAGGTTACTTAACATAGAAAAAAATGGAACTCAGTTCATCTGTTCCTAAAACATCTTTAATCCTGAGTTGCTTAAACACTTATTTGCTGTCACGACCTTGTGCTGTGCTGTTGTATATGTTGCCGATAATTATTAGGTTTTCATTAACGTGAGCAACATACGTATTAATATTGTCGTACAAATAAAAGCCATTATTCAGCGCTGATCTGTCTCAGTATTTGCGTTTGTCATGATCAGAGGTCTACAAATGCATTTAGCATTGCAACGTATAGTTTGTTTATAAACCCTAATCCATGTACATGTTTATCGAGATTTGCATATTGAATACGTCTTCGTGACACAGTTTAAGAACTGACGGGAGTGATGTTCAAAGCGACTGTGTTTTGATTTAAATGTCTGTGGCCCAACGTTTACACACATCTCAAGCTATGGCAGATATGTTCTGAAAATAAAAGTGTACACTAAAAAACATTTTTCATTGCTATTTTCAACATGAAATAATTGGTTAAACGTTTACGGGCCTGATGTGATGAAATGGATGATGGCTTTGCTGGTCATATTTTTTTGTAAAGTTTCAGAAGTACTAACCTTGATTCTTGACTTCACATAAAATTGAATGATTGGCTGAAAATAAATGGATACCCTCGATAAGGACGAGACACAACCTCAATTTCAGCTCGAGAAATATAAATTAAGAACGTCATGGTAATACGTAATGGTCATATTCTAAAAGCATTAAAGTTAACTGCTCTGATTTGTTTATTTTTCACGGATTGGAATTTGCCTCCCCCCCCCCCCCTCCCGGCCACACACACAAAAACACACAAGAAAACTGGAAAATTAATGGCCAGAGGAACAAGGAAAGGTACATATTTTAGCCCAGACAGATGTTTTACATATTTTTTTGTTACTTTGTACAGCATTTCAGGTTCTTGTTTTCACTACCATTAATGTAATTATGTGTCAAGTTATTTGTAAAAACAACACAAATTTAATTACTTAACTAAAATGAATTTGATTGCTAAAGAATGCATTATAAGGTGGGAAAATATAACTACACAAATATAATATGGCAATATTTCTAAAGAAAGGGAGAAACTAAACAGTTAGGAGCAAAGTAAAACAGTGTTTCTAGATAGCAAATGTGTTGCTAGATGGCACGTAAAAATCCCTGAGAATGAATTCTATTGAGCGATAACTACTGATAAACCGGTCGTTAACTCACAAAATACAAAATTAGTTTCGCACTTAACGGCAGAGATGAGTGACGTGGCCTCAGCTGTGAATGTTTTACAGACACACTAAAACACTAAAATACTTGGCAAAGTTTAAGCCAAGAATCTGCACCTGAGGCATATTGAAGGGGAGTTGTTTCAACAGTGCCGTGAGAAACAAATTAGCCTTTGTGTAAATGATCCCATATCATTTGCCGCTATAGGGAACTAGCAACCTCAGACCTGGAAGAGTATCATTTAGTTGTTAATGCAATCAGCAAATGTTTGCAAACTGTCCTTTCAACTCTTGAAAAAGAACACTGCATTTTTTAAAGTGGTTGAACCTTGTCTCTAATATATACCATGAAAACGAAACAGGGGCATAGGGCTGTCGATGAGTGCCACGGAATCTTGGAAAGATAGTCATAACACTAGTGTTTGAGATTTTAATAAAACGGTTTCAGTGCCTTTCTATCCGCACTAAATTGAGTATTCAGAATCAATTTGCTGAAATTATTAACTTTTATATTCTTTAAAGGGGCGCCACTTTCCCCCCACTTTTTAGGTAAAGTGTTTATGGATCCAGTATTGTTATCCTGTGGTACAGTCCATTATTATTATTGGAAATGGACCCATGACATGTTTCTGTTTGCAAGCATCTAGCAAGTAATGCAACATTCCACATGCATTTATATTCTTGCATGTATACCATACCTGATTCTTACAGTTGAAGGTTTATATTTACTTACACACTGTATGTGAAGTATGCGCTTTTTATTTTGTCTTTGATCAGCTGTGAATGTTTTACAGACACACTAAAACACTAAAATACTTGGCAATACTTGGCAAAGTATGGGTGGGCGGCTAAAGATTGGAAGATTGTCTCGGATTTACTATTTTAATTTACTTTTTCCCACAATAGGCTAGTCTTTCCTAGCTTGAGGACTTTTTTTGCAGTCATTAACCTTTGGCAGGCCTTGTATTCCATTATTTACATTCATCATTTATACCATTAAAAAAGATACAGTCTTTCTCAAATGTTTATAATTCGACAGCAATCTTGGTCTTTACTGTACATTCCAAGTATAGAAGAGTTTAGTATAGATGCCATACTTCTCTTAAGAATCATGGTCCTAGACAACAAGCTGTTTTATACAGACATAACGAGGGCCGTTGAGACTCGGTAATCACGTTAGAGCGGCCCACAGTACGCCATAGGACCAGTTGTTTTACGTAGATTTTAAACATGTAACCTGATTACTCAAGGGTTTATTGCACATTTTCTTTGGCGGTGTGTTATTTTACTCCAAAGACATATTGTTACCTGCGAAAACTGCGGCCAAATAAACTTAGACACGTCTCTTCTCTTTTTACAAATGGATTTAACATATCGGTCTGAAAATGCAAGGGCTTTTATCTATTTATACAGATTTTTGCCTTGATTAACAGATATGTCTTATAATATGTCTTAAAATATTACATTCTAAAGGTTTTAATCTTCTTTTTCATATCTTAAAATAAATAGAATGTATATAATGTAGATATAGAAAGCTAATGAAGAATAAGGTCATCTTAAAACGTATAATACTGGTATATACACAACGATGTAAACATTCCTTTTTACCACGTGCCATATCCTTTTATAATGAGCTTTTCCCCCTTAAGCTTAAGTTAGATCTTAAATACAGCAGTCCGTCTCTTTTTATGTGTATTGTTTATGTGTTTGTTCGTGCATGATATGATTTTTATTTATTTACGTATATCAAATAAGTAATGCATGTGTGTTGTATCCAGGCATGTTTTGTACTATTTATAGTGATTAACGGTGATTATGGAATATTTTATATTTTTAGCTTATTATAGTAATAAATATTTACTTGTTTTATATTTGTGCGGACACAATTTAAATTCCAAGTTTGGGATTAATAAAGTATATCTTATCTCATATAACATATGAATATTCTTTCTCCTGTTAAAATTATACTCATTTTCAATACCGGAAATGAAGGCGGAAGCAAAAAGGACAACAGGATGTTGAAAGGATAAACCCTAGCTGGATTATACAGAGTTAATTAAACATTCACTCGCGTGCACATCTGCCAACACCAGAGTAACAAAGGTCTAGAAGCACAAATAACAACCTGCCACGTGTTTAACTAGGAAACTGTGGCATCTGTGATGTCCTAATATCACTAAACTTTGTCAAGCAAGAGCCTTTTTATAATTGAAATAAATGCAAAATACAAACTGGATTTTAAAAAGGAAGTGGATGAATACTTTATTAGAGGTCAAGATGAAACCGTTTCTGACTTTGAGTGTTGGGGGATGTATTTTGCAAATTACAAAGATTTTGAACAAAAGACTAAAGATACATTGTCTTACCTTGACTCAAATATTGTGCACGATAATGTCAGAGTACGACAACAAACATTTCAGCTGTTCTCCAATAAAAATAAAGGAAGCTGTCATGGCTTTTGCCACGAAATATGCCTGTACAATGTTATGCTTATAGCTTATTTCATACGTTTCCTGGGATATTGATACTCGATTTTAAACTAAGTCATAAACTTTCGTAACTGGATAAACCATTCACGTCACATCCATTTAATATCCCTTGTTCTAAGATACATTTGGCCATGATAGGAAAGCTAATGTTTAAATATCTCTGAGTAAATAAGGAATAAGCAGGAACTATCATTTCACCTCAGAAGGAGTAACGCACCATAGGTCGCCATATCTGTAGACAAAAAATCACGTAGCAGTCAAATTATCAAACAGATACTAGGTCTACCACATTTGGCCGTGATTGATGGAACCGTTTCTGATATCAAAGGTAACACATTTCTGCACCATTTATATGCAAAATCGTGGAATTATTAAATGTTGCGGTCAGCAAATTTTTCAACTCCTGTTAAACACCTTATTGAAAAAAATCCGTGTCCATTTATTTCCCTTTCTCTTAGGAATCCTTGTATTCTTCTCAACTGACTTATCCTAAATAGAATTTGTTACACCATTCTACTCACAGAAAGTCATTAAGGATGTTACACCAAATATGCAAACATGCCATTTCAGAAAGGGTCGCGATCAGCAAGCGTCTTTTGGAAACATAAGTTTGAATAAAAGGATTCCATTCAATATATTATTCATCTAATTCCCCTGGCGGCAGGACACACAATCGTGTGATGTCTTTTGATGGTTATGTAAGAAAACAGCGGTGAAGAAAGCAGCAAGGGGTTCAGAGATATTTAGTAAAAGAAGCCGAGACGGACTTTCACGGACTGGACCGGACCGGAAGCGGATCCAGAGGGGGGTCCGGACCCCCCCCCCCCCCCCCCAGCCTTTTGTCGACCGGTGCAACCTTTCATGAGAGGTTCCAGGTCAATTTTTTGAGGCGTACAACCCCCCCCCCCCCCTTCGAACCTCGGAACCCTTTGTAAGGTTTTCTCATAAGTGCTCCTGGGTTGGACCCCGGCTTTTCCTACACCTTGGATCCGCCCCTGTAGGACCATTTTAGTAGCCAAACGGCTCCTTCTTGACAAAGATTACCAGTACCAGCTCATGTCAACTAAAAAAAAATTATCCTGCGTTGACATGTGTATGCAGATCGACTTCAAAATAAATAACTGAACCAGTCATTTAGGAATTTATAACAAGCCTACAGACTAATTTGACATGGTATGATTGGCAACGTAAGAAAAAATCCAGCTTCTATACCGGATAGAACAGGAACAGACCGGAGAAAGGGGGATACATTGACAACGGGCCAGCTTGGATCAACAGTTGGAGAGCAGGAGTTGTTGGAGTCGTAACCTCTCTTCTGCTCCCGACCACAAATAACGCAAGGCTATTAGGTCGAATTACCTACAGACGCCATTTCCGTTGATTTGATGTTTCATCAACTCTACTTATTATTCTATAAAAAAACGTTCGAATATATTGATCGGTCATATATCGGCGGTCGATATTCTATTTTCGGACATTCAATTTGGGCCTAAAAGTCGTCAACGTTAACACTTGAGATACCGGAAAATCTGTCTATGGCCTTCTAAATTATCGGAGGGTTCCGTAATGGCCCTCCCTGTGGCGAGGGTGCCTGGCATAAACGGATTATGAAGACTGATGGACGTTACAGAAACAGAATCATCCACCGAGAAAGGAATGTAAACATCATGACTTTCAGACAGAGACTGCTTACAGGGTTCCTATAGTATTTGTTAATTTTCAATGATTTTTCTCAGTTGTTTTTGTAAGGCCTAAATTACACATCCCTTCTGTTGCACAATCAAAAGTTATAATTCTTTTATCAACTGGTTTGCAGGATTAAAATTTTTACGTAAAAAAAAAATCTTTATTAACAGGGTAAAATCTACCTTTCCTTCTATTTGTCTGCAACAGGCAGCTCTTTCAGTGGACCCCAACTAAGGTTTTCGTTGAAATTTTTAAATTCAGCTATTTTCATGAACATATGAGACCTTGAAATATAGAAAATATAGAAAATATATCAAACGGACTTTCAATGATTTTTTAGCATATGGTAACACAGTCTGCAGCATATATTCCTAAACGAAGTAGCTGGGTCTCTTACAAAACCTGTGTGTTTTTGTACCTCCCGGGCTCTGTATACGCCCCAGAGAACATCAAATGCTACCAGCCGGTGATTAATACAGGTAACGCCAGGTGTGGAGTCCGCGGCGCTGTAGCTGAAAGAACAGACCGCGGGATCCATCACCTTCAGAACCCACCCCGGAACCAACGTCAACACAGATCCAGCGGCGGCAAGGTTGTATGGAACCAATTAGGTCAGATAAAACCAAATAGCTGCCAGCTAACGAACCGGGGAGTACACAACATCTTCCTTCGTTTCCCCCGGATAATCCACATTCATGAATGTATGTGCCCATGCACTGCTATATATGTTGCTTGATCAATAAGTACCCGTAATGCTGCATTTACTATAGAGCTAATCAACACGCTTGTATAGTTGTTTTTACAGGGCTCTATCTGATGACGTTGTTATCATAGTTATTGTTTTATTAATACGGTATTGTAACGTTACATAATGATATGCAATCTATGAATATTACCTTTCCGTATGAAATACAATACGTTTTTATTTCTACTTATATAAAAGTCTCCCAAGGTGAGCAGGGGAGGCTTATAGGGGGTGAGGAGTTTATTGCAATATCCATATCTTGGTAAATATATTGTTTAGGTCCCCGAGCATGCAATATCCATGGATTTCATTATTTTCTGCCATTTTTTTGTTTGCGCGATATCTCCTATATGACTGTTTTTCAAAAGCAATAATTTTGGCGCCTTTTTAGTCATAGGCCACTTTTTTGCACCTTATGCTTACATTTTAACTTGACCTTATTTCCAAGGTCGAACACTGCATAGGGGACTCCCCATTATCGCTCAGATGCTGGCCCCGTAGAGGGGAGGTTGTCAGTTACATTTATCGATTGCATACATCTAGTAGATCATCCTTTTGCCATTGTCCTAATTAGGTTTCTTTTATGATATAAGAATATGCCGTGAACAATACCCTCAATAGATACTCTGAGTAAATATTCGTTATACCGTAAATATTTTTAGTATAACATTACCTGGAAATCTTGGATTTAGTTATCATCCACACCTATACCATAACTGAACTTGACATGCATTAACATATGAATTAAAGAAAAAACGAACTATCAGTGTTGTCTAAAATTTGTCTAATTTCTTCGAAGTAATAAAAGATTCTTAACTCCGGCCGCAGATGTTCCTTTTAGCGTGAACACAAAATCCTTCTCATCCAACAAAAGGCTCAATATATTTGTGTAAAATATTCTGGGGCAAAGAACACCACACAAGACCTGACTTTCTGCCAGACCAATATTTGGGTTTTTAATGTTACTTTGGTATAATGAATACTTGGGGCAGGTGTGCACGTACTTAAAACAGATCTTACATGTTCAAAGAAGCATTCGATAAATACTGGTTGCTGTAGCAACAATGCTAGCTTCGTTTTGACTATCTATTGTTTATTATTTTCAAAGACTGCGAGAATGTGAAATCACAAATCTTCTGTGATATTAGGAACATGTGTAATAGGGATTAATGGAGTACCGTTTACATATACTTAAATTGTCAAAACGACTTAACCTCTTACCGTACCATACGGCAGAGTGAGCTTTCTAACCTTCAACATTGTACTTGACCATTGGTTTAACCAAACGGTAATATCATAACCCGTATCTCCTATCCTGTTAAATATCTGTTTAACAGGATGCATGTTATCATTATTATTTAACACTTTTTTCATACCCTTGAGTATTGAATCTATAACTAATATATTAACAAAAATATAAAATTTAAAGACAAGCTATAACGTAATCAGCGACCATGTGTGCACCCCCGTCAAGTGTATGGTACTAAACGCAGGAAATACATTAATACTATCCCAGATGAGTCTTTGTTATAATTTACCAGCTCCATGGTTATATCAATGGTCAGCTCTGCGTACCAGTTAAAAGCCGCCCCTTATACCAGTGAGCGTCATTCACTGTTGACCGGTATAAACAAATCGCCCCGTCTCAAAATGGTATAAAATCACTCGAACTAAACCTAGAAAATGTTACGGATAGGCCTTGGATGTTATCGTATCATTAAATCCGTTCCGTTTGAGAAACATTTTAGCAGGCAAATCAACCAAATAACCGATCAAATAACCAAGTGATCAATCGAGATGAAAACATTATACCTCCTACAGATAAAAACAATATACCTCCTAAAGATGAAAACGTTATACCTCCTAAATATGAAAACATTATACCTCCTAAAAATGAAAACATTATACCTCCTAAAGTTGAAAACATTATACCTACTAAAGATGAAAACATTGCACTTCCTAAAGATGAAAACAGTATACCTAGTAGAGGTGGAAACATTATACCTCCTTAAAATGAAAACTTTGTACCTCCTAAACATGAAAACATTGTACCTCCTAGTGGTGGAAAAATTTTGAACAGTTACCTTGTATGAAAAGATAAAAGAAATAAAATCTTCTATGAAGAGTATTTTTTTCGACTGAAGCAGGAGAAAAGATCATAGCTGATTTAAACAAGTCTCTATTCTTTCGTAGAGGAAATTTTGAAAGTTTTAACCTAAAGGACAAGAGTTAGACATACCTTAATACATCATCACACTTATCAGTCATTTAACACATATGTCAAACAGCCCTATCCTATGCATTTGTTTGGGTTATAATATATGGGTTATTCTTCATTATTATGTGTGCTAAATCAAGGAAAATTTAGGTTCCATGCACGTTACCTGGCATCAACCTTTGCAAGATAGTAGTCTACTAGTTTCATTCTGAATGCATATAGAGCCCAAAATCTTTCAGTCATGAGTCACATATATATTTCCTCATACACTGGATTAAATAGAATGACGTAATAATAGTGATTTTGCATTGTGACGTTAATATGTTGACGTTAACAGCATGGTTGACAGTTTTAGTCGAGATCACAACTTATTTTTTTAATAAATGCACATTAAGATGACTGCAATTTTAAAAGCGGCCGTAAATTCCCGAGAATAAGTAACACTTGATTGTGTCTGCCCATGGTACAGTTTTAAATTTTCTCGGATGCAGAAACTTCAGAAAATATATAAAAATTATCTTTATATAACGTAGATTTGATTTACACCATGATGCTTGCAAAAACATATAAAATGAATATAATATAACATAATGTATATATATATATATATATATATATATATATATATATAAATTACTGTGTATAGCATACAGACCTTGATAAGATATAAATAGAACCAGGTAAGTTCATTATATTCCTCTCACCTGTTTTGCCGACTCCTGCCTTGCCCAGCACAAGTATCTTAGCTTCATGTCGGGGTCTCGGTGACCCGGAGGGTACGCTTGATGTATCGCTGGTCCCCGCGTCGTGTGAGTGGACTTTAGAACTGTCCTCCATTTAGATATCTAACCCGATCAAGTTATACTGGCTGTAAAAACCCCAGGGAGGGCGGCCCCTGATACATGGAAACGGTAAACCCCGATGGTATTAACATTAACATACCTTTTCGCATTTAGCTTAGTTACAGGTAATCCAGCAAGTCCTCGCTCATCCGGACTGACAGGCGTGGCGGGATGCGCGAAGATAAACAACAGGTGCCGAGTGACGTCACGCGCGGGAAAAGTAGCAGCCGACACAAATGTGCAACGCTGATCCCAGCGGTGTAGAAAGCTATTATGAGGTGCTTATCTGATAACGGCGCAAAAATTGTGTACCTAGACAAAATATACTCATACTTACAAGCTGTATAATGTAACTCAGAGCACTTATAAGTGAATGCCATATACCAAAGAAGTGTACAAAGTGCTCTGCCGACGTGACCAGACTACATATTTTCGCCCCCTCGGAACTATGCGGTTGCGGCAATCGACAGTAGTAAACTTACTTATATTAGCCAAACACTTGTGTCTATATTGTCCACAGGATGAACCATAAAATCACTCATTATTAAGAATAAAATTATAGAACTATTCATCAGAATAATCAGAAATTAGTTTATTTCTGTTACAGCAATTTTATTGGTAGCATTTGTGATGGTGCTGATCTTTACTGATTTAATGATTTTCTGCAAAATTCTCTCTTTTGTAAGGCAAATTTGTTAAATGTATGGCCTGAGAAAAATCTGTCTAAGACCTTGCGCATGCGTGATAATCTTCTGCTGTGTTCCGACTCCCGGTCAAATTTGCCAGTAGAGCAGGATTTGTAAAATATAGTTAATTACAAGCCAGTGGCTCTGACAGGGGCCTTTCCTTAATTATAAGGTAGATATTTTACTCATATAATTTGAAATTTAAAAATTATTATCCGTCTCTTCAATGTAAGCAACCCGGGCATTCAGTGTTAATCAATAATGGGTAATGGTCCATATGAAGTTAGTCACCCTCTTTCACTTTCTTTTTTTTTTTTCTCTTTATACGGTCTCTCTCTCTCTCTCTCTCTCTCTCTCTCTCTCTCTCTCTCGTGGGCGCCTGTGCGCTCCCTCAACCTTTTTTCTTAAGTTGGTTTCCGTACTTTTGATTTTAAAAAATTAAAATGAATAATAAAAAAGGTACCCTTAATTCTCTTTCAATTTTAACGATAATAGCTGAGGCGTACTTAAACCCATTAATTTGTAACAAATCAATTATTCAGGATGACGCTGACGGAAGTGCCGAAAGCACTCCTCCTTGGTTGGCCAAATTGGTTTGTTACATTGGCAGCGAAGAGCAACCCATATATGGCTGGCGCTGTAAACATGAACTAATTCTGCTAATGAAACAACTTATGAATATTCTTTGGGAACACATTTATGAAAAGTTACTTGTTTATCTATGCTTAAATTTCTTCAGTGATCTGTTTTCATTGAGCATGTAATGAAAAAAAACGATGTTTTGTATCTCCTGATCACTTAACCCGTTCAAGGTCTGATAGCCCAAGGTCTCCACTCTCCTCATACCGGCACTAGTTATTGGGTATTAGTGATTTACTCAAAAGGAGGCCAGGGTCATAATAAGACAGCGAACCGGTCTAATGAAACGCACCCCCTCAACAGTGCTTTAAAACGAAGCATAATTAATGTGTGCCTTTCTCAATGCTTTTACTGAGTCCTTGTACTAAGTGTATACATTTTGCCTCAAGCCACCAAAGGTCCTTTTACTCGACAAATTGATAGACACTCCTGGTTTTATCCTTATGTTTGACCATGGCGCGTGGTGTGGTCGATCCGATCTGTCTCTGTTTTAGATGAAATCCTATGGACAAGGTCGTCCCCTAAAGGGTGCGCTCTCCTTGTCCAGATGTGAATGGGTTTGAACACCATGCAGAGTAGTTTTGTTGTTTTCTGGAGGAGGCGTAGCCAAACCAGAGTTATGTTACATGTATGAAACGGATAAAATCGGTATTATCAAATTATAAGTAAAAACCTCCCTCTATCACCCCCCCCCCCCCCCCCCCTCCCCGCTTTTTCACTGGAAGTATGCCAGTATGACAAAAGGATAAAACACCTCATGATTTAAGAATATAGTTGTCACAGAATGGACACAGAGGCCTAAACATTACTTATATCTATAATATTTTGTTATGTACAATGTTTAATAGATATTATCCAAGTGTAAAATAACCGATGGGCCGATGGGGTGTTGAACAGCGAGCCACGCATATTGTGAAAAATAACAATGTTAAGAAGCTCAGTAAATTTAAGGTGGTAATCTCATTTTTTACCATGAATAAGGCAAAAAAATAAAAGGTATGGTTTTTCAGGCACCGCCCGCGTCAAGTTTAAACCCCCACATCAAACATTTTTATTTTGATTTTCAATAAAAACTTACCAATTGTGAGCTCCAGCTGCTCGGATATTTCTTTCAAGAGGATAAAATCACACAATTTTGATAAAATTTCCTTTGTAATGTAGTGCTTTTACTTGTTCAGCAAAATAAAGCTGTTATAAGCATGCTTTTCTCTTATAATTTGACATTTTTATCGAAACATACAAAAAAACATGAAAAGTATTTGGCCTAATACTAGTATTTTGTATCCATCTGACAGAAATCCCACCCTGTAAGGTAAAAGATATGGAGAATACGTGTCTCTCTAAGATATTTTGAAATTGGGATTTTCTGTGCCGTATTGTTAACATTTGGCATGTCACAAAAGATAAAATGTGTTCATCATCTAATACAAGCTTGGTATTAGGACATGCTTTGTATATTCATTATTTTCAATCAGGCCATACTACCCCCCGGAAAAACCTGTGATGACGAATGATTTTTTTATAACCCAGGAATCCTTCAAACACGTGATTCCGTTCATATTTTGTTGCATCTGTTAAGATGTTAAAGTATGAATAAAATATTTCGTGTGTCTGTATATGACGTCATCATTGTTAATACACTATTTTAAATGCATTCTGGACATCAGCCTATAGAATCCTTCAAACACGTGATTCAATTAATATTTTGTTAGACGAAGGAAAAGTTGCATCTGTTAAGATGTTAAAGTATAATTAAAATATTTGGTGTGTCTGTATATGACGTCATCTTTGTTAATACACTGTTTTAAATGCATTCTGGACTTAAGCCTGTAGAATCCTTCAAACACGTGATTCAATTCAAATTTTGTTAGACGAAAGAAAAGTTGCGTCTGTTAAGATGTTAAAGTATAAATAAAATATTTCGTGTGTCTGTATATGACGTCATCATTGTTAATACAATATTTTAAATGCATTCTGGGCTTCAGCCTATAGAAACCTTCAAACACGTGATTCACTTCATATTTTGTTAGACGAAAGAAAAGTTGCATCTGTTAAGATGTTAAAGTATAAATAAAATATTTCGTGTGTCAGTATATGACGTCATCATTGCTAATAAACTATTTTATATGCATTCTGGACTTAAGCCTGTAGAATCGGTCAAATAAACCTAGTCCAGTAGTAACGTTTCAGTAAATTGGTTCTTTTTACGTCTTATGTTTGAAATATACGTTCCATGTAACCATTATAGGACATCACCATTTTATAGGCTTAACCAGAAGTGTACATCCATATTATAATTATTGAAACAAGACCCTAGATATAAATATGAGAGTTAGCCACAGACGTACATGATATCAATTGACCTTGACATTAAAGTTCTTGTGATCAGATGGTGTTCATGTTGTGGTGCAATAAACTGTGTGAAATGGATAATTGTATGGTGTATATCAAATGTTACCCTGGAGATTTTTATTGTTTGATGTCGCCGCTAGGCATAGACTCATGAATATTCAATATCATCGATCCCATTCAGGGCAATCTGTATTTGTCAGTGAATTTCACCTACCTCTGTATGGTATCATCAATCATAACCCCGTCACGTGACATAATGTTTATCTTTTCTCATGTAACTTACTTCTGTATATTTAGGAAAACCCCGATAAAGGTTCGAATAATTGATAACTCTCGTTGGGCTACCATAAATACCCGTTCTAAAAATCGTCTCTTACTATTCTAGGCTGACCGTGATTGTGTGAAAAGCACATATTTTCCAAGACTTGTTTGAGCATATATGGAGAATATTGGCCTTCGGGGTCTTTTTAACGGAGGTTTGAGATAATTTATAATAATTCATAATAATTAATCAGAAATAAGGTAAAGTAGGCCTTTCTAAACACAACCACAAAGATGAATGTATGTGTGTATTTTTGTGTTACTATGTTAATTACATTTCCATACTTAAAACTCGTGGACCTTGTTTCTGGATGGTGGCTGGGGACAGGGGAACATATGCCCCACGCTTTTTAGGGGGGGGGGGGGAGTACATTTCGTACTAAGAATGATTATGTTATGGTTTCAGTCAATTGTCTTGCTGAATTCTGATATATGTTAACCTATCGTCTGTTGCTGAATTTTTAAATCAGACGTAAATTTTCAAAAATGTAATATCGAATCTTAGCACAGATTATTATCTTACTGTTACAGATGTCCGTTTTATTGTGCGCAGGGGTGTTCCTTGTGTCGTTGACATTTGGTTCGTGTGGCACGCATAGCTCGTTGCTATGGCAGCATCGCCCGCCCGAGTTGGCCCGGCCCACGTGTGGGGTTTGACGTGTAGAAACACAGCGCTCATGCTGATCTGGAACTTTCTGGGCTGGTCGCGCTCCAGGAGCGTGTCTTGTAATGTTCTTTGAGCGTGTGTATTATGTATTGTTGAGTTCTTTCGATTGTTCGTGAAATAGAAGTTTCTAGAATTTTTGGATGAAAAGGTTATAAATCGGGGCTGTGTTTTAGAGCCGAGGGAGGAGAGAGAAATATTCCAGCGGACACGGAAGTTCAGTAATCAGTAATCTGTGGTTGCATTACTCAATATTTTTCAATATTTTTCGAGACGGCTTTTGCCCTAAGAGTCATAAGGGGTGGGATGGGGGGGGGGGGGGGGGGGGGGGGGAGGAGGAGTTCGTCTGAAAATTTGGAGCAGGTGTTCTTATTCCCATGATGAATCTTCTGTCGGTACTCTTCTGGGCCGCCCCTCACATTTTCTAAGCAAGCAAAACCCATGCTTTAACCGAAAAAGTATGCATTGATTTCCAGTACGTAAACCTGTTTCAAATGTCATTATTAATGTACTGTATGGGCTCGTTTTCTCGACAGATATTAATGGCGGAAGGTGAAGGTGGCGGATAACCGAGGGTATCAAAATGGAAAATGGTTGAGTAAAAACATATAATATAATGCTTTTATACACGTTTGTTTATATTTGACACCTAATACTGATTTTTATCGGGGCTCATAGCACATCTAAATTACACATCCATCAGCAATCTACACAGTTGTTGTATAAGCAAGAAGGAAATGGTCTAGCTAACAGAAAGTAAACCGAAGATCGGACCTTCAAAATGTTTCTTGTTAGTTTGAGTGAATTAACGCATGGGAAATTTACGTGAGACAGTAAAACATATACAATAACATAGTATTTGGTATAGTGACTTTTAAACTGGATTTTCTGTCCTCACCACGCCATATAATTGATAGAAGCTTAATAGAGAACCGCTCCGATTATTGTATCCGCCAAACAGAGTTTTGCGGATACTATGTTTTCAGCTGCACGCCGCCGCCGCCGCCGCCGCCGCGTAGGTTTCCGGAGAACTCCTCCGTAACCGCTGGGCGGAATTTTACGAAACCCGGGATTATGTTCGGGTCACATGTGAACTGCTGCGCCCCCATTTTGTTTTGACCTCTGACCTTTCCTCTGCGCTCTGCGTCCGTTTGTGCGTCTGTTTCCACACATAAACCCACATATCTCGGGAACCGTTTGACGGATCAGGAAATTTTTTTTGCACAAATGTGGCCCTTGGAGAGCTTTATAACATACACAAATGGTGGCGCCACCTGCAACCATGTTTGCACAGTGTCCATCTGTTCGTCTGCCTTGGGTTAAAATCACTCATATTTCTGCAGTGACTTGACTAATTCACCTGAAATTTGGCATGCGTATACATCCTGGATAGCTTTTCTGATTTTGTGACAGGTGGCGCCACCTACATTCACGTTTACGCTGCAGACATCCAAGCTCATATCTCGGGAACCGTTTGACCGATCAGGAAATTTTTTTGCACAAATGTAGCCCTTGGAGAGCTTTATAACATAAAAAAAAATAGTGGCGCCACCTGCAACCATGTTTGCACAGTGTCCATCTGTTCGTCTGCCTTGGGTTAAAATCACTCATATCTCTGCAGTGACTTGACTAATTCACCTGAAATTCGGCATGCGTATACATCCTGGATAGCTTTTCTGATTTTGTGACAGGTGGCGCCACCTACATTCACGTTTACGCTGCAGACATCCAAGCTCATATCTCGGGAACCGTTTGACCGATCAGGAAAATTTTTTTGCACAAATGTAGCCCTTGGAGAGCTTTATAACATACACAAAAAATGGTGGCGCCACCTGCAACCATGTTTGCACAGTGTCCATCTGTTTGTCTGCCTTGGGTTAAAATCACTCGTATCTCTGCAGTGACTTGACTAATTCACCTGAAATTCGGCATGCGTATACATCCTGGATAGCTTTTCTGATTTTATGACAGGTGGCGCCACCTACATTCATGTTTATGCTGCAGACATCCAAGCTCATATCTCGGGAACCGTTTGACCGATCAGTAAAATTTTTTTGCACAAATGTAGCCCTTGGAGAGCTTTATAACATACGCAAAACTGGTGGCGCCACCTACAGCCATTTTTGCACAGCTCCTGTCTGTTTGTCTGCCATGGGATAAAATCACTCATATCTCGGCAGTGGTTTGACATATCTGGCTAAAATTTTGCAGGTTTATACATCCCCGACAGCTCTCTTGATTTTATGACAGGTGGAGCCACCTGCATTCTAGTTTATGCAGCAGACATCCAAGCTCATATCTTAGAAACCGTTTGACCGATTGGGCCAAATTTTTGCATGTGTATAGTTCTCACATAGCTCTTTATCATACGCAAAACTGGTGCCGTCACCTGCAACCATTTTTGCTCAGCGTTCATCTGATTGTCTGCCACGGGCTAAAATCACTCATATACATGTAGTGGTTTGACTTATCTGCCTTAAATTTTGCATATGTATACAACTGGGACGGCTTTCTGGATTTTGTGGTGGGGGGGGGGGGGGGGGGCAACCTTCATACACAATTTGGCTGCAGACATCCATGCTAATATGCAACACTTCACTCTATTTCCCCTTGCCACTTACTCCATGCCTCACTTCACCCGTTCCGCTCTTATTTAGGCGGATACACGTAGTCGCTTGTCGACTACCCGTATTCTAGTTATTTCTTACTTTTAAATCAGATCTGGAGAAATAATAACACAATGCAATTATTCAGATAAGGCACAAGCGTTTGTATCGGAATTACCGGTTACCTCTTGATGCTTTCAAATCAGTTTTCCCGAATAATATTATTTCAGAATTTCAGAATAATATATGTTTTACATTTCTGATAATGTGCCAGAAAATGCTAATAAACTTTCAGATTGCTTTTTGAAACTATATTTATTTTTGTTATTCATTGATAAATCTTAATCTAGGGGCTATTTTCATACTGGAATTTAGTCCACCACGAGGCTCTTGTGTTTAAAATGCAACATAATACTTATGCTAATTAATACACGTGCAAATTGTCATCTGTGTTTAATCAGATGTAAGAATATACTAGAGTCTGTCAGATATCTGTTAGATTAAGTATACATTGCATACACAGACACGATGTATAGTGGTCCTCACGAAAAAGGGTGGGGGGGGGGGGTCTGTTAGATTTAAGTATACATTGCATACACAGACACGATGTATAGTGGTTCTCACGGAAAAGGGGGGGGGGATCTCAAACAAGCATATTCTCAACAACATTTTTTCTCCTTTTGTTCATTCGCCTTAACGTGACAAACACGAACGTGTTTAATTTAGTGAGTGCTTTATCCAAGGCAGGTTACATGAACAAGATTAAGTGAAATACAGATGTTTAGTCGCATCAGATAATTAGTCTGGCTGTGTGCATCAATATTGAATGCATATTACACTTGTTAAAATGTAATGTTAGACTGTCTGAAAATCTATTAATTCTCTGTCCGCCTATTTGGCCAATTTAGGAAAAGTATATAAACGCAAACATTCGTTAACAATTCAATTGCCACTTTCATGAACTTTCATTACAGTGAAATATTAAAATTTGATCTTCGTAAAAATGGGTTGTCATAACAACGTCATTTGGCACAGGTCGAGTGTGCTGAAAGAAGAAGAAGAAGAAAAAAAAAAAGAGTCCGAATGTCCATGAATAGTTCTATATTTTTCCCGCTAGGTGTCAGTAGTTCATTTTGCATCCAGGTTGATCAGTAAGCGTCTCTGACGAACTTAATAACGTTCTCATCTAAAACTTATAAAAGGAATTCAGTACACGTTTGTTCCCAATGTTCTCTAAAACCGCGCTGTGTACAATATTGTGCCATACATCATGTTAAAGGTTATTATCCCCGCAATGACATAGGCGATATGAAAATTAATAATTTTTAATATACATATAACTTTGAGTGATTTTCCCGTTTTTATACCGAGCACAGCCGAACTGCCTTCGGCAATCACCGGAATGTGTGCCTCGTGGTCACTTTACCTCTAACACTAAGGACTATTGTTCATATGAATAACGCATGCTTTCAATGAGGGATTTGACCCACGTGCGTGGTCAGTAAAAGAGAAAAACACATGTTTCTCGCTTTATGAAATGGAGAGTTCAACCCAGGAGGATTAATGACAAAACCTAATTCAAGGTTCCAATTTCAGGAACAGGCGTAAGTGGAGTGGTGTCTGGGGTTTCAGGCCTAAAGATTTGTCTGATACGATGAAAAAAAATACATTGCGGCGGTTGAAAATGAATACGGACCCTCTGCATGGAGTATTGTTGGGTCCGCTTCTGCTACTTACGAGGTATGCATATTTCTGTTTCTTTCTTCAGGAACAGTTTACTTGCAACGTACATATAATAAATCAAACTTATCTTTGTACGTCCACCGATAGAATCCAGTCAAATATCATCGAAAACCTGAATGCCCCCGCGTCTCATTTCGGTTCGCAATGTCAACACCATCACTGGCCAGGTCATCAAGGTAAACATAACGGGTATAAATTTCTTGCCACGAGGACAGAACCACAAAATAAATGTTAAAAATATTGGAGCGACTGCAGGATCACTCACGCACTGTCTCCACCAGATTATGAGTTTATACGGACGGACGGTATGATGTTAAGGATTCATGTAATTTAAAAGTAAGTGGCAAAATTAAGATACAAGCAGCTGTACATAGAAACGTTTTCTGTTCACAGAAGTGTTGTGCCTCAGAGAGGTGCGTGAGTTATTCTGCAGTCGTGCCAAAATGTTTATACATATCTGATGGAGACAGTTTCCCACTGAAAATCTATATTTTCTGTTAACTTTTAGAATAAAAAAATGAGCCAACATTTCACATCTCAGTTAATAAATCTCCCCAACCCCGGTAATAAGCCCGGTATACCGGGTCTATCAGCTAGTGTTCGTATAAGAGAAGAACCAAGCACTAAGTTTGTAAGTTTAACATATCACGAATTCAGGTATGCTTTTTCATATCACATCACCAGTTTAGTGATAGGCTAACAATCCTGATCAGAACTACTTCATTCAGGGGCGTCAATTTAGGGGGGGGGGGGGATGGCCAATGTAATCACCCCCCCCCCCACTTTTCAGAGAAAAATATTATAATATTGCAAATGAAATATATTAATAAACAGAATTAAAAACTTTGAATCCACTACTAAAACATGTTATATCTAAACCTGCTTAGAATTCACAAAATAACTTATTTTCTATTATAATATTATAATTTTTGAAATATAATTAAGTATATTATATATATATATGTATATAGTTGAATATGTCACTCAGAGACGCTGAAAAAGGTATATACAGTCAAGCCAGCTTGTTGTCATGTCGGTAGTACATGTATAAATTATGAAAATAACCGGGATGTGTCATTATGCGGGCATCAACATCTATGTCCTTTTGAGTCATAGAAGAAGCGTTATGTCTCAAATGATATTAAATAAATCATCAACAGAAAGGAAACATAAATGTTAATGAATATTTTATTGCACAACGGCATATCAAATTACGTTTATGCGCACCTGAAAATTTATTTCCTGTAAGTTTTGTGCCGCATGCCGCAATAACTGACAAAAATCCGACTTGCTAATAGAAAGACACGTAGCGTCTGGGTCATGAGGTCAAATGTCTGGAAATATGCGGCAAGATTATAACGTTATGCGTATAGGCAAACATATTACTAAATAATTATTTCCCCCGACTATTGTGCCTTATTTAAGGGGATCTTATTAATGACTCAAACTTCCATGAACGTCTTTATGATAGGACTTTTGGGGGAGCGGGCATCGTCATGCCATTGGCAACTTTCTGAGGTTTTAGACCGAGTATCTCCTCCAGTGCTCACAAAACCTCCAGCTTTTCGTGGACCCATAAAAGGGATTTCCAGTCGCAAGTAACGTTTAGAGCTCGTGCTTCATATCATCTCGGCGAGACTTCACCGAATCTTCAAACCACGGCCTTGCAAAGACCAGGAGTTCATTATGTATGACATGTGATCGCAAACATCGCCCTTGCTAATGTACAAAGAAACGCAATGATCTGGATTACTGTGGCATCTTAAGACGTTAATTAGCTAAGTGACCGGGACTGACCTGCATGCATCACTGCACTTGCTGCCGCACACAGGTTGGAAATGAGATCGTTTGATACGCCTGACAGATTACAGGCTCTTGGCCTCGTTGATCGCCGTGTCGGCGTCTGATGTGATATTAACTGCGATCTGGTATCACTGCCATGGGTTCCAAGCATGACAATAAACGGGATTATGACAATATTCCATGATATTAAACGGTCAGATTTACCATTGTTTATATAGGAAATGGTTTGGGATTTCAGATTTATGTGACAATAAGCGGGATTTTCTATTAACCGATATGACACAAAGTGGGCTCGACTGTATTATATGTGTGTACATATATATATATATATATATATATATATATATATATATATATATATACAAAGTCATCCCCCCCCCCCACTCTGGAAGAAAAATTGACGCCACTGACTTCATTGGAAATCCATCTGGTAATCATTCAATCTTTATATAAAATCCCCTAGACCTGGTAAAGAGTTTTCTCTAATGGTATATGTGTCGACGGATTGTTCTGATTTTGTAAGGGAAATCAAACGAATTAAGTTTCAGTCGATATTTGTTAAGAATCAATTAAAAATCATAATATTTTTTTTTAATATTCAATCATAAGCAAGAACGAAGCAAGATGTTGAAGCAAACAAAAATAATCTGTGGATGTTATCATTCAACTATAATTTGAGGATTTGGGCGTCGTCCAAAAAAGTGTTTTTCCACTTTAAACTTTCCCGATATCCAACCTCTTGCCACCAATCTCTCCGCAGAGAGATTCTCGCCTAGACGCAGTCCTTGAAGTACTTAAGTATTCCATACCTCCCCCTTTCGAACCCTGAAATTTTATATTTTATAGTAAAGTTTAACAGGAGCTCACTATATAGGGAAAAAATATATTAAAAAATATTATAAGAAAATGAGTTTATCATTTAATATACCATTAGGCAGAACAATGTTCAGGGTTCAAATGGTTTTATACTTTATAGGATCAAATACACAATTAACGTATTTTAGGAATGATTTCAAATAAAGGACGTTTGTTTTAAAAAAATGCTAGCTTAAAATATTGTTATATTATCCAACATTACTGACATGATGTATTGCAGCGTACGAGATGTCTCTTGTGTACTCAATAATTATGTCAGCACTAGGTGCAGTGCAAGGATAATACATAAAAAGTCATTTGTTTGAACTTATAACAAACAATTTCTCTTCGAAAATGAGCCTTTGTTTCACCTGGATTATATCACTTGATCAAGTTATTTTGTTTACTAATTCTACATAATTCATGTAATCTATAATACTTACCTAGAAATTACACATATATATATATATATATATATATATATATATATATATATATATATATATATAGCATATGCCAGGATCTTTGTGATTTAGTTAAAAATGTGGAGCTTATGAACCTAGCTAAACAACAACAGTGCCTTGTTTGTCTGCTTTAGAAATCACCTCCAAACCACTGAGAAAACATGGCACCTATAAAGATAGCATAATAAACAAACACATTTTTCAGGTATGTTATACGCGAGCACATGCGTTTAAACATTCCGATACATGCGGGATGAACTTGGAAGATGGAATGCCCTTCACTGAGCTAGACTGGTTCATGGACAAACCCGACCGCGACTGTGTGAAATTATTTTTATTGATCGCAGCTGGTCCACGCAAGCAAAGCAGTGCACGTGGTCGGGACAAACTGGAATCCCTTCCCCTCGTATGAAGCCGGGAGAACGCCAGAGAGAATGTCCACAAGATGGCCTGGTTGTGATCGATTTGTTGTAGCTTTGGTTGGTGTGACGTGTTAGCTTCCTCAAAGACGAATCTCGCTGCTCGCGATGCTCTGTGACTACCGGTGCATGACGAACTATGATAAATACCGCACAGCGATGACTGCCGGCTATTTGCGGGTCAATTGAGGACAATCACGTATGAGTATTGATAAGTATCGCGAGAGGACACAGCGTTAATTCACTCTAACCGCCGGGGCTCGCCTGACCTCGGCCAGTTGGCAAGCGGCCTAGCGTCCACCGCAACTGGAATCTATACCGCCAATCTGGTTACTATTAAGACGGGAGCCCGGCTTGTTTGCCGGGTTTATTGAATATTATATATGACTACACCATACATACGTAAGCCTGGCGTAAAGCGTGCGTTCAGCTGAGCCAAACGGGCCTCTACTATTCAAAACAAATTGGGCATGCGGCCTTGTGACCCAAGGTCGGTTTCTGTGCGAAGGGGGTTGGTATAGGAACTGATCCCCTCTAGCGACCTCTTGCTACAATAACTGGCAGGGCTTGGCCGGCGTTTGCAAGCAGAAAGAAGACTGTTTTACACTCGATTAGCTCCCGGCAAGATCTTAGTCATCCTAGCATCCGAGCTGCCGAATTCGGGAGGCTATCGGATAACCTACTGTTATCGAGGGATCCAGAAATAGACAAGAGCCACAGCCGTTCACCGTTGGGAGGCCCCGCCTGTTATAGAAGTTAACAGGTAAACACTCTTTAATCTTGTACCTTATCAGATCCCTGCCTGGTATTCTTGTAGATACTATTTATTGGGTGTTTATCTCAGAACTAGCCTGTTTATATTCCCAGTAGTCTTTGCCTAGCACACTTGCATGTACATGTATCTTAATGAGTATGCCATACAATAGTTTAGCTGTACAGGGGTACACGTGAATGCGTGTTGTACTGTCTGATACATATATGTTATATGTAAACAACGTGATGGGAAAGACACAAGGGGTTCGCCTATAATAGATAATCCGACCACGTAGGCGCCTATCATCAATACACAATGGATTAATGTGCCGCCCCTGGGAAATTTTCTGTTTTATTTTCATGCCAGTGCGCTAGGTCGGTCGTTTATTAGGTAAGAATGATAAATACAGCTACAACAGTTTTAGGGAGAATGTACAACATGTTCTTTAATTATCCTTTAATAGTGAACATTATCTGTTTTTAGTTATTCTGATATCTATTAGCATGCATAATATGCTTTTTAATGTATCCTGAAAATGTTTTGTCTAATATTAACTCCGGTAAGGGAAGAACAAAGTCTTTTTTTCCGGTGTCCAGTATTAAATATGTTTGGCTTTTCACTGGATAATAAAAAGAAACATAAAAACTTTATGATAATATAAAATCCATGGGCATGGTTATCACGTTTGTATTTGTTCTGATAATGTTTCGTTTAAAATTTAACCAGATTTCCTCTCTAGTAGGAATTAAATTTCCACTGTGTATTTCGAAGGTTTTGAACATAGGGGTAACACATGTATGCAAAACACATTCATAAACAAAACTGAATTATTAAAATGTGGGTTCTAAACATTTTGTCTATAACCTCAGACTCCCCTACCTACCCCACCCCACTTTAAAAATGATAGACTATAATGGCCGGGCAACCCACCTCCCACATACATACACATCAGTGTTCCACGTGCGCTTCGTTGCACATTTTAATCGGTGTTTTAAAATGCATACAATCCAGGTATACGTTTAATGCATTTATTTTTCAAAGTAAAATTCGTTTAAATATTTTCCATCGCCAATGAAAAGATTGAAGTGTACTTGACCTCTATTTACCTCCTGCTACCAAGGTATGTGCAAAAATTTTGCAGTCAATGTTTTATTGTCATTTAACCAATAACTTGAATAAAACTTCAAGATTTAAATGCAAGATTAAAAAAAAAAGATAATTTTACACGATAACGCTTTTTACATTTTGGATTATACCTTTTCATAGTTAAATGCCCATGCAGAGTCATTAATTGTGCTGAAATTAAATTCAAATCCGACATTTTCAAATGCAAATGCAACTGATTAGGGATTCATTCGCGAGTATCAGTTTCCTTTTGTAGTGGTTTCATTGATAACAGGGCTGGCAATGCATATATATATATATATATATATATATATATATATATATATATATATATATATATACTCGCTCTGACGAAGGCTACAGGGGTGGCTGAAAATTTAGCAACAGTCTGTATATGTGATCCTCACACTATGATTGATTGAAATGTTGGCGTTGATGTCTCTCATCTTTTATTGTTCATTGACTATACATACATACATACACACGCACACACACACACACACACACACACACACACATATATATATATACAGGCAATTACATCATCATGCAATTAGATTTAAAAAAAAAACGCTTGCTTTTACAATAAAGCAAGTAATTAAGCTTATTTTGCATGTGTCTTAAGAGATATTATTTTAATATTCTTGTTCGCTTGTATTGTACAACAAGGTTCAATTTAGTGGACAAGGTCTAGCTGTTTAGCGAGTTCAATAGATGTTGTCTGAGCAGTGAAAGGATACTTTAAGAATTACGTTCATCGTTTAGATGGGGTACAAATAAAATAGCTCTTGTAACAAATAATTCAATTTAATGACTGAAATTCGGTAATCGAAATTTGGATGTTCAAATAAGAAACAAAATTATACTAGAAGTCTGCATTCTAATGAATGCAAGCCTTCGCCATTGACTTATTCGGCCCATGACCTGGGTCAGAAGTGACTGAACATTTGTGAATATTCCCTGATGACGTTCCGGGGTCGGGATCCGTATCCACATGAAAATCCAATCGATTCTTCACTGGCCGTTTACCCGAAATGCCCTAAAAAAATTACATGAGATTGTTTTCATGATTGCGTGAGTTATATTTTGAACAAACACTTATGTCCAATAACACACAGAAACACACTATCATCGGAACCGGAATGAATGTCTACCCTCCTGGTGGAGGCAATTAAAAGTATTCGGAGACCATAGCATCTGCTGAGAGGCAAGTCAGACCTGTAAGAAAATGTGTCACGGTTCACCAACTCTATATGGTGGGATCACAGGTCAGTTTTAGAACTAAGGCGACCCCTAATACCATTGAAAGGCTGTGCCACTATTCCGGGACATTGAAATTGACCATCTCACAACGGTTAAGAATTCTTTAGATTGAAAACATATTATGATGATTTAGATTATCAAGAATATCCATAATACGGTGAACGCAAAGTAGCGTGCCCCCATGACCGGTTTTAAGAAAATGGAGAAAAAAATAGTAATCCTGTCAGGCTTATATAAGGGCGCCATGGTGCGACACGAACATATTCCCAGGGCAGTGTCCAGGCATGGTGACGTGTATGCGCAATGTTGAAAGAGGAATTGTTTGGACCATGCCCGAATTCTCATGTTATGGTAGGTATGATTCTTTGGTGTTACCCTAACCCTCCACAAAATTTAGTTAAAATCCATTCGTAACAATTTTAGTCATATTGCTAAAAGACAGGCCAACCAAAAGAAAACATTTCCTTGCCACCTGTCGGAAGTATAAGATGAATAAAATGAATGTTGATTGTCACGTATAAGGTGAAAAATATATGAGTTGCGATCAGAATAACCTCTGATGTTTTGATAAACAGATGAACTATATACGATTAACGCATTGTGCGGTGTGTCAGATTGATTGCATTATTAGAACCACTCCATTGATAATAAATACCAGATCAAGATCAATTAATCACAGCACCAGAGAGTTTGGAACCCTGACAGATCGCGCAGCACACCACAAAAACAGAATCGTATAAAAAGGCAGTTGCTGGGAACTAGTTCCCGACTTTTAAATAATTAAGTCTAGTTGACTCCGTGTTCCTGCAGACACGAGATTTACTGGTACGTTAGATTGGGATAAGTGTTTCAATTGTTTCCTGTAAACGTAAACCAGACAAGAAGCACCGGGTCTTCTCTGGCTTCTGTATAAAACATACAAGCTTTAAGTTTACGGTCCTATGGCACCCAGCGCCCTGTACTGTCTAATATAGTGTGCCTTTATTCGATATCCCATTACTTCTATATTGTAACTGCTTTGCCCCCTTAAACCTTTCTCCGTTTTTATTCCAACTGTATTGACGGCTTATTTCTTTTGGTATTTTCTTTTTAACCCTTTACTGCTCAGAGGGCTACTCAGGATCAGTTTAAATTGACACTGAAAGCACCCTCATTTGTTAGAATATCTGAGGTTAAACCTTTTGTTTATTTATTTTCAGTTCTAAACACTTCCCTTGACCTAAAGAAAACAATCTCTGCTATAACCTTCTGTTTTGTAACTTAAGTAAACCGTTTGACTTTTGTGAATTTAGAAAAGATCCAACAAAAACTATGAGAAAAATATTACAGTTAATGTTTATATAAAGAGTGTCAGACTTTGTTCGTAATCTAAAATTAACCTGATCAGCAAAGTGTTAAACACTGTGTCTTTGCTCAATCTCTGTTGATACCTTATTGCCTCTGCAAGGAACGTATACGCAAATCCGCGTTCGTGTGTGTTTGTTCTGAACATAAATCACGCAGTCATGAACGCCATGTCATGAAATTTAAGGGCATTTCGGGAATAGGCCATGAAAGAATCAGAGATTTTGGTGTGGATACGGAACATGATCCGGATACAGGAATGTCAAGGAGCATTTAAAAATATGCAGGCACGTATACACGAATGAGCTTGGAATATGAGCCGAATATGTGAATGCAAACAACACTTTGGGAGCATCATACTTTAGGGACTTCCACATGGCGGAGGCTTGCATTCCGCTTTGCATTACTTAAAATGCAGATTTTAAGTTTCGTTTACTTTATTCTTGTTAAAAGTTTGGAAGATTTACCGGTGATCAGATGTAAATGAAAAATCATGCGGCATCCCCTGATGGAAATGTGAATGTAACAATATGACACATAATTATATGTGCGCACTATTATATGTGCTATTGCGCCAAAGATTACTTAAAAAAGCTTCATGCCTTCTTCACCTGAATAGGAATCAATATCGAAACATGTTTTATCAAATAAATAACTTTTGAATGCAATCAAGAAATCTTATTAGTTATCTAAGCATTTGAGATTACCAATCAGATAAAATAAACATCAAATATACCTTGGCATTAAAGGTTACCTTGCCAAATTGTAGTAGAGTGAACTCTAGACTAAAGGCTTAGGACTTCTGTACATACAAAAAATCTGATGACGTCACTCTGCTTTTTTTCTTTACCTTGAACAAGATGAGTTTTCGCCTGATTGCCTGATGGGTGACGTCATGTTCATGTGTAAACAAACCACGTGACCCCCGTCTGGCAAACCGTGCGTTGTTTCTATAAATATCCCAAGTACCTGGGAATCATAATTTTTATGATGCTATCGTGAGTAATATATAGACAATAGGTAGCATCTGAAACGAAACCAGTATTAAGCACACGTCAGCGTACATCATGCCAAAACCTCTATACAATAAGGCAAGATGATTACAAATACAGATATCACAAACTGTGTTATTTGATTTTACTTATATTCTTTTGCTTACATCAGCATGGCAGATCAATATCCTTCATTTAAAATCAGTCATCCGACATAATTTTAATACCCCCCCCCCCCCATGTTCAAGTTTAAACATCTGATTAAGATGTATTGCCCAACAGAAATTCAAAGAGATTTACGATGTTGAGTCACACGAATCCTCACTTCTGGGGCAGCGGTTCATTATTTGGAAGCCAAGGTATATACATCATTAACAATGTAAGAAATCACCTTTCAGAACCAAAATTTATTTGACCTTGTTTCAGCAAATTACTTCAGGAACTAGAACCATATTTTGCAGTAACTGACATGTCATTTTGTTTGTTCAACGCTTGCAGTTAAGTTTGCAACGTTGACATATTTCAAAGACAGCCTTAGTTTTTTTTTGTTTTCCTTCATTTTATGTTTTACTGATGTTAAAATATATCACACTGTCGCTCGCTTTTTATCTGTTTTCGATGTGATTGATGTATGCTGCAGGTAAGAAGGAAATTTTCAACCACTTCTGCTGATTTACGTCAGATGCCTTTCTTGAGGATGAATACTGTATATGCCTCTAAAACCCAGGAGTATTCTTCCCGCGTCACCGCCCTACTTTACTTAATACTTGCCCGAGGGCACCGTTCATTAATTTCTTGCAAGTCTTTACATAAGAAAAATTGATTCATGGGCAGGCAAATCTTTTAAGCCTTTAAACCGACTAAACGATGGCTTACTTTGCACTTGTCTGAACTTGTTTCATCTGCCTATCCTTGACTTGAGGGAAAACTAACACACGCCTCGGGAGCCACACATAAAATTGTCTTGAGTATTTTCTAAAGCAAACGCAAATTGCTCAGGCTTTGTCCGCTAAGCCTCTTTTGGTTATCTTCTTCTGGAAAGTAATTCGGTTCACAGATAAAACGACTTCATTAATAAGTAAGTTGTTAAAGAATATATACTATGCTATTTAACCAGACGTTCAGCTGTAGATCAAATGATCAAGTAGTTGATGAGATGCTTATATGTATTGCTGCAACAATACACCTATCTACTCCGATATATATATATATATATATATATATATATATATATATATATATATATCCCTGAAATGGTTTGTTTGCCATTCCCATTGCTCGACACATAACAATAAAGCTGCTGTAAGTTGTTGTAATACTGCATTGTCACTACCCGCAGGTATATACATACATTGTTTTTTCTGCAAACAACTGCATTGTGCTGTAGGGTATGGAACTAGAGTTGTATTGAGGAATCAGATAGTTTGTCAGAAATGTTTACTACTACGTAGTTTCGTGCAACATGTTGCTGCACTCATCAGGTAAGACCCTCTGGTGGTTGAACTGGTACGGTTTGTTACTGTACAAATTTGAGCAGTTTGTAGTTGTATCGATAATCCTTGATTACATTATAAAGTTTCAGGTTTTTAGGTACTTTTTGTACTTTTGCTTATTCTGAGGAATGACACACTATCCGGTGTATATATGTATATATATATATATATATATATATATACATACATACATATATATATATATATATAAATATATATATATATATACACAATATGTCAGTATATAGCTGATCCTATTATATAGCTGGGTTTCCAGCATAAAGCTGTGTTTGTTTGTCACATCCTTGTGTTTGAAACGAATCGGATTTATTTATACCAGCCGTCCCAGACTGTCTGTCTCGTGGGTTGCCAAGTATTTATTAATTCAAATTAACGGACAACAGAGACGGAGGGACAGGTAGATTGTATGGTAAACTCCCATGAATAATATTCCTCGCCTACAGTATATTACTGCTGGTAAGGATACAGCACGCCGACGCCAGACCTTAATGTCAAATAAAATGCGTTCTCACGGCACTTGTTTAGGAAGAAGAAGGAATATTGTCTTTCGTGATTCGAATATAAAACTGATAACAGATTGGATAAGTTTAGTTTGTATCATTTATATTATGCTGTGGTAAACGCTGTCTCTCCCTTCCTCCGCCTCCCCTCTCTCTTTCTCTCTTTCTCTGTCTCTCTCTCTCTCTCTCTCATGGGCCTTGTTTGCTTAAGAAAAGTGAGGGGACCAATCTACAGGCGTCCAGATAAATGCCTCCCCCCCCCTCCCCGTCCTCCCGTAACAACCGCCCCCTCCGACCCCCCCCCCCCTCCCCGCAATACACACACACCGCTCAAAATCTCCTTCAGACAATAGCAAACCTCCAAAAACAGCCATAAAACTTTCCTCACTCCCACCATATATTATAGAAAATATATTTTGGTTATTCATATATATTTGTTATCATGATTCAACATTTAATTCAAATTTGATTTATAGCACCCATTTTACAAACATGCAAGAACCTAATGCAGGCTATAACATTTATTACAGTTCAATGAGATAATTGTTGATTACCATATCCTAAATTTTATCTCTATGAGAAGCAGAAGTGACAGATAACTAAACGAAATACGAAGAAACTGTAAACCTGATGATGAAACAAGGCCATGCCCTCAACACCACGTAATCCAATTGTGTATATGATTAATCACCTGGCTGGCAGACAGATACCCACCCCCCCCCCCCCCCCCCCCGGCTTGCCCGGTGTTAAATATTCGTTAAAATTTCATTGGGTTTGAATTTACTTTCGGCCATAAAGGCCCGAAACCAATGACATTTTCCTCCTGAAGTCTTAATGGCAAATATGTAGAAACAATTACACTTAAGTTTCTACTTTGTTTTAATACCAATAATATAACTATATTTATATGGTAAATAACGGCATTTGATGCTAGCTTTATTTTTGATTATTGTCAAAAGTATGGAATACGCAATGAAAATGACAAGTAGACTAAATGTGGGTACAATATGAATACATAAATGTTGGTTCACTCAATAATAATTAATAACGGATAAATGTTATCATATGAGTTCAACAAGTGGTAGCTATATTACCGATATGTTGATTCAGCCTTCGAACTTCTGTTAAAGGTGCCCATTCACATACCTTTTGAAACAGATTTTTTGGTGATTTCTGGCTGCTTCTGTGTATATATCAATGATCTAAGGGTAATTCTGGTTATGAAAAGTTCTTATATGGCCTCCATAAAGGATTATTGAACTTGTTTATCAACAACATGTTTGTAAACACAGCAATGGTGACAAAAAGTAGACATGTAACCTAAGGTGGTAGGTTTGTATATGCGATGGTAGAAAGGTCACATGTTGCAGAAAGCCTTTTGCAAAGCTCTGGCTTCTCTGACTTGCTGCCAGATGCCCTTGTTGAATTTGTTTTGATTATTTTGGCGGGCCCTCACATAATATAAAGACGTTGATATAAACAAAACAAGCAGCCTGTGTGCGGTGATATCCACATTTTCTGGCCTATTTTTATAAAAGCTCCAAGGGATTACCTATAGTTTATAAAGGTCAGATAGGTGATTGGGCCCTTTAAGACTCGAGGATTATGACATATCTATACATTCATGCTAATGATGTCGTGTGTTAGCATACTAACAACAACAACAATTAAAACATATATTACAGCGAAAATTTTTCGTTGAACGTATTTAACATATGAACGGTGCTATTAGGTTGTGATTAGCGTTTTAGGCATTAATTTAGGCATATCATCCGCATATGATAAATGTCATTAATTTATTTTGACAGCGGCTCGATATTTATCTCCAGATAATTCACCCACACTATTCAACATGTATGGTCCTCTACAGTGAACAGTCAACTTGATTGATTGATGCAGGAATTATGAATACTGTGGTTGTCTTTTATTTTCAAATGATAGTTTATAGGGTTTCAAATTCGCTGTATTTGTTGGTCCATTCCCAAGGTGCCCTGAAAAGTTCATGAGTTCCCTTCATGAATGCATGAGTTATATTGTGAAAACACACACACCATCACACACAAACGGTCGGGCCTGAACTCACACGCTCCTGGCGGTGGGAACAAGCATTTTATAGCCAAAAGAATGAATAAAAGGTTCATGTAAATTTTTAAACTTTAATACCATATAGAATAATATTTTTTTAAGATATGCTGTAATACATTACTATCAATAAAATATAGGAGGAAATTAACAACTATAGTTTTGAATTTTAATAGGCTCTAATATCAACCAATAATGGAAAACCCTAACACCATATTTTAGAATATGTATATATTATCGCAGAGGCTCAGTTTGCAAACGATATTTTGAAAACTGAAAAAATGCTTACACACTTTCATGAAACCATTCTGGTTTTGAGACTTCTCGGTCTTGCGCACCCAAGCTGTAGCCGACATTGGCCTCACGCTGATGACCGTCACAGAGTGGTGGAGACGCATTAACCGTGGAGACTCCGCATAGCATCACGATTGTTCTTAAAAATTATATGTTAAGCGCGACTCTTTGGCGGATTTATGGGAAAATGTGAAAATGTGTTCTAAAAAAGCTTGGAGGTGCATGTTTAGCACCCACATTGTCAATATTTCAAATTTTACAGGGAAGGATCCAGTTTTTTTTCCACGGGGTCAAAGGATATCTTGGAACATTACACATGCATATGTTGCAAATCTAAACGGCAGTAGATACCATTTGCCGCCTTCATAGCGTCGAAGGGATGTAATGAAGAATTTTGGCCAATATTAAATTGAAATCAATATTTTTATTTCTGATTATCAGTGATATATCAGTTAACATCACGTGCGCCCAAAATTTGCAGCGTTTTAAAAATTAATCGTTCTCATATTTCATCAGTCATGCAGCGGTATCTATAACCTAATGTTAAATATGAACACATTTATTTTACATGGATTGTACAAGTACTTATTAAACTTATCAAGGCACTGTCCATGGCTCAGATGAAGGCGTTCGGTAGTCTGTAAGAGTGGAGAAACCCGGAGAACACGGAGAAAACCACCGGCCTAGGACGGGCAACTACAGCCCACTCTCATAGCCAAACCGGGGATCTAACCCAGGTCGTCAGCGGAGAGAGCCGAACGTTTTACCCCTCGATTATCCGGGCCCAGGTTTTTTGTACTATACTAAGTCATTTTATTAAGCATAGTCGTTTGCATGTTGCTGTCTGATCGCTCTTAGGGTTCGCCAAAATGTACATGATAACCTAATGATCTTAAAGTATAATCTATCAGTTTGTATTAGTTTTACATTCTCAGTATTTCATTTACATTTTTGTATTGTAACTTGCATTTGTATATCTTTGTCATATTGGTCATATTTTTTTCATTTTATACCTGACACAGGGCCCTACTTACAACAGAAGTATTATTCTGGTGCAAGATACCCGTAGAATGATGTAATAAATGAATAATTATCCCAAATGATGTAGTAAATGATTAAATAAACGGTACTTTTAATAATATGACAAGTAGTTATTTTTTTGTGTATTTTGCAAGTTCACCAGTTAATAGAAATAAAAATTGTCCCAACCACCCCTCTGGATCCGTCCCTGGTGCAGTCAGCATCACTTTGTCGTTGATGACCGTCACGGAGTGGTGCAAACGCGCCACCCGCGGCGAACCCGCATAACATTACAATTATCCTTACAAATAATGCGTTTAAACACGTCACCTTGGCTGATATATAGAATCACGGGAAACACATGTTTTAAAAAAAAGCAGGGAGGTAGATGCATTAGGTTCGCCAGACTCAACGGTGCTACTCTGTAAGGCACTTGAAGTTTCACAGTATGTGTAATGACAGGTGTTCATAGCTTTAACGGCTGTCTAGACGCTCGCTGAAGTGACCGGTCTCGAAATAAATTGGAGGTGTCACCTGCAGTAGTTCTGTATTCAGAAAGCCCTGTCTGTCCTTTGTTGAGACTGCTAAAATGTTATTCTAGCGGAATCAAAGCTGTATCGATATTCAACTATGAATCACACAGAGCCCAGTATGTTTGTGCAGGGATAGTGTTTTGTTATGATACACAGAATCAAGAACATTATATCTTACAATATATTATATATCCACAACATATATATATATATATATATATATATATATATGATGTTACGGAACTTATATAAACAGATCACGTATGCGTGATGAACACAAATTTTGTAATGGATATAAAAAAATCAGATTCTGTAACACTAGACAGCATGAAATGTTTAGGGGAATGAATAAAGAAGTCAGAGGTTTTTTGTTAACAAATAACCATAATTTATTCTTAAAACAACCCTAACATTACAATACACTAAATCAATACAATTATACAGTAAAACAG
The DNA here is from genome assembly GCA_026874595.1 of Sipunculus nudus. Classification (NCBI taxonomy): domain Eukaryota; kingdom Metazoa; phylum Annelida; class Sipuncula; order Golfingiida; family Sipunculidae; genus Sipunculus; species Sipunculus nudus. Next base: position 22,389,157 of record CM049311.1, read on the forward strand.
CGGTATAACAACAAATCAATACAATCACACAGTAAAATACACAAAGAGCACAGTACCTGGATACCACCACCGTCACAACGATAAGTTCGTTAAATGTATGCTCTCGGAGAATGACAGTCCAGTGTAAAGCTCTTGTAACAATCCATAAAGTAAACTGAAGTCCAAATGCACAAAATCCAGGAGAAAGTCTGAAGAAAATCTATAAATGCCGCACTCGTCGGATAATGTCCCAGAAACTGACACACACGATTCTGCGTCCGCTGGAAATCTTTTCTGCTGCTCTCCCTCGTCTCTAAAACACAGCCCCTTTATATACCTTCTCACCAAAGCCGAGAATTTTCCACTTCTCGAAGGTCTTAAGGATCTTACATAACACAGTAAACACGCGTTACAGGAATCATCTAGAAGAACATCGCTGTGTGTGTCTCTACTTACCAGGGTCCACGTGACCTCGGCCAGGCGAGAAAGCCCCCAGCTAGCATGACAAAGAGAGTTTAACCAGTACGGCTTTAACACAGAATGTAACAAGCGGCCCGGCGAGGTTGTCACAACACGAGTTACGCCCGTGTCACACAATAATAATAATAAAAGAGCACCTGTAACAATGATAAGACCACCGGTGGGACTGGCCAAAAGTGGTTTATTCTTAATTCATGGGTTGTCTTATTAGATAGGTCAGTTACAACCAATGTTAATGCTTTCGGTTCAGCGAAGAGTCGCCTTAATAGACATTTTGATTTGATAGACAGGTTTTCGTTCAGACAAGATCCACAATAGTTTGTATTTGATGGAGGTACCCGCCTGCATTTTAAATGTTACTTAATTATTCTAAGCCTCTGTATACATCTGCTGGATTTCCTTTCCATTTATGTTTTGAGCGATACATGGTTGTAGGGCACAGCCATCCCATTCAGCCTGCAAAGCGATCACAGTGTCTAGGGACAGAGCGTGGAATATTTTACCCAACCTCGACTGAACTTTGGAATCAGAGTCTATCGGTTATCCGTGCTGTGCTATACACATTGGCCCCAGAAGCTGGTTTATCCACGTATTCACATCGCATGCAGGCCATGGTGTCGCTACAGCATGTATCGCTGGCACGGCTTTCAAGCGTACAGTACTGTTCAGTGAAAGTTTACCCTAAGGATCGTGAGACAAATAAGTCTGGGCACATATTCTTGTTAAGCATAAAAAAAACCAAATAACTCTTTAATCCTGTCATAATCATAGATGTTAAGTCTCCATTTGATCCATTATTACTGCTGAATGATCAGTATGTCCGAAATTATGGAGAAAATTAGATATTGCTTCTTCCCCATCGGCCTCATGGAATCTTCCAGTTGGTACAGACAAAGAGTATAAAATGATGTAAAAATAGACGCACAATAATGTGACACACTGATGCCGTTTGATACATTGTAGGTTTATTTTCTGTATACGATTATAACCATGGAACTTGTATCAGTGCTTTCACATAACAAGCACATGCACTATATATATATATATATATATATATATATATATATATATATATATATATATATATATATATATATATACATATATGCCTGAGCACCGGGCGGGTCCGCAGGGGAAACTGTCACAGCAATGTACATAAGCACTTGGTAGCCTTGCCAACCATGGTCAAATGTTACATACTGTACAAACCATGTGGGTTTGTGGGTGCAGGACCATGACCTTTGTAAAATACAGAACTAATTGTCTGACCTATTTTGTCATTAGTTCTTCTCCATATAAACACGTCTTTGAAAGATTCACCGGAGGAAAACTTCCAGTCTAAACCCAAACACCTGAATGAATACCTGCATTAACTGAAGTACTGTTAACAACCGAATGATGATTGACAAGAAACGAAAGCACTTTCATCAATTACTCGGTCTAATTTTAGCTGGCCACTTCAGTTGGGCACTTACTGAACTTGAGGAGGACTACGTCTGAAGCAAACCCTACCGTAAAGTCGAGCATTCTCGAGTCTCTTAATATAAAGAAGGAGAAGCCAATTTCCTAAACACCCTGTTTAAACATGTTTTGCCCACTATACCAAACTCCACACCTCCAATTAACACGGGGTCCGCTTGATTTTATAACTATCATTGTAAAGCGATATTAAGAGATCTGGAGAATTCATCAACAAAGAATATCGTGTACCTTCATTAAGTATAGAATCCTAAATTTGGCATATTTGTCTCGAATGCAAACCAATCATTTCTGGGTTTAGTGGAAATGAATATCGTAGAAATTCTGCTAGTCAGTCAAATCTGGTTGACAAACAGCTAGTACTAAGTCACGTTGACGTAGTGTGTACAAAATATAGAGTACAATGAAACTTGTGTAATAAGGCAACCCGTGGGACTGGCCAAATGTGGTCTTAATATGTTAATTCACAGATGGTCTTACTGGATAGGTCAGTTATAACCCATGTGAATGCTTTCGGTTACTTACGGATGGTCTTTGTAGACAGGTGGTCTTATTACCAAGGTGGTCTTTCTGACAAGTTCCACTCTATTGATAAGGCATTTTTTTTTTGTCAGCTTCCACATACATGGTCTAATTCATATAGATAGAAATTATACTTGCAAGACCGCAGGAAGAGATCTTGAAGCGTCATAGAGGTGGAGCTCATTGAATGCATCAGCTCTAAAATTAGTATTTTTTCCTAGATGCAGATACAGGCGGATACGTGAGGGTTTTGAATCACTTTAGAAATCCACAGACCCTCCAGGGAAATACTGTCTCCTTTATAGATTACTGGAGCGAAAGATTAGCTTTGTCAACTTCTTGCACTGGCTCTGGTGCTGTCAATTTTCAGAATCTCGTATGAGATGCATTAGGGATGCCATGTTCGTCACCAGAATAAGTAAAAATAGACTCATAGGACATTACAATTAGCTAATTAGAAATGGGTCTATATTTAAAGGAAATTAATTACACTTTTGAAATACTATATATCTTATAATAATATTTAAATCTCAATGACTGTTTAAATATTGTGTCTTTGTCTTCAAAATTTATACCGTTTGGTTTTACACATTAACGCTTTTATTATGTATTATATAAACCTGAGTTTTTTTAAGTGCTTTAATTTAATATTAAATAATATTATTTTAATTAAGGTTTTGGAACTCACTTTTGTCATATGGTGTCTGCATGTAACTCATAAAATTACCTTTTAATTACAAAGAGGAGCAGTACTTAAAGATATTACTTAAACCTTGTTCCATTATCATGAAGTTGTCGTGTGATGTTGTCCGTTTTACAACGCACCCATATACAGCAGTACCTGATATATATGTCCGTGTACAGGCGGAGCATTGACAGGACACGCTATAGGAGATGTCAACGTACATCTCTACATAGCGTCTGATATGTCTGGCTGTGGTTTATAACACCTTTGATCACATGACGTCAAAGAACAAAATCCTGCTTTACGGGTGACCATCACCGATGCCCATCAGATGCGGGATGCGGGTCAACCAATTGACCGATTTCCTCATCCAATATATGTATTTTGACAATTTCTTTATGAACGGACAAACGACACGGCCCTCAGACATTGCAATCAATATATTATTCTTTATCTGTACATTAAATCTAAACTTTATACAGCATAAACAACACTATATATCGGCATCGAAGTCAAACTGCAGTTACTGAAGGAACAGTTTGTGATAAAATGCATTATTTTTTTTAAGAATCAAATCTTATTGCATATATAAGTCAAGATATGTGAATTCATTCATTGGCGCTTAAACATATTTCCAAGTTTGTGTTTTTCAAATTTCCGAGAATCGCGTCTTTTATCGCAAATATTATTTCCGTATGATGTATTGGATTTTCGAATTAATCTTTTGTGCACACGAAGGGACAAAATTGGGCAAACTTTAATACTTGTTAAACTGATGTTTCAAAGGAGTGGAAAACTTTGAACATTAGGTGGAACACCTAGATGGCAAATCAAGTAAAAACTATATTTGATCAAATTTTCAAATATATACCCTGAATCCCCGTTGTTAGAAAACAATTAGTATTCTTTTTAAAGCGAAAAGAGTCTTGACGGATGGAAACAACGCAAACTTATTTTTGATATTGTCATGTATTTTAATAACTATGCTTAAAATAACACTTTATTATTTTTTTAATTTATTACAATATCCTACACAGTTAATGAAAACACCATTAGAAAGAACAGTGGGTTAGGGTTAAAGTTATATTTAAACAAGTTCGAATTAATTTAGCACCACGAATAACTCTGAATCCACTGTATAAAATTTTTGGGAGATGAGACTCAATTTTCCCCCTTCTGTCCTGTTTTCCCATCAATAGGGTATATTATATTTTTTAGGAGATATCCGTATATTCTGCAATTTAGATACATACTTCAGCAGTATATTCTGCAAAAATAATCTGGTCTGTGAAATTGTTCTATCTTTTCCTATACTTCATTGCGTGCTGACATGATATCTCTAAATTCGAGATAAAGATCAGAGAGCAAAATGTAACAGACACCTGTCTTCTTTGTCTGAATAGAATAAATGTTGCTTCACCGCTGGAGTATGATGAAAGAAACCTGATTCAACCAGTACAGCATATACCACGAAACCTCTAAACTCGTGCATTGAAAGTGATTCATTCTCCATACAGACTTTAATAATAATAACGGCGCAACATTTCTTTATATTGGTGGGAAGCAAATAAGTCTGTCTCTCTACCTCTCTGTTTCCGTCTATCTGTCTGTCTGTCTTTCTCTTTCTCTCTGTCACACTCTCTCTTTATATTAATATATATATATATATATATATATATATATATATATATATATATATATATATATATATTTATTTATTTATGGTATGGCCGTGTTAGTCTTTAGTCGAAGTGTAGGTTAAGAGAAAGAGGGCGCCTTTTAGATAGACTAACTTGTTTATTAACACACGTTAGTCTATCTAAAAGGCGTCACTCTTAATCTTTATCTATCTATCTATCTATCTATCTATCTATCTATCTTTCTATCTATCTATATATATATATATATATATATATATATATATATATTAGTGGTATAGCCGTGTTAGTCTATTATCGATGTGTATGAGAAGAGTGACGCCTCAACTTTTTGACAGACTAACATTTTTATTATGAATAATATAACTGATAGGTTAGTCAAAATAATATAATAAATAAGAAAGTCTCTCTAAACGGCGTCACTCTTCCTCTTTACATATATATATATATATATATATATATATATATATATATAAATATATATTTAAATGGAAAATGTAATATAATAAAATATGATATATATGTATATATTTTTTACATAATTATAAATGTATATTTATATATATATATATAAAATTATTTATTTATGTATTTTATACGGTACAAATTGTCCAGTTTGTTTGATTTGAAAGGAACAGATGAGCGGGCCGTGGTGGAGCCCAGAAAGACCAGAGCAGACGTAATTCTTTATGTAATATCGATTTATTTTCCCTTAAACGCCATATTTTTTTTTCTTGATCTATATGTTTTCGTATTTTAGTCCAGACGGCAGTTTTTGTCTCGACGCGGAAGGATGTTCAGTCGGTATTTTTAAATGTGTGACGCAACACAGCCAGACAAGGCCAAACAAAGAGCAGGTCGTTTTAACTAAGTTTTTGTTACCAGGATGTTACTCCTGCAATAATGTATTATTTGACCAATGTTTAGAACATTTTCAAATTCCACAAGGGTAACATGATCTTAGATGTATTAGCAAGATATTTCATTTTGTTTGAATTGTAAAGTAAACAAAGCACAGTTATTACGGAGTATCGTCGGTATTGTGCAAGGCGCGGATCCGGGGGGGGGGGGGGGGGGGTCACAACGACCTTTTTTTAAAACAAATTTTAATGCATGACACCTGTTGACCCCTCCCTGCAAAAAATCCTGCATCTGCCCATGTGTGCTCAACTGTCCCTCTGTCTGTCTGTCTGTTTGTCTGTCTCTCTCTCACGATCAATTGATCGATCTCTCTTGATCTCTGGATGAGATCCGCGAACGGATTGCTGCGGTTGGGTGGGGTCAAGATAAGATAAGATAAATCGACAGACGGACAGATAGATGGATAGATAGATACTTCCTACAAAGGTGTTAGTCTTTTTCAAATGTGTACAGGTTAAAGATGAATAGTTTTTATGCAGTTATTAAAGACTGATAACTTTAATGAATTTTAGTTTTTTAAGTTTATTTAAACAAATTTAAACAAAATTGTTAAAAATTTCACAAGGTGTGATTACCATGGAATTCAATAAAAATTTAGTTATTTATATCCACAAATATATATATAGCTTTCGAGAGAAACTTCTTAATAATAATTTTCAAGGTTGTCTTCCTCACTGTTGAAATAATTATCCCGAATTTTACAAAACAGTATATAAATCATTCAAGAACAATTTATGCCATGTCTCACTATTAAAATTAACTTATACTGGCGTTATTCAGTCCGCCGTGGCATATCAACAAATATCCCGTGCATTAATCATAAATACAGCTCCTGATAGACTCATCGTTGTGACGGTTACAAAGCGTGACTGTTTTAGCGTTTATTTTATTACCCGCTGTCACCGCGTATGAACTGGTTCAGAACTTGATGCGTCATTTTAGCTGCCGTACACAATTAATGTTTGCATTAATTGCAGTTCCGCTGACCCGTGCTGTAACCCGTACAACAACATATAACAATATCAATACACATGTTTACATGCAGTATTCGCGTTATTTTCCATCAGCACTTTCGCTGAACGTCCTCGCTTGGCCTCAGGGGTCGCAGTTGCTAATAGGTTGGAAACCAGTTCTGTTTATACGATACATGGATAGCTGTGTACAGACTTTTCACGACTATGTACACTTGACCCCGCAGGTAAACATAACATATAGCGTGGTCTCGGGCGGGCCAAATCACGTCAGCTCTCAGGTGTTGCTAATTAGTGCCAATTAAACTCATTAAACGTGACTCCCGCTCAGTGGGTTAATTAGTGTCACCTGGCAGACAATTCGTGTCGTCATGGATATGATGCTGCCCGTGGACTTGACCAGGTCATAGCTCAAGTGTAGAATTTCCACCCGGTGTCAATTATTGCTGAGTCATTCCTCTGGAAGGCGGCCTTCAGGAATACTTTTCCCCCAACAGGAGTGATTTGTATGAGAGGTGAGCCTTGGTTTATTGTGCCTGTTGTAGTCAAAGTTATTTACGTTTCACTACACATACACACACACATATACTTTGTTTTCGATGAACTGTATATAATTATATTTATACTTTCTCTTGCAATATAGCTTTCTCCGTTCTTTCCATACATCTGAACAAATGCTCTTAGGTCAAACATATTGCATTTTTACTTTCAGTTCTACACCTCAAGTATAGCATTTCTGTCCAAATTATGAATAATAAGCACAAGGCCAACAAAGCTGGGCACGATATTGCCTGTAATATAAATGTGAAGAGTGTCAGGATTTGTGCGATCTCTTAATCTGAACGTTAAATGAAAATCATAAGTAAACACGTTAGACCGTATCCGTACAAGTAAATAACCCGGATCGTCAATCGGATTACGCTGTTCGCTCTAGGCCACTCATCCGTATCAGTTCGATACAGTCTGCTTGAAAATTGGTCTACAGTAATTCGGTTTACTATATTTCATGGTGGGTACAGGTAAATCCATGTCTAACTCTTTATCATGATACTATTCTTTTATATTGTGCTATTGTTTGATACATATGTTGTAAAGCCCTTTCTTAAAATAAATCTAGATGAGTCGAGTTGAAATCTGTTTCTATAGTCTGCCTGAGGCCAGGTTTGCTAGCGTATGAGCCAATTCTTCCCATGAAATATCCCATTTTACAGCACAAGAAATCGGATTAACAACAGGTATGGACAGCAAACCGGTTTGGGCTTTTGTTATGTGTACTACTTGCAGACTTAAGTAAACCGGTTCAGTGTAATCCGATTTATATGCGAACCAAGTGCGGATATGGCTTACTTTTCAGTTATCATGAATGCACGCTTTCACGGAGAATCCAGGGAAACACTGTTATTTTAGGAGGATTTAAATATACATATGAAAGATGCATTTTTATGTTATTACTGTAATATATAACGATTTTTTTATACCTTTTACGTGAATTTTACTTAACGTGGCTCTCGTAAGATAATTCTCATTTTCTTATTTCCCTGGGCTCTTAAATGCATTTGAATTTAAACCCTTACAAATAATGATTCCTCGGTGACAGATTTGCTACGCTAATTGTTATACTTGTAAAAGCTTCAATTCAAAGCATAATATTTTGTTCCTTCTGTCATCCCAGGCGGTTTATGTTGTGATCTGAGTGTCAAACCTTGAACTTCTGCATCACGAAACATTATTTATCACAAACTCATCCTTCACTCGACTGATCATGTGGTTGGTAAATAATATCTTTGGAGACGTTTTGCATCTCCTAATAGGTACAGTTTCTTTGACGTTGTATGTTTCTTTATTAAATAATGTTCTCTCTTTTAATTAAAACTGTGTAATACAGTAACTTTGCGTGTGCCAAACGGGATCTTATTTCCATGCTTACTTTTTTATGTGTTAAGCGTATTTAGGCAACATCAGCAAATCATTAAAGTTGTGCGAAACATAATAATTCAAGTATTTGTGGGTATGAATCTTTGGTAAATCCATACCTGTGTGTATTATAAAACGAAATTATGTCATGAGTTCGTGATATTCTTCTCATATAACGATGGGCCCGTACACACAGCACAGGTAGTTTTGTTCAAATTTAAGGGAACGTTTTCCCTATACCTGCATGGGTGTAACTTGTTATAAAATTTCTTATTGTTCTAACCTATTCCCATACAAGTATTGGCTACACTTAATATGAAGGACACACTCATTTGGCCAATTATTCCCGAGGGCTTCATTTTCGCGATTATTTTCTATTCGCGAATATCGCGAAATTAAAACCCTCGCGAACAAAAAGGCAACCACAATATATATATATATATATATATATATATATATAGAGAGAGAGAGAGAGAGAGAGAGAGAGAGAGAGAGAGCCTCAAGTATTCTCTTTCAAAAGATGAATTTATCTGGCTTATCTTATTGATTCTGTCTCTTTGACTCACTCCGATAAAACACTTGTTATATATACCCACCGAGGCAATCAGGAATCCGGGCTATCACTCAAACACCACCCAGGCAATTGCAGGATGCGAAATGTGAGTTGCATAAACACGGACGTCATCGGCAGCTAAAAGTATTCAGTAATTAGTGTATCCTCTGATAGGATCCTATTCCGAGACTGCAAAAACTTGAAGTACATTTACAGCTCGCGTGTATAGACGTTTAGCCGATTTATGACTAAATCTTTTTATACATGACGTCAACTTCATACGGGATATGACGTCAGACGTAGCCGCTCGTCTCTATGTCTTTTGTCGTTGAATATTTTGGCCATTAAACATTATCTACCGACACTCTATTCTGGCGCACAACTAAAGCTTTATTGTCATGATCTTCTCAAGCTAGATGATGTGGTCTATTTAGATTTTCTTGAACAAACCATGTTACGTTCAGCCTTAGGTTTATATCACAACATAAACATTATAAGCATCATTATTTATGTCGATATTACCATTGATTCATGATTTACTATATAATTTGACTATGAAATATTACTATATAATTTGACAAGATCGATGTGTAGATCGATGCATGATAATGATAATGTCGTTTTTCTAGACTAAATTTTTAATATATATATATATATATATATAAAGATTAAGAGTGACACCTTTATGATAAAGTGTGGTAAAAGGTATCGCTCATCCCAATCGACAATAAACTAAAACGGCTATACCGTTCTATATATATATATATATATATATATATATATATATATATGAACCTTAAAGAAGATCATCAAATATAAATCTTAGTAAAAATGTCAAGTGAAAATAACGGTTGACCTGAATGCAGGAGCAAAAAAAAATAACACTCTGTGGTTTGGCTCAGGATCTTTCATCTCATGTCATGTCACTGTTCCGAGCCATATAAATATGGCAGACTCCCGGGATATAGCGCTATTAAAGTGCCCCTTTGTCCAGGAAGCATGATTTGCGCTCGTCCCGCTAACCTGCTGGTATCCAAGCACCAATCCTCCATTAATCAGCGTTTATTGCAATGCAATACAGTCAAGATTTTCGCCCCAAGACAATTTTCTGTGACGTCATTCAGCTTTTGATAGCATCTGCAAGTTCGACTCCGGTCATGTTTTTAATATAGTCCGCTGTGCACCGGGTGTACCTAACTGCGTCTCCCATCCCCAGTACCGGAATAATTCTGCCTGTTTCTTCCCCGGGACACATTGACAGAAGCGAGGACTTAGTGGATGACGTCACAGGGAACTGGCGTCAATATAAGCTGAGCGGACTTCCGGGACTGATCGACTTAGAAGGGGTTCTTTTATGTATTCCTTTTTGAGCACTTCCAACCTACTAAACGTAATCAAACTGTAATGTACTGAGATGCGCTGTTTATGATCTTACACCTGATGTTCTCCCGTCTGCTGAACAATAAGAACCTTAACTTATGATTTCCTTCTATTCTATTGATTAAAAACTCTTGTCTTGTATTATATGGGAAATTGTGTGTTTCTTTAATTTTTATACCCAAGGAACCCTATTATACCTGCTATAAAAAATTGATAATACTAGTATAGCACTTTTTAAAGAATGCATTTCCATCAAAACTGGGAGGCAATGTGAAATAATTACATGCAAATATGTACATATGGTCATTCAAACATTTAGTTGCCATTTGTTTTTATAATAAAACGTTGCGTAATGACGCCCTACGTTTTGTGTGAGCAATTCTTCCTTAACTGTTCTATAATTTATTCTCTTACATAACTTAAATACTTGACCATGAACTTTATGCATTGCACGCTCGAGTGCACACAGGAGAGAAAACATACGTGTTAAGCCGGCTACTGCAAACTGCTTCATAGAGTTTACCAGACCCCGTTACCGTATAAGTAAATTCCTTTACCTAACATGTGGACGGTAACTAGTTTCAGGATCATGTCAGTATTAAACTTTACCCAAGAGGGCAGTAAGGTTCTCCTCAACGCGGTGTTGATCATTTCCCTTTGGTATATGTGTGGCTGGAAACGTGAAAGTGATATGATATATATCTATAATTCTAAAATGTAATGTTTATTAACCCTGCGCGAAGTGTGTGTATTTATGTATGTCCGGACGATACCTTGAGACGGTTTAACGGATGTTACTGAAGTTTGTCATATAGGCTGGTGTTGTGAAAGTATTAATGAATTTCAATTTTGTTGTAAATCCAAGCGTAAATAACCCAAGAATGAGTGTTTTATAGGTTTTTATAGGACATTTTACCACTTGCACTTGTTGTATGGGACCATACGGCCATCTCCCGAGCGTGATCAGTTATACGTCACAGGCGACAAAGACTTCCCGCCACGTGCCGTTTCCCTAAGGGTGTCCGTAAACCAACGAACATCGTGGGGTGGGGGGGGGGGGCATGTTTGTTGTTCGTTATGTTTGTAGTCAAATAAAGCAATACCACGAGGTCCAGGGCGTTTTCCAAAATAATCACTTAAAACGTTCCCAGGAATAACACGGGGTTCGTTAAAATTCCGTTCATTATCTTCCGCGCAGAGTTTGCGTCCCCATATTGGACGCTTTTTAATGACGATACTATGTATACGGTTATATCTAGGAAGTGGGTATGTCTATTGTATATTTCTATTAAGAGATTGTATCTCACTCAGACCTTGCATTAGTATTTGAAATTTTCACTTTTCAAAACATATCTTAAAATATGTTGAAAATATCAGTTCATAAATTATTATAAATGAAAGAGCTTCTTTATAGAATAAGTCAGTTGTACGGATGGCCTGTCATAAGTAAGCTTACTGTATTATTTCAGGGTTCCCTTTACACATACAGGTTAGAAATAATCCTCAGTTACCCTGGTCGTTAAAATATAGGAGCGAATCTCTGAGGTTCCAGCGGGATTTCCCAAAAGTGGCTTTTAGGCTCTGGCGGGCATCAAATCTATATATTTTATGTCCTGATGACTGTGTATTTGCTATTGATGGCAGTTCTCATACAAGTTGGTCCTAAGTTACAGAATATGAGATTATGGTATATACTGCAGAAATAAACAATACATATTAAAAGACACAGAAATGATGACTTCATAAACCTAAATCTGCAGGTTAAAAATGAGAGAGCTAAATCACCTGATTTACATAAAGGAAAAAAAACTAGAACTAATCGGAAGTACTTTTGTTAAACAATATACGGTGAGAGCAGAGATTCGAAATCGCATTACATATATGTCCTTGATTTGGATTTGTCATCTTCAGTACAGAATGTTCTATGTTGCTTTTGTGTATAGATCGTCTGTTATTCAGAGCAAGTCAACAGCAACTTAAAACTATACCTTTGCATCTCCAGTGTCCTTGGGCTTACCAAACACTCAAGGTTAGACAAATTAAATACTCCAGCTCCCCGCCAACTTTGCTGGTACCCTGGTACAATATTTAACATCTGGTTCCAGGTGTTTATTATTCTCCTAATGAAATCGCAGGCACGTGCCAAGTTCAATAACTATGGGTGGGTTATTACGACTGAGGAGCAGGGACTTAGATAGCGCGGGCTCTGGTCTATTAAGGATAGATTCATAGAGCATTTGACTAGCTTGTAATGTCAGTTGAATAAAATGAAGGTACATATCAGTGTCCCCGTTGGAGGGATTACGATGGGATTTTCTTGACATAAAAGGATATCAGACTGTTTTTATTTTATGTATATTCACAATTTTATTCATTTTCAAAAAGAAAAATAAAATGAAGAAAGGTCGAATGTTGTTCAGCTTGCCATATTGTTTGATATCTCCTGAAAAAGATATAAAGAAAATGTATAGTGTTGAATGGATTTTGAAGTTCAACCAGGCTTATTACCTGGACAATTGTTTACTGTTAATATATTGATAAACTGTGGCACAAAAAAGTATCTGCTCTATCGGTGCCGTGACCAGGAATCTTGTGTGGTTATGGATACGCTGCATGGGCTTGGTATAAAGACAAGCTGTTTTCATCGGGAGCTTGTCTGGGTAAACATCAGGCGTTTGCGGAGGTACAGGGACTCGCTGGTGCTCTTATTATCAAAGTATTTAAGTGAAAATCAGGTCAAATGTTCGCTCCATGTATTGAAGCAGCAAGTGGATTTAATTTGAAAATATAACACATACTTGGGATCACCCGTAATATGAAAAGTCATTTCTAATAAGTCGTAATTTTTCATATTATACACTAAATCACAAACATCAATAATTACAAATACCGCCACAGATTAAGAATATGATATCATACATTAAATAAGACTCATAACCTTGCGTTTCCCTCGCTGATTATTGTTCAAACCAAGATGGTTTCGCTGAAATTCCGAACCCTAGTTTACACAAATTATAGTCTGCTTAAAAACGCGGTACCGTATTGTTCCACAGTTAAAAGAATCGATTGTCTGCCTCGCGCATTGCATGATTTAAGGAATTTTGCATAATCAACAACAGTCAGGCAGCAATTTTAAAATAGTTTTATCGAACTATGTACCCTTTGTGAACTCGTCATTTTTGTCGATTAATCAGCGTTAATTACGTTTCCATGGATATTTTGAGAACAAAGTATCTGTCATTATGAGCGTTGATTCTGATTACATGCACGTAGGCCTTACGATAATGACCAATATATTTTGAAATAGCCTGATCCCACGCACTGTATTGTTTTAATAGTTATTACGTAGCTGTTCTTGATGGACTACTTAATCTTTAAAGTATAAATTTAGCACGATTTTATATTTGCTTTATCCATGTTCTGACAAATTTAATGTTAAGTAAAAGCCTCTTAACTGAGGTGTTAGCCTGTTTTCCACACATGGGGAAATAGAAATAAACGCCTGTGCTAAATAGCGCTTTGATTATATTCTCACAGTTGGCCATATTTAGTTTGGCCCGGGGCCCAGCGGGCCCAGCCCTTGATAAAAAGACTTAGGTCTACCACAAGCTAAATCACAGCTTTCTTCGATATATTAACTGCATTGTGCAGGAAAACCGCATACCACTTCAGGTGAATTACCAAACTCAGCTTTTGAGCTCGAACATCCCCTTACCTAACATACGGACGAGAACTAGTTTCTGGATTATGTTAATAAACGTTACCTTAAAATATGATCGGATACAAGCTTGCGCAGTGTGAATTGAACTCTCGGGTGTGTAAAGCGTCTTTCATGTACAGGAACCGCGTGCAAATGCAATGGGTAAACCTGTAATAGTAAGGTGTCACGGGTCATTCCGGCTCTGATTTCACTAGCTGATCACGTATGCGATATATGGAGCATTCGTACCATCACGAGGAAGACGGAAGCTTCATGTTTCAAGTTGAACAAGTTCAAGGTTACAAGCAATATATGGTAATGGTGTGCAGCTATGTTTAAATACATGTGTTACTCATTTTATCCTTGCATCTTCTTCTGTATATACATTAGCCTGGAGAAACACTGCTAGAATTTTAATCTTGTTATTGGATCTGATAGAGTGTCATTTAAAACGTATTTGTGAATAACTCTCAACTCAACAACCTTAATTTTAGGATTGTAAAGAATTATTGTCAAAATATTGAAATATCGTATGGTTTACTCTTGTTATAATAACTGTTACATCAAGAGCGTCATGTTAAATACACGCTAAAGACGGTCAGGGCTGGGACATACCCTATAATGGTTTCAAGTATTAGACTTCGGAGCTGATGGTCTAGAGTTTGATCCCCTTTGGTAATGTTTTCGAAATAAAATATTAAATCGCAAAAAAAAGTTCAAAAGAAATTTTCTAACTTTCTCAATTAACCATTATTGCAAACCCAGTGATTCCATTCTCTGAAACACAAAACGCTTTCTTTCATTAATTTTATTTTCGCTGGAGGAAGCCGCTTTTATTTTGAATGCTAGCTTAAGTAAATATATGTACATCTGCAGAAACCAATTTAAGTTTCGCACAGTGTGAAAGGTGAGTGTTGCACGCTTCATTTAAATTATGGTGTTAATCAGACCCTGCACCTGATGACCTTGGGTGTGTAATGCTTTCTATTGCTGGGTAATACCACCGAGGAACCCCCGGAATGCTCACATGTGTGGGAGTGAAACATGGCCGTGTGAAACGTGAAAATTAACTCTCAATGCCCCGGCTGAGATCGAACTCACAATCTCCCGGCTTTGGAGTTTGTCCTCTCCCCAAGACTACAGGAGCCAGAAACACATTTTGGTTGAATAATTACACATAATTCTTAAAATATATTTATTTTCATTCTCATTCAGTATTCACTATAACTTAAGAGGTCTTCCTTGTTCCTTCAAAATAAAAACAAGTACAGATGTATTTTAAATGCGTTCAGACAACGTCGCAGTTTGTCAGATCGTTCCTGGTGTTAGGAAAGATATATGGTGTCTGTCTTCGTACAAGGCCCTGATACCATGAGTGTTGGCGGGGTTAGGGTTGTTAATCATCAAACTATGTAGCCTTGTGTGAGGCCAGATAGATGGTGCAATGGCTACACAATTACCCACCACACATCAGTTAAAACAAGTCACGGCCAGTGTCATTTGGATTAGCCATATCTATCATGTTCTGTCGCACACAACATGGAACAAATATAGCTTGAGGAATAAATTCTTGAGGTTACCTAAGAGATTAAATTCTGCGTTGGCGTTTGCTTGTAAGGTCATCCTGCGCCCCCACACAGTGCCAGGCTGCAGCTGGTTAGTTCTGTATTACTGGGACTTCAACCGTTTTATCCCCTGGCTTTGAGACTACGCTCCGGGCTTTGAGGCTATGTTTTGAAGTCGCTCATAATCAATGTCATCATTTATAGTCGCCTTATGTTTTCTCTGAGGAACAGATCAGCCGTTCATTTAATACTCGTCTGACTCCTGCTTGACGTCTGCTGAGACATATTACACATGATTCTCGGCTACAGGTCTGGGCGTCCCTAGCCATATAAACACTGGATTGTCTGTAGGGCTTTTGTTTGCTCCAGTTGTTACCATAAATACTGTAAGGTACTACGGGAATCGAACCTTTGTCCTATTTTGGTAGGTTCTTTGTACCATATCCCATGTTAGGTACATCCGTAGATCGAAATGAATACAAACCAAACCTCAGGGAGTAAAACCCTTAAAATAATACATTTTGATATTAACAGCTTGTGCAGCGAATTGTGAATTACCATGTAAATTATGATTAACACTTACAGCCATTCATTAGTGCTTTAGATAGTTCAGGTTATCACTCACTCACGTGTCACATGGACATTAAGTGGTACGAACCTTGAGACAGAGATGATGTTCGAATCTGTCCAATAATAATACAAATAAAAATTCTGTTGATATAATGATTATAATAATAGTCATTAAAATAATATAAAATAATAATACCGGTAATAATAAATATAATCATTTTTAAAATATTAATAATTATATTTATTATTTATTTATAAAATTATTATTTTTTTATTATTATCAAATTGTTATTATTATTATTAATATTATTATTATTATTATTATCAATTATAACACTTATAATATTATTATCATCGTAATAATCAATATTAATCACAGCGAAACAAAAAAATCCCAGGCACACCGTATCATAACATCAGGAAAATGATGTTATTTATCACTACCTAGCAGTGCTGATAGCATCCGAAGTTTGCCCGTGACCTGACCCTATACCTATTGTTGATACTATCAGGTACATGAGATACAGGTAACCCGGCGTTATCAGCTGTGAAGACCTCAGGTGTGAGGGCAAAGTCTTCTCTGTCACGCACTGTCCCCGAGGACACGCTGGTATGTAAACAGTTGGCTGCATGCCGTCAACAAAACCACATTACTTTCATTTTCTCTGCTCCAGGTATGTGTCGTCAGGTATGAATTTATAAACTTAAACACCTAAGATGTGGTCAGTAATGCAAATTAATTACTCTATACGTGTCATTTCATCTCTTAGGGATATTTCAGTTGTGGGTGTTTCATATGTTTTACAGGGTAACATAACCATAAACCTGTTTCACTGGCATATCACTGTGGTATTCCATACATGCGGGGAATGATCTGTGGAATAGCCTTGCGGTTACTCTTAAAAATAGCACTTCTTTAAAAGGCTATTTTCATGCGTGTATTACTAATTCAGTATGGTGTTTCAGCATTTATTACCCTAATTCATTACCCCTTTACCGTATTTATGCATATTTATTAATAGGCCTTTAGATACTCTTTTACACTTCAGCCTTACCTGTTTCACATTAATATATATATATATGGAAATGGTATACACAGAAAAGGGGGTTCACTGACGGTGAACCGACTTTTCTGTGTATTCCATTTCCATCTGTAAACAATGAACCAGCATATAGCTTTTCATACATAGCATAGCTATTCATACATAGCTATTCATATATATATATATATATATATATATATATATATATATATATATATATATATATATATAATTCTGAAGAAAAACAACACTGTTAATTCACAACAGTCTGTTTCACGGGATGCGACCCGATCATCAGGTGAATGTGGTTAGAATGAAGCTAACGGCGTGGTTTGAAAAGCCGAGACTTTACGAGATTATGCTTAGTGCGATTTGGGGCGGGGGGGGGGGGGGTATGTGAAAGACTGACACTGATCCTATTGTCCTCGGGTGCACATTCACCTGATGATCGGGTCGCATCCCGTGAAACAGACTGTTGTGAATTAACAGTGTTGTTTTCTTTCAGAGTTATACCGCTCTGGCTTAGTCTGTAGGCCATAGAGCACTTTACGTCGGAGGGTAACACTACCTTATATATATATATATATATATATATATATATATATATATATATATATATATATATATATATATGTCGAGGCCCAGATTAGAATCTGGCCCAATTTAAAACTGGGCCAGCCCAGATCAAAATTTAGATTTGGACCGGCCCAGATCAAAATTCTAATCTGGGCCAGACCAGTTTTAAACTGGGCCAGACCAGATTAAAATTTTGATCTGGGCCGATCCAGATTAAAATCCTGTGGTGAAGACTTCAGGATTTAAATCTGGTGTGGACTGATTTTAAACTGGGCCAGCCCAGATTAGAATTTTGATCTGGGCCGGTCAAGTTAACAAACCTTTGGTGGACTGATTTTAAACTGGGCCTAATTAGATCAGAACTTTGATCTGGGCTAGTCATGATTACAATCCTGGGTTGGACTGATTTTAGACTGGGCCTAACCAGATCAGAATCCTAATCTATATATAGTAGGCGTATGTGTGTGTTTTCATTAATCCTGTTTCCTACAGTTATCATCTCTGCTGTATTTGCACATCGTGTATCTCAGCTACCTGCACTTACAACACGGTTTTAGCTCATTTATTTACTGCGCTTTTATTCAGTACCCTTTGATGTATGGTGTCATTTTAGTATATCGGTCCACAAGGAAGACATTGTGTATTTATTTCAATTTCTCTATGTATTACAGGGCCCCTTTATTAACAGAATGTTTATTATGTTTAGTGCTATACTCTGGGAGACATTGTAATAAATAATTCAATATTTACAAACGAAACAGTTAGGATTGTAAACAGCTTTGATATATAACCATAGGCTTCTCTGTGTAACCGCGACTTAAAATCTTGGCACGCTGCCTAACAGATAATACAAAACGTGAAGCTACAGGATACCTTACAATGCTGGTTTTGAAGCATCCACCTATGTATACACGCGATTCTGTATGCGACAGAATTTACTTTATATAAAAGGTCACTTTGAGTATACAATATGCAATATCAATGTCGGTTCGCTGTATTTTGATGACATCAGTTTTTTGCGCGCCCCTATTTATTTGCATAAACACGTATGAATATTGCACTGTCTAGGCAATAAATATAAATTCAAGAACATAATATAAACGTATATCAGTGTAACCGGGATATTTAGCAGAGGTGGTATGTGTCACTTATATACCTCAGTCAAAAGTACTTAGAAAATATTTCCCCTGTATTATATCCTTCGTAAAGTGTATTAGTGTATTGGTTTTGCCTTTGTGCCTAAACTAAAATATATGGCTTTCGTAATAAAAATAGTGATGAATCGGTTTGTATTAAGCCATCGGACAGAAATATACATTTTACATTTATCCGTGTCAAACAAAATATAAATGTCACACGTCTGTTTGTTGTGTATAAAACTGTCTGAAATAGTTACTGTATTGTGGAATTCACAAGGAACCCTGTGATTAGTTGGGTGAAGGAGTTCGGCGCTCTACGAGAGCAAAGATAAAATACACTGACCACACAGAAAAATACACTTTATTCAGAGCACTAAATTACTATAAGCCAGAAATATTTCCACTTCTACATTTTGTTTTTGTCACGTACGTGTAATACACATACACATATTATTCTAGAGGAAAGGTTTACTGCAAGTTCGAAATATATTTCTACATTTTTTTATATTATCATAAACCTGTAACACACATTCGTATATAATTCAAGGGTGAAGATTTACAGTTCGGAATAGTGTCACTGAAAACATTGTTATGTTGTCACAACATCTAATACACATTATATTGTCTCATCCCTTTTACGAATAAAAAATATTACTGTTTGTCACGTCCCGTCCGGAAAATCTCCGACTGATATTAGAGCTAATACATACATAAAATATTTCCAATTTCGCCGTTAGGGTTGAATTATATTATATCTTATTATATATAAATATTTATATTATACCTTTAGGGTTAAATTTTATTATATC
Organism: Sipunculus nudus; assembly: GCA_026874595.1. Lineage (NCBI taxonomy): Eukaryota > Metazoa > Annelida > Sipuncula > Golfingiida > Sipunculidae > Sipunculus > Sipunculus nudus. The sequence continues at coordinate 22,409,101 of CM049311.1, forward strand.
GTATTATATATAAATATTTATATTATAGATTTATATATATTTCGCCGTTAGAGTTATATTTTATTATATCTTTCGAATTTATAATTGTTTTTCTATTGTTTTCAGATTCGGCCAATGGCCGCCATGTTGGCACGAAGCAGTTCCAGTGAGGTCCCCATCGTGAGAGGGCAGCATAGTCCGCCAAGTCCGAGTTTATCATGGGAGGAGACGATGAACGATTTGAGTCGGCAGCTACAGAGGATATGCCGAAGTCCTACGAATAAATCAATGGGGTCGATGGAACTAATTCCGTCGAAGCAAGTCAAGGAAAAATATGGGGCGACCGTTATTCCGTCGTTCACACTGTCTCCCCCGTCGTCACAGGCATCAAGCCCTGTGAATTTTAGACACTCCCACAGTGATGAGCTTTTCCTGCAAAGGTTAAACCAAATATGTTTAACCCCGCGGCCAAAGAGGGCCACATCGGAAGGTGACAAGACAGAGAAGCTTAGAACGCCGCAGCGTCAGTTATTCCACGGGGGAGCCCGGAGACATTTTGAAGAGATCGTCGACATCAAAGACGCACCGCTGGAGGAACTAGATGTGGTTATCAATGGCACAAAGGTGACTGTCAATACGGCTTCCCGCTGTATCCGCTCCATGGATCTCCCGGAAAATTTAGATCCCTCTACATTAATGTGTGTAGTCGCGGATGGTCGCTTATCAATCAGCTGCACAACGTTGCCTGGCTCTGCCCACCGTGCACAGAACCCGCACGGAAGCATGGCCGTCATAGATTACACCAGTCCAGAGCGGCTAAGGGTATTTCTCCCCTATCCTGATAAAATTTCCGCAGATAAGATAAAGATCCTGGCATCTGATGACACGATAACGATGGAAGGGTTTACTAATAAGGACGGTAACCAGGATGGATTGTTCAAGCGTGTCTTCCAGTTACCTCAACCCGTTGAACCCTCCACCGTTTCCGTTTCCATAAAAAGCCAAACTCGATTGATTATAGAAGCTACTTTGTCATTAAGACCTCGATGCCTGTCTGTCTGAGGCTGATTAGCTGACTTGAGTGTGTTAAACAAGCAAATAGTGATGAGTATTCTATACTCATAAGGAAAATCCATCGCATCACATTTAAGTGTGCATTTTCAATATCATTGCTTCCGCATCACATTAAAATTCGGGCGCATATTAGGGCAGTTTTGGCATCCAAATAAAATAATATACGATGGTTTCGGCGACGAAAAGGACAACATCGGGAATATACACACGGGAGAGCCGTTTGTTGGACATCATGCTGGCTCGGTGTAGATCACGTGATTAAATTTGAACGATAATCGGGAAAATTTAACCGGATGTATATGAAACCGCTGCCTGCCCACGACATGACTCGATTTACGTTATTCGGACAACAATATTGAACGACAAACTTCGGCTTAATATACAGCCGGCTTAACTCATGAAGCCGATATCATCACGGATTATGTGAAATTGAAGAGGTGTATGACGGAGTGGTAGAAAGTCACATGATCAGTCACGTGTTTTGAAGGATATCTCAGGACTGTAGCAGGATATTTATACAAGTAGTCGTACTGAAAATACGTCACATGTTTTGGATACACTTACACGGGCGGTGACTTTCATTCATTGACTGGACTCGCATCATTATTCATTTTTCATATATCAGCGGCCTTGCAGAATATAACAGAGTATAGATATATTTATTCTAAAGCATGCATTTGTTGCCTAATAGCTTGTCAAATGTGTGTCATCACTGTGAAAACGTGGAACTACAGCTCATTCAATTTATTTGTAAACTGTTATTTAGATTTTTTTCTGTGACTGGTACCCTGCACTCTTTTCCGCTCCTGTATTGACATAAATTATGGGTGTTGCAATGCATTAGGATATCTATTATCCACATGTAGAGCGGTATTATATCTGAGAAGGTCTTCCGCAGCATTACGGGGTGCAAGAGCCATAACTTATAACAGATATCAAATGGCTGACGGTTGCCAGTCTACAGGCTCCGCAACATTCTGTGGTGCAGGAGCAAAAAGTTATAACAGTGTTAAACGGCTGACGGTTGCCAGTCTATAGGCTCTGGTAATGAACAGCATAGCCATAATTGCGCTGGGCACCAGTCTAAGATACCTCACTCGTACTTAGATGGTTTTTAAGTCCCGCAACACTTTTCATTCCATATCATTATTCCTCCACTGTTCTGTATTGTGCACTATATATCACATGACACTGGCCCAAATCAGCTGCTGATTGAACAATTACAAGATAACACAAAAAAATACAAACGTGTAAAAATTTTAATTATTAGTCACAATTATAAAATTATGCAAAAATAAAACCATATAAGGGAATTGTAAGTAACAAAAAAAAAAAACAGGTCCCTTCAAAGGTTGGCGAAACAGCTTAAAGATCATTATGTCCATTCCATATCACAGGTTTACTCCTGGTTTCCATGCTTCATTTATCTCTTAAATGTCACCGCAGTCTAATGTTTATAGGATAAAACATGTGACGTAGTTGTTTACATAGTGTTGTAACCCCTGCAGATATTTCAGGTTAGAGCAAGTATGTGCTGAATGGTGTAAAGCCATTATATGTCGATTCAGTCTCAGCCGCCTGGAATTAAAAATAAGAATTATGTACAAGCTAGTATGACTGTATATAGGTAAAGTTGAACCTCGCCTAACTATAACTTTATTTAAGCAACCCCTTTAAAATAACAATCACTTCTTCACGGTCCCGATTCTTTTGTGTTCTTTATATTAGACCTCGCTGATACGACCACCTTTGAAATGCGACCACTTTATGGAGGTCTCGTTGCTGGTCGGAATATCGAGGTTTCACTGTATATGAGTACGGGACTATCAGAAGTGTTATTGGTGTGCTGATAAAAGTGTCATTATCATAACATCGCATCAATAGTAATAACTTTGCACTCATCATTCATTCATATCAGTCATGATTTACTAACACGGAGGTCATAGAGATCACTGATAAACGCCATATGGTTATATTTATAAGTATTTTATCAACCGGTGTAGTTCTTTGGCATTTTGGTTCAGCATAATAATAACAACATATACATAGTTTCATTATTATATCGCTCAAACAGGGAATTTATAGTCACGGAGGTCAAGAAAGCCATTAGGTACGGTTTATACATGTATATGGAACGTTTATAATTGTTCTGTCATTTCTATGCAATGTTTTGTTCTTCATCAAAAAGCTTTTGTATACAGCGTTTCTCTATTTTCATTCGGTAGGATTATATGGTAGCAATAATATATTTTAATACGACAAGAGCTGAATACCACCAAGTATTTCATACGAAGTAATGTGCTTCGTGATGTTTTAATAGCATAAAATCTAGTATTATCAACATCCAAAATGCATGAGATGTTTTGGGCAATTGTCAAAAACATGAGTGTTTATGATATGTTTTTTTTTAATTAGAGAAAACTCGCAGAGCGCTCACCTACGCCAAATTTAATAGTGAATTTTTTGTTAGGGTAAAGTAATATTTCACGTTGGCGCAGACTGTCGGGACTATGCGGGACTTACGTCTTCACTGACAACGTCTCATTGACGTCATTTGAATTTACTTATCTTTGTTTAGACCCAAATGAGCATCAAAAGTTAATTGACACTTTCCTGTCACGTGACCAACTCTTCTTGCAAGGCTAATTGAGGAAGGTCTCGTGACTGTTTAGAGTCAATGATTTGTTGGCGATGCGCTGCTATATACTAAGAATGGACAGAACGGTGCTCTAACGTGCTGAATTTGTGTTCATTTAATCACAAAACATATTTTGTTTTCTGAGACTGATAGAACCAAACGAACCCTCTTTTGTTTTATTATTCTGATTAATTGACAATTCTTCAAAAACTTTTTATTGTACATTTTTATCATATTTTAAACATTCCTCCTGCATATGTAATATGATATATTTTAGGATTAGATAATCACGCATTGTTTTTTTTTCTGATTTCTCCACGAGATACAATGGGAAATATTGATTTTGAACTTTCTCCCCTGGAATATCTTATCAGTATGATTGCTCAGATCAAGTAGTTTACATACTCATGTAAATTCCTTGCTCAGCTTGTTATGTTTATGTCAGTGTAAGATGTTTTTCTTGAGAGAGTGTATTTGTAAATGATGATTATCTGTAAATTCCATTCACAATGATGAAAAAGATGAGTTTATTATTAAATTTGTTTTAGAAGCAGGTTATTTTCTTGCAGCAATGCTAATGGAATTATAGATTTAGTGAACGAAAGTTACGTTCTCTGATCAAACTGATGAAAATTTAACCTATGGATTTTAAGTCCTTGTTTCATATTACCAACAGGTCTGCTGTTTGCCATATTTTCTTGTTAACGTTATAAAGATGTTACGATTATCTACATTTATTTTTGTTGAAAAGTGCATACTTTTGTTAAGGGTTCACTTTCATATTATATATTCTGACTTTGTTAGGTTTGTTAAAGCGCTTGAATTACCTGAAAATGTCGCTCTGGTTTACATTACTCAAGGATTTGGTACTCACAGGTCACATGTAAAATGGGGATCCGAATCAACCAGGGTGACAGAATTCATTGTACCAGATGGAACGGATGTATCAGAATGATAGATGTTGGAAATCAGTTATGTGTTTTAGAAAGCGCCACGCTGATGATTTAAGCTGTTGCGACGCAAGACTGGCTCATTTTGTCGCTGCGCCTGACAGGTTCAGGGTGTTGTTGCGCATAGGTCTTTTTTATGTTGCGACGAACGCATTGCTGCGACGCAAAGTATGGTAATTGCTTATTGCGACGCACGGGTCTCTCCTGCTTCGCGTCGTTCGTACTGCTCCCGGTATTGCGACGCACGGATGGCGCATGATATAGTTGTGCACAGTTGCGACGCATTGAAGATTAAGCATTTGCGACGCATGGCTCGCTCGTGTTCTGGATTGTTCAAGCTGTCGCAGCTCACAGATTGAACGTACTGTGCATAGCATGGATTGTATAAGTTCGTATGAGCTATACTTAATTCGATTAATAAACTGTGCTACACTGCAATAATAAGCTACGTCGCGGCAGTGACCACAGTGTTGCGACGCCGCACGGACTCTTGTTCATACTGCACTGTACTTGGTAATGTTACTGCGTTTCAAGCAGTTTGAAAGGTCGTGTAGATGATATAAGGTATGCATTTCAGGTGATCTCATAGCGAAGTTTGTGATAAATATATATTGTTGAATAAAGTACAGATTAATCTATAATTTGAAATTGTGTCATTACTTGTGATTGCAAGTTGGTGTGCTTTGATATCGTCCGCGGATGTGTATGTTTTTAATCTTAATAGCACTTTTAGTTTTAGATTGAAATCTGGTCATAATTTCACGACTGCTACAATATTTATTCCTTTTAGCTGCAACACTGGAAATATATATTTTTCCGTCTGGAACTGCGACAAAATAATAAAAATAAAATGTTCTTAAGGGATTTCAATGGACCAGGTGATCTCGCTAAATTTGCCCGCACAGAAAAATGTGAAAGATTCTCAAGATTAAAAATCAATAAAAATGGCTACAACTAAAAATAAAATAAAATGTAGAACCTAACGAAATATGTTATCAATGTTCATAATGTATGGCTTTATCTGTTCACTGATTGTACCATGAGGTTGTATCTTAGACTAGTCCTCATATTAATGATTTCAGGAATTAGATTTTAATTGGACTTACAAATGGATATTTATCTTTATATGTGATCCATATTGTATAAAGACAGGTACTCTTATTTCAAAACTACTTAAAGCCAGCTATTCGCCTCTCTTTTCTACTGAATTTAGTTGATTTTTTTGGCTTTTCCTGCTTACATATTAATAATTATATTTAATAACTATTAAGAAAATATCTTTTACGCCTTCATCACAGATGTATGTGCTTGATTATTTACAAGCTGCTAGTAAAAACAAAGCAATGTTGACAAACCTAAAAATCAGGTTACCTTAGATGATCGGTTTTCTTACAAGCTGAAGTCTGCGGTCACTAGTTGTACTGTGGAGAACTCTGGATCGTCTGACGTCCCGCTACATGTCCTCATTAAATGTGTTTAGATTATTTTGGCGGACCCCGACATGTTATAAACACGTGAAAATAAACACAAATCACTGCTTGAACAGCGGAAGGGTCTTGGGTTCGATGTTTTCTTATATATTTTTATAAAAGGTTCAAGGTTAGCTAATAGACCTCAAATATTGAGATGGCCCCCTGAACGAAGGTACCAAAACATATCCTACGCATAAAATCTATCTACTTGATGGTTCTCTCCTTATACAACATGATTTATGTAAAAAGACGGTAAAACCAGTAGTACCATTGTTTTCGAACATAATTCGTAGTGACTCGTTAGAATTCATTGTTGGTAGAATCTGGATACCCGAGGCCTATTTTTCATTTACTTGTTACACCATTTAACCTGTAAACGTCATATATGGTTACTGTAGAGCCCCGTTATCCGAAGAGTTCTAGGAACAGCTAGTGTGGTTCGCTTATTCACTTTATGTGATGCCAATATGAATATTAGAAAACACTGAAATAATATTAAAGCATATATTCTGTTATTCGGATAAATGAATTTCGGGTAAGATGTTCATGGATAACCATTAATATGATGGAATAAAAATTGAAGACGATTACACATGAATGTCTTCTGTGCATGCGTCTTAAGATTGGAAGCTAGAGTTGTTTATTTGCCTGCAAGTCGCCATGTGATTTGTTAAGTGTTTTGGTTAAGAGCCAATAAATGGATAGATATTCTGATCACTGTTATGATAACATTCAAGCACTCTAAGGAATTGTCGCGTAATTAATCTTTATTTGTATTTGGAATGAAGAACTGCCGCCTCGATTGCTTTCATCTGTCTCAACGCGGGTATTTCTTTGACCTCTAGTAGCTTGTATAACTTACATCAAAGTATTTGTAAGGTCGATATAATCGTGTAAACAAGCCCAGCCTTCTGCTATTGCCAGAAGCTAATACCATCAAAATTTTACCAGTGGCAGATGGCGGGAATGACCCCATGTATTGTTATTCCATGAATTGTTCCATGTTTCATTCCAAAGCGTGTAAATTAATCCAACAAGAATTAATTGTACAAATACATCGCAGCTGTCGCTTAGCGTCTCCCGCAGTGCGGCCGGTTTTTTGTACGCTTTGTTGTACGTCAGAGTGACGGCAATACGTTCACGTAACGTACACATGGATACGATTGAGGAAACTTAAGGTCCTCGTGTTTATTAGACGTACGTGACAGCTCTTGTGGTGCCAAGGTTTCCCGCTAATGGTGTTTACCGGCAAAGAATGCGGATGGTTGTTTGTTATACTTGAAATTACATGATATTTTCCGAATTATTTCACGAGCCGCAGAGCGGAAAATATCCGCATGGAGACATGTCCAGAAACGATTCCCGGTCATGCGTTATGCCTAATGCTAAAAATAACCAAAATAGAAATTTTGCTCAGTAAATATTTTACTTTATGATTTGATTTCTTTTGTAATTATCTTTATGGGTAGACTTCTTTTATGATTATCAAGTAATCTTTGTGACATTATTATTGACTGGTTTGACAACGGAGGTGATTTTTATGACCATTTATGTATTTTAATCAACAAAACATGTAGCTCATTTACTGAAATTAATAATTAATGGTTCTGGGTTATTTATCAATATGGTTATTAGATTTGGATTGTTTGAACCGTGGGCGCTTTGGTAATAAAATGTTCACTTTTTATTTTTCTTTATTTTAATGGTAACACCGAAGAGACCTTAAAGTTGTTATACAGGCGTTTTAACGGAGTATAAAAAGTAAACTGGCCATAAAGGGGATAAGCGCATTTTAACAGAGTAAAATAAGTACACATTGGTCTTAAGTAGCCAGGGGTGTTGTACCAGAGTATGAAAGAGTACACATGGCCTAAAGTGGATAGCGGCGTTTTACCGGAGTATAATTAGTAAACATGGCCCTAAAGTGGACGGCGGCGTTGTACCAGAGTATAATTAGTAAACATGGCCCAAAAGTGGATAGCGGCGTTCTACCGGAGTATAATAAGTAAACATGGCCCTAAAGTGGACAACGACGTTGTACCAGAGTATTATTAGTACACATGGCCCTAAAGTGGACAACGACGTTGTACCAGAGTATTATAAGTACACATGGCCCTAAAGTGGACAACGAGGTTGTACCAGAGTATTATAAGTACACATGGCCCTAAAGTGGACAACGAGGTTGTACCAGATTATTATAAGTACACATGGCCCTAAAGTGGATAGCGGCGTTTTACCGGAGTATAATTAGTAAACATGGCCCTAAAGTGGACGGCGGCGTTGTACCAGAGTATAATTAGTAAACATGGCCCTAAAGTGGACAACGACGTTGTACCAGAGTATTATTAGTACACATGGCCCTAAAGTGGACAACGACGTTGTACCAGAGTATTATAAGTACACATGGCCCTAAAGTGGACAACAAGGTTGTACCAGAGTATTATAAGTACACATGGCCCTAAAGTGGACAACGAGGTTGTACCAGAGTATTATAAGTACACATGGCCCTAAAGTGGACAACGAGGATGTACCAAAGTATTATAAGTACACATGGCCCTAAAGTGGACAACGAGGTTGTACCAGAGTATTATAAGTACACATGGCCCTAAAGTGGACAACGACGTTGTACCAGAGTATTATAAGTACACATGGCCCTAAAGTGGACAACGACGTTGTACCAGAGTATTATAAGTACACATGGCCCTAAAGTGGACAACGAGGTTGTACCAGAGTATTATAAGTACACATGGCCCTAAAGTGGGCAACGAGGTTGTACCAGAGTATTAAAAGTACACATGGCCCTAAAGTGGACAACGACGTTGTACCAGAGTATTATAAGTACACATGGCCCTAAAGTGGACAACGAGGTTGTACCAGAGTATTATAAGTACACATGGCCCTAAAATGGGCAACGAGGTTGTACCAGAGTATTATAAGTACACATGGCCCTAAAGTGGACAACGAGGTTGTACCAGAGTATTAGAAGTACACATGACCCTAAAGTGGACAACGAGGTTGTACCAGAGTATTATAAGTACACATGGCCCTAAAGTGGACAACGACGTTTTACCAGAGTATTATAAGTACATATGGCCCTAAAGTGGACAACGACGTTGTACCAGAGTATTATAAGTACACATGGCCCTAAAGTGGACAACGAGGTTGTACCAGAGTATTATAAGTACACATGGCCCTAAAGTGGACAACGACGTTGTACCAGAGTATTATAAGTACACATGGCCCTAAAGTGAACAACGACGTTGTACCGGAGTATTATAAGTACACATGGCCCTAAAGTGGACAACGCCATTGTACCGGAGTATTTTAAGTACACATGGCCTATGAGTTGGCAGGACCTTTGAATGGAGAATGATAAGCATGGCTCAATATGCATTTACTGGCGCAAAATAAGCCATATGAAAATGTGAGATATATTTAATTACTTACTGTCTGTCTGAAATATTTACATTGAGATAAGTGGAATTTTCATATGAGAGGGTCGTTTAGCACCCCATGTGCACACTTTTATCGATCTAGAAAGGAGATAATATGCGAAGCCGTAAAATTCACTTAAAACTAAAATCTTTAAGTACGAATTGTAACCGATTGGCCACTCTTCAGTCTATAAGTACACATATCTTTTCTAGAATAGTTACATATTTCATTTACATTGTATTCCAGGTATATATCTTTTCTGCCTGCATGAAAAAGGGCTACAGTGGATATTAATTCTATGTTCCTGTTTTGTGATAGTATTTTACAGCTTGATGAAATAAAAAAAAAAAGAGAAACAAATGCAAATTAAATATTTTACATGTATACTTATAACTTTTTCGTGATTTATTTTTAGAAATATTAAGAATGGAAGACTGACCCAATACATTGTAAGATCATGATTACCTCAGAAAAGAGCTCAATACAACAAACCATGGACCAAGGCGACATCTGGTGATTGGTAATTGTATTAACCGTAAAATAGTTGAAATAACCCAACCAGAATCACTGTAGAACAATGGGTACCAGGTAAAGTCGGCTTAATCGTCATTTATCACTGAAGATGCACGTCACATCCGCCCTTAAAGATTCTTTTCTGGTCCTTTAGAGTTATTCATTCTTATAAGTTTACACTATTCTCCTGGGAACATACAGCCCAAGCGGTAGCTATCAACAGATGCTAGAAGGTTATCAATTAAATGATTTAAACTCGCTATTAATTATGTACTAGCTGCTCCCATGGAAAATCCACGGCTCTATCTGATTCATATTTTTGTAATGAGCTGATAGAAATATAAACGACACATATTTTAATCCTGAGGTTTATGCAGGAACCTTTGTCATGTGTTTCACTTAAATGATATAAAGATTACTTCTGCTAGAATTCTCCTTGAACACCCTCCCCCAAAATATCAACATGGAAAGAAAAATTATTCTATTCCAGAAATCACACCAAAAAAATGTTTTTTTTCCCCGATAAACAACATAGGTCCGACAGCTTCATTGTTTGGGAAATATCATAGTTATAACAATTGTATAAAGAAGCATTCTACCGTGAAATTATATGGAAGATGCTTTGTATTAGTTGAAGCTTAGGCGACATCGTAAAACACGATGTTTTTTCAGTGTAGTCAGTTGAAGCATGTTAACGGACAAATGCATTATTTGTATACACAGACATATGTCGTTGAAGTCTCTTGTACGCGAAACGTATAGCTGCCAATGTGAAAAGATAGGCCAAGAAAAATATATTCCAACAGTATTAAATTTTTGGTTTAAGTACTGTAAATTGTCATGGAATAAGCTTGTCTGATGCAAACTTGACAACTCTCCAAGATAAAAAGAAAGCAGGTTGATATATTTCGATGAAAGCTTTTAGCTAAGAAACCACTTCAGCCTTGGTCTGTACGCCCCGACTACAGATATTAGGTTGTTATAAATTTAAGATGTACTGGTGATACTTTTTTATGTTTCACCGTCGCTACAGACAACGGATCTGAACGAATAGATGTGAACCCCCCCTCCCCCCCCCCCCCCACACACACCCAATGATAATTAAGTTGTGGGGCTTCATTGGGGGGAAAAATTCATAAAACACATGATTTAGCCGAACTTTTGAAACCATTGTAATCATGGAAAGATATTTTTGAATGTATAAAAATCAACATACCTGTAACCCATAAAACATTTGTCAAACGGTGGACACATCACTGGACTCATCGCCCAGTGTTGACCAACTGAAAAGCCCTTGCATTGAAAGCGGAGTCATGTGGTCTTTGGATTACAAACCTTTACTTCATTTTGAGAGAGAAAATCCCTTTAGAGGCGTTACAATGGATATGTGGGATCAATGGGAACCCGTGTGACCGCGTATTGCACGGAAGTGCCTTTTGGGCAGGACATGCGCTCAGGCCACGGTCTTTACAGGCCAGAGAAAATCCCCGAGGCGCCTCCTGAAAAAGCGTCACAGGCGTGGAGACCTTCCAGCACAAAAGAAAAAGGGGCACCTAATGGGGAAATATTAAAATTATTGATTATTTAGCTTAATAGGGCATAACCCCGCAAAATAAAACAAACTTGTCCTAGAAGAGCACACCACCGATACGTCTGCCGAATTTGGAGAGTCAAATCAGAACGGAAGCAAGTAAACCGTGGTCTAGAAAAAAACGAACTCCGTATTAATTATATAGAAACAATAGACAGTCAATCATTTATGATAATGTGATTGAACCAAATACGGACATTGGCTTTCTGGTCGTCGTTAGAGAATTAATGTGTGTTACAAACATTATTTGGTGTCAAATATATTTAATACCTATACTTGTTGTATTAAAAAAAAAATAAAAGATTTGAGTATTATTTTAATGATAAGATATGTATTAGTTACATGAATATGAAATACATCAGGGTGATGATAAAAAGTGTGTGAACTATGATATTTATCAGATCAATCGATCGATGTGCACTGCAGTTTCCTCTATAATATAGTAATACTACAAACGGACTAACTATTTGAGAAAATCATTACATTCAATGCTTCAGTTTTTAAACATAGGGTTTTCAGGACTGCGGGAGTAAGTGTCTGTGACGCACGAAAATTATTTCGCACGCCTAGTTCTTAGTGTCCGAGCGTCCAACCGGAAATTTGGTCGTATGGCCTAGAGGATGAAAGCTGACTCTTTTGGCAGTCACTAACTATTAACGACTAACTCAAACAACTCATTTATGTATGTTAACAATACACTTATAATTGAAAACTGACCTCTACATTTCACTAAGATCAGATCAGGGTATTACGACATTTTATGTAATTACACAATGATATGATAATTAGGTTAAATATGGTTCATCTGTAATATGCCTTCAAAATTTGATACAGGTCCAATCTCCTTGGGACGCTCCAAAATTCAGTCTCACTTTCCATCACTTCAAAAAGCGTTCCGGACTCTCCATTTTCTCTTTCTTTTGGAAGCCGCGTAAAAATAACGGAATATTGTCATGCCAAATGCTACATGAAGATATACCCATTATTACTTAAAGATAGACCTTTACTTTGGGTTTGCATCTGCTAGTATTTTGTCCGTCCGTTAACTGGACAAAGGTGGTGTCATGTTAAGCGACAATTTGTTTTTATTTGACTTATTTTTATTTTGAGCTATTTCCATCACCTTAACGTCCATATATATTTATGTATCCCACTGTAATTTTGGGCGTGGTCGGTGAAATATGTTATTCCGCTCTAAAGTTAGCCGATACACGTCCCATCTCTCCAATGACCATTCTCTCCTTGAACGATTTCCTCAGACTACTTTCAGGTTGGATCTCGGCTCCCTTAAACCCCTTTCACACATACACGTTCTAGGCTCCACGATCACCACGTTCTCGGGAAACGCGGTGGTCGCGTTGTTGAACGTACAATAGTCTCCAGAGGTCATCGTTAGGTCGCAATGATCGTCAACCCTCTACGACAAAGTATTCCTGTAAAACTTGAGCGCGGTCGATCGCGGCAAACGTGTCGAAACGTACTTCAGAACGTATGAAACGTACAAAAAACGTAGTGGACGTACAAAGGACGTACGAGGGACGAACATAGAACGCGAATGGTCGCCACCATTTCTTGACTGCGCTCTCGGCGTCTGTTGTACGTCCATACTACGTTCATTGTGCGCTCTTACTACGTCCTCAGCGCGTCCTCTACGTTTTCAATACGCTCTCTTTACGCCCAGGAAGTCCCACGTAGGTTCTCTTCACGTTCTGTGTACGTTCTTGCCGTCTGTTGTACGTTTTCAGCAAGTTCCTACTACGTCTTCTCGACGTTCTCAGTGCGTCTTATTTTTAAATAAAGCTAATGTTGTAATTAAATAAAAAGTTGTAATAAAAGTAAATTCCAAATATAGAAACGTAACAAAATAATTCATAAACTTGGGCCCAAATCCTTATTCCACAATACCCAGAAATTTTATAATTTATTGTAGTTTAGAACAAAATAATATATATTTATATAAATATACTATTTTCATTCTTTCTTTTTTCCAGCTGGTTACATAACTCTTCATTAGTGTGACAGTTGCCAGGTATAGGAAAGACCCTCTAATTAAAAAAAACATAAAGGATATAAACATAACATGGGGAACACGAATAACTAAGATTGATTGGCATGTATTTATTAAATAACTGTGAGCAATTACATTTTCGTATTTTATGCTCTCTGCTTCCGAATATTATTTCATTTTTACCAATAAGATATTCTAATCCGGTACCAACTGTTGAACTATATTACTAAATTTGTAATTTTTATATTTAATATTTACCTTTTCTGACTACATTTTAGACTATGGGACAAGGGATATACTTAAGGAATAATTTCTATTGAAAAGGCAGATGCACAATTAACTTTTAATTATAATATATCACAAAATTATTTACATTTTCCACAACTTCCAATATTAGCATATTTTACAAAACCACAGTTCAACACAGCAACAATTATTATTGTTTAGTGTCTCTTGTTATGAACTGAAATTTAGCTTTAAAAAAATTATCGTTCTGGGAAACACTTGCAGCCATGGAACAGCTCCTACAGGGTGCGAGTAATACCTTAATAAATAGGTTACATTCCAGGTGGACGACTTCGGGATGGACGGCATTCTGAATGGACGACAATATAACCTAATTTGTAATAACGAGTTAAAAGTGGGTGTAATTGATACAGCGATAGTTTGATACATAACCCTAATCCTAACCCTAACCCTAACACTAAAACCTTACCCTAAAAACCTAAAACCAAAACCTAATCCTAACCTAAAACCAAGTCGTCCATCCCGAAGTCGTCCAGTTGGAATGACACCAATAAATAATCCCTCACATATTTTGCTACATTTGTTGCTCTGTTGCCACGGCCTGGTTGAAAGTTCACATTTAAGGTTTGTCCCTGATGCCAGGAACCAAGTATCCTCTGTAGGTCCTGGATGCGTAAGAAAGCATTTTGCTAGCGAGATAGCGTCTCCGCATAATATTTTGCAGGCAAACACAAGCCATAGTTACACTTTCCAATTTCTTTGGAGACAGTTTAAGTATAGTCAACAAACAGGAAAATCGCTGCACTAATATTCCAAAGGCGTTCTCCACCACTCTCCTGGCTCTAGTAAGCCTGTAGTTAAATATCCGGTCTTCATCTGTGAGATTTCGTCGACTGTAGGGCTTCAAAAGCCAGGTCCTCAAGGGGAAAGCATCATCTCCGTTAATAAAAGAGGTTAGATCCTCATTATCTCCTGGTAATGGTGTGGGTGGAGTGAAAACAATAGTACCATCCTCTATTGTAGTCTTGAGTTCGCAGGTCCCGAATATCTAAGTGTCTTTACATGATCCATTAGCACCGACATCCATGCAAATGAATCAGTAGTCGGCATCAACAAGGGCAATCAAAACAATGGAATTGACGCCCTTATAGTTGTAATATGTTGATCCGCCTCTCGAAGGTCACTAGATTGCGATATGTTTGCGGTTTATAGTTCCAAGGCAGTGGTGAAAATTCCATCTTCAGGAGAAAAGTCCAGAAATGTCTAGCCAACCCTGGTTGGTGATATAGGTATGGCAAGGACTTCATCAGCATATTCCGAAATAATTGCTTCACACACCTCTGGTGTGAACAGTGCAAGAGTGTTGTGCGCCACTCGGAAGTTGTACATCAGAGACTTGTATGTGCAGCCAGTAGCCAAGAACCTGACGGTGCAGGCAAGCTTCAAGCTTTCAGGCAGTGCTGGCGTGGTCAGCCATCTCCAGTTCAATCATCAGCTGCTCGTACTGGCCGAAGAGTATTCTGGTTTGCAGCCAAGGCCTCACCCACCACTCGCGCCGCTTACCCTCGTTTTTCATCTACCTCCGCTAAAACAGGCAACGAGGTCTTCTGCAGCAATCGAATCAGTCAGAATGGTAACATATATTGCCACAAACCTGTGTCTTATATTGCCACATATATTGCCAAAAACCTGAAGTCAGAATGGAAAATGAAAGCTACTCAAAACACCCTGGGTTTATATATACCCGCTACTCGAGTCGTACAAAAGACGCAGAAAAAACGTATTGAGTGTCCTACGATCGCGAAACACGTAGTACACTCGTAAATCAATCGTAAGATTGACGTGATACAACGTAAAATGATCACAGTAAGCGTATTAAAAACGTAAGAAAATCGTACAAGGGGCGTTGTGGACGTACTAAAAGCGCACGGGGAACGCACCTTTATGTTCGCGATCCAGTCGTAAGTCGAACGTACTGGACGTCATGACAGCGTACAATGGACGAACAATGAGCGTACGTCGGCGGAGACCATTTCCAACCTCCACGACCACGCACGTTCTTCGAGAACGTGGTGAAAAGCGGCCATACGTACGATGAAACGTGGATGTGTGAAAGGGGTATTATCGAGCTCTTGCCACCTTCTCCACACATACTAAACCCACATTTTCATGATGGACGTCATTGGGATGAGACGGGTAGGGTCAGCTAGTTTTGCTGAATGATAATATACATTTGTTATCCTCACTTACATTTTATGACCTCTCTGTTTGAACTTAATATTGACCCAAGGGAAGTATTTACATGGGGATCAAATCTGAAGAATATTCCCCCAGCGCAGGTCGGGAGAGAAAGACTATCGAAGCGACCTCTTCTGAGAAAAGGCTGTACTAATATTGTAGTAATCTAAATGTATTTATTATCTAGACATTCAGCGAATTTGCAGCTATAAAATAACTAGAAAATACAGTAGCTTACGTTCTAATATTAAAGAAATCTCACTCAGAATTGTCAAACTGAGATGCAGCGGTACTGACTTCGACGGGCGGAGCAAAGATGGTCTTTATTACGCCCCCTATGTAGAAAGTAGAGTATTATAGGGGTTGATGAGTACATTTATATTTTGATATCTATTTTCTAGATTTGTATTTGGACTTTCTGAGTTCCCAGAGCAAAAAAACAGCTAAAACAACATTTCCTTTTTTTTATTCTTTCTTTCTGCCCATGTTTGCGCTAAATCATAAATACCAAAGAATTTTGGCTGGAGTTATAGTCATAGGCGACACATATTTATTTCTGAACTTAACCTTATTTGCTAGGCCGTACTGTCCATAGCCTACTCCCTTTTGTCGCTTAGTTGCATGCGCTCGGTGACTGTTAATCTATTTACCAAGACGAGTTTGCTTAATCAAAGCAGGTAAAATGGCGAAATATATTTATTTTGCGACGCCGGGACGGTGTTTGCCGTTCTAGAATGAGCTACATAAAATATGGCGTAATTTCAAGTGGTCATATCTGTTTGTCCATATAATGTAGGAGGGACGTACGGTTGACGCAACAAAAGTGTGATGTACAAATAATAATTTGATGTCATTTCTATGAATCGTCGAATGGGTGGAGTTTAAGACCGTCAACTTTGTTTGTCACCAATATGTCGTTATAATCTAGCGGTTAAGCTCCCATATATGGAGGAATTGTGCAAAAAATGAAAGAAGAATGAAAGTTGGCAAAAGTATTCTTTGGAGCTTATTGATGAATTTCATATATAGGGCCAAGCTGAAAATAAATTATCTTGGCCAAAATTCAAGATAGCGGCCAAGATGGCCGCCAAATTAGATAATGTCAATAACTTGAGTTAAAATGTCCCGAGAAAGCATTACAAGTACCCTAATATTATGTTTTTTTTGACTGAGAAATTCAATTTTTGAGGTTCCATCCCTCTCCAGGTACTCATTAGCTGGTTTTTATCACGAATTTGGTAATATTTCCATTAATCAAACAGTTCAGCTGCATATTGAGAAGAATTGAAATGAAAACCTGGAAAGAAAAATGAAACTAGGCATAATAATTTTCCAGACCATACCCTATATGTTTAGATATGGGGCCGAGCGGAATTCACAATATCTTGCTTAAACTCCAAGATGGCCACGAAACATGAAATACCAATATAGTCGGTTATATTTGCCCTGGAATGCATTGCAAGTGCACTGTTTCTATATTATAAGGGTCGAAAAATTTATTTATAAAGGTTCCAGGTCTGTATCATGCATGTGTGAATGAAGTCTGATTTTGTTGGTATTGAAATTGTGCTAAAATTACTCTTTTTTACCAGCACATCTAACGGTAAAACGTATTTGTTGATTAATTACCCTGCCGAAATTTAATATATTTGTTACTTTTAAGTATCTGAAAACTATGTCTCTTTCAATTTAATGAAAAGGACAGTCAATTGGTAAAACGCTCGAGCTCTCTTCACTGGCGACCAAGTTTCCGTCCCCGATGTTGCTATGAGAGTGGATTGTTGTGGTCCAAACAGAGTCGGTTGTTTTCTTCGTGTCCTCTAATTCCATCCATCACTTCGCCATCCGAGCCACGGAAAGTAGCTTGTAGTAGTTATTATAACCAGTAATTCAATCAATGTAAAAGAAATTTTATTTGTTTATAAGTTGTGGCTCTTTTGCCTTGAGGTGACGGTGCAGCTTTAAGACTCTTTGCTTGCATGAAGAAAGAATCAGGACATATTTAGCGGCTCACCACATTATGCTGTATGCTACGCTTTCTTTTAAAGTGATAGATTTAGGCCTGTTGGTATCACTTTCTACTGAATGAGAATAAATTTATCCATATGATAAAGATGGTATATTGTTAGAAAGAAGTCATAACCTATCGTTAAGACATTATCGAAAATCTCATGGTTTGTGGCGAGATTTCACCATTATGCCATTGCGACATCGACGGAGTTTGAACCGGGGACCTACAAACACGTCCTTAACCACGAGGCAACGTTCTAACCCCGTATATGCTAACTTTGTACTGTGGTGATGGTGCATGACAGAATCTGGTCAGTTGTAGACACTTGTGCAGTTTCTGTTTACCTTCTACATTGATAATCTGGTGTATGATCCTTACCAATAAGCTAACTTTGCATTTCCAAGTCCTAAAATACTTCGTTTGCTTACATAATGCACACTTTTAATAAATATAATGATATAAGAAATAATAAATATTTGCTTCATTTATTGAAATAATTTATCTTCATGTGCACAGAATGCAAGATAGTAGGTCGGACTGAACTTTGCACATAAGATAAAAAGAACCGATAGTAAGCTGGCATAGTGGGCGTTTTACTAGAAGAAAAATGCCCTTTTCCTGCAAAATATAAAAGAAAATATCCAGGCAAGGTTATCAAATTTGCTGGCAATATTACAAAAAAAATAATGTAATAAACTGTTCTCTTCAGTAATAATATTCAGAAGTAGTCTATCCTTATTAATATATGTTCACTTGATGAAGCTAATGGTATGAAATATAAGTTTTCCAAGTATTCTGCATTTGGGCATAAAACTGGCTTAAAGGGAAAGTACAAATTTTGCCAGAGCTCAGAAGCTGAAAGCACAGCAAAGTTACAATCACCAATCAAGTCGATAAAAACTCAAACCAAACTTAGAACTGAATTTTTAGGTAATCAAGTTAATGAAGAAAGAATGCTTGTCTGGAACCTGAGGGTGCATTATAATTTCAACCTGGTTTTGTGAATTAGACTTTCTATCTTCCGTCTTGCTGTACCATTTTCTTAGCATCAATCCATGAAAGATCAGCTAGCTTGAACCTTGCAGCACCGACATACATGTGTTGAATATTTCTAACAATATATGCATGTACTACATGAATCTACAAATGTGCATAATGTCAGCAAATGAAAGTATTATGTTGACACCAACGCACTATGTAAGGTGAATTTCAATGGCAACTTGTTGGGAAGGAACAAGTTTTATATCACAAAAATTACATCACAGCAAATGGCAGTGATACTTTGCTGACACGTGTCGGTTCTTTCCTACGATCATGCAGTCTGAAGTCTGCATCGTCACCATATCACAATATTAGTAATCTGCATGAGTGTTATTTCATGCATTCATCACCATAGTACAAAGGCAGCATACAGCAACATGTTGCGCACGTCTGATGTGTGTGGATTCTGTTTTCTTGCCAACATACAGTCTGAAAGCCATCACTTCATGGCAAAAGGAGCTTAAAATCCATATAGCACACAGGTGTGAGCTTCTACATAAGCGCGTATCTTGTCATGCACGCATGTACACTAAATTCATTATAAATAAAAGTCTTTCCTTTTAAACAGACATGGTGTTCGAATACTTTTAACTAGAACATGTAAATTTACTTTCAGCAGAATTATTTGATTTTTTATTGCACTAATCAAGATTTACATGAACGTTAAGTTGATGGTAAAATTAAATATCATGTTTGTAGATTTTCGAAAACCCTACATATTCTTCACTGATATGTGAAGCTCCCACTGATACCAGACAGGATGTCTAAGTTTCCTTCATCCCTTACCTCGGCAAAGCAGTTAACACATTCGTTAGCATGCAAATAAAGGGATTTCAAACAGAGGAAGTCAGATATTAAATATTAATATAATAAAACCTACCCCAGCAAATGACACTTTCATTTAAAAGTGCAGTATTCAGCAAATTTTATCAAGTTTACCGTTGGGTGTACTGATGAAAAAGGGACTTTTAGTACAATATCAGTAGTTACACACAAGGAGGAATCTATACAGCTGACAGGTGTGAGCTTCTTACATAGGTCTGTATCCTGCCATGCACGCATCCAGTCTGATATAAAAGTTATAAGCAGGATAAACTTTATATTATATGGATTGTCTAATTTATTTTTATAATTAAATTTTATAACAATATATAATTAATATGGATTGTACAGTTAATTGTAATTACTAGTTATTACAAGGACAAGAAGGAATTCACCCACCTTGGATGGGCCATTATAACCCAATAGGAACGATGTTGTTTAAACCTGGGGCGCCAGTGGAGATAGCCGAGCGTTTTACCACTCAATTGTCCATTCCATTACATTGAAACAGACGTTGGGCTCAAATATGTAAAATTAATATATATGTTAAATGTCAGCACAGTTAGATTTATGCGTTTGATATTTTCCAATTGCCCTAACAAAGGTTTACATGAATGCTGACCGTAAAACCTAAGTAGAATTGTAGGACAATTTCAATATAAACAAAACCAGGATTCATTCACAGAGTCATTTTACAGACTATAAACCCTTATAAATGAATTTATCGACCCCAAACACATAGAAATAGTGCAATTGGAAAGCATTCTAGGACAAATAAAACCGAATGTAATGATATTTTATAATCCGGCGGCCATCTTGGACGCCATCTTGGATTTTGACCAAGATCGGATGAATTACGCTTGGCCCTATATCTGAAAATGTTAAGTATGGTCTGGACAACAATTATGCCAAGTTTCATGCTTCTTTCACTTTTTGCACAATTCTTCTCTTAACAGCTGGACTATTAAACTGTTCATTTGTTCAGTCCTATTTTTTTCCTGAATTAATCATATGGAATCCATGTGCGGCAGAGTATTACTTTGCAGTTAGATTATCGCCAAATTTAAGGTAAATAAATTTAAGCATTAGTGAACATTTTATAAAATATTATCACGAGAATATTGATGGACATTGGTAGTGGAATGGAATATTGTATTAAAAGGAAACTTCAACCTGCAGGTCTCATTAACATATCAGATTGATTACATATTGCATCTGACGATTGTTAACGCGCATTACTGCAGCATTATTTATAACAGTGGTGTCGCCAGGTCGTTATGCTACATGGTATTCAAGGAAAACCTCGCCAGAATTTATGTACACAGAATTGTATTCAGGTACCTATAAATATATCATACTAAGTTTATGGACGTTCTTTTTTCTGTTACCAGTGTAGCTTAATGCCAAGATTAACATACCTAACATTTTCAATATCTCATATATTGTTTCTCTATTTTTACAGTATCGCCTCGATTTTAACCGACTTCCCTGTTCTTTCAACCGGGGGGCAAAAGTCTCTATCCCTGTAAAAAGAACGCCCGCTTAATATATACCACCCCCCCCCCCCCCATTATCACACAGAGAACCCCCAACCCTGGAAAAATACCATTATTTTTTATTTCGCCATTTATTTTGGAGTATAAACATTAAATACATGGTATATACCATATAAAATATACTGTATAGTCAATATATATCAGATAGTATATATTATGTTAATGCCTTTCAGGCAATTTGATCCGGGTTTGACATTAAAATTTAGAAAAAAAATGGTTAGACTAATTGCTGTTTATCATATCCTAAATTTTTCAAGAAGTAGGATATGATTAAAATATTATTAAGGAAAATATTGAGAATATCGTTAGTATTAATACTCAAAACATTTCTATCAAATGTTCACTCTTATGATGAAATATGGAGTGTTTATCTAGTTCATTTGTAACTATATTATCTAATACATAAAGACACGAGGAATCTAATACCCTCAGAAGAAATAAACACCTTTATCTGTTTTCTCGACTATAAAAAGAATTTCCTATTTCATTTAGGAATTTTGATACTCTTGCGGGGTATACTATTATTTCGGGAGAACAAACAGCTGTTATTTTTATTCTTACTTTTGAAGGATAGTCATTGACAGAAAATGTTAAAATAGAAAGCACTTAAACGAGGGTCACAGTGAGATATAATAATATAGCAGTAGAACCGAAACTTTTATACTTGTACCAATGTTAGAACAAACTTGGAATTCCAAGAAAGATCTTTATTTCGAATACCCTTCGGCTCAAATACCCTGTAAACATGTGTTGATCACAATATCAAGAGACCAGCCAGTGTGAACCTTGTATATGTCCCTTCGCTTTCGACACGAGGTTTTACTGTTTATATTTTGTATTTCTATAAATGTAATCACATAACGCCTGGGTAATAGTCATTTAATATATTTTATATCTATGTCAGTAAGAAAATAAGGTAAAGAGGCAAGTTTAGATTCAACAGTGGTCAGATTAACTTTGCTTCCGTGTCAGTGATGAAGACAGGATACACCGATGAAAGTACGCTAATGAAACGTTAAATGCAGAGACTGCGGCTAATTTACTATGACAGGTCATGGGTATACATATTTTAATATGTTACATGAATTGTAAGAGCTCAGGACATACAAAATATTGACATCACTTTCCTAGGTGACGAGGCGAACTTTTAAACAAATAAAAAAGAACATATTAATATATGTATCAGGAAACATACTGGGGACATAGGTGATAATAATGTATAAACACTGAAGTCATGTTAATTAAAACATATAGGTAATCCATTCAAGCATAACGGCGGTCTGGCTTACCACATACACTACAGCGGGAGTGACGTGTATAGTGTACAGTGTAGCAACCAGGAAGAAGCCTTTATTTACATAAGTACTTGTGCTATAACAATCTGAAATGTCTTCAAAAATGTACCTTGTCATCTCTCTTTTGGCGACTCTTCAGCTTCTGCTCATCCAAGGTCAGTAGGTCTGATTAACATACATGTATGTAACACATGTGAGGATTATCTGATCTAAGGAATACAAATGAACAGCAACAGCCGACACATACACCTTGTACTCATATCTCTCCTTTCCTTCAGCAATCTATCAGCCTATAATATTTGTAAGTGGGCATTTTTAGTGCTTGAGTGAACCCTTCTATTTCTCTTAGCGAGGCGGATTATGATTCCATGCATGATCCTGCGGCAGGTGAAATAGCTTATATAGCGGGTAGAATGGACAAAGAAGATGCATATATATATATATATATATATATATATATATATATATATATATATATATATATATATATTGTCTACCTACATACATATATATATGTATATATATATATTATGTATAGCCTACCTTTAATATTTAAAGTAGATCACGATTCACATGCTTTATTAACCGGTTAGCTTTATAATAATACCTATGGGTCCAACAAAGACAAGTGAAATAGCCGTACGTCACATTTGGAATTATGGTCGCTGATTCAGGATAGAGGAATTTTATTATTTATCTCGAGCTAATTATTTCAAGATCTTGTCTTGAGACTTTGAGCTGTTATCTCAAAATGTATAGATAACGTATTTCTAGATGTCGCGATAACATTTACGCTGTATGTACTGTAACAACCATTAGACGCTTAGTTGAAAGTAATACAAACAGTTAAAAGTAGCCAGGCATCCCATTCTGGAATTTGACGTCTACTAAATAAACAGGACCGACGTTTAATATTAGCCAAAATCCCACGGTTAACAGGTTGACTTTTTGTTTATATCTACGTGTTATAGCATGTTGGAGAGGGCGCAAAAACGTGAAGGTGGTAATCCAAACACTTCCAGTAGGAACATCTGGCGGCAATTCAAACGATGCTTACAGATTATGCTTTCACCAACAATCACACACAGTGTTCAATCAAGCACCTTTGGTTACATTTTTTTGCCTATACGAGGAGGCTATCCTTTCATCCATGCTCGTGCGTGTGTTCATGTGTGTGTTTGTTTGTTGTTTACAGTCATAAACGGAATCTCGTGAAATGGCATTTCGGGAATGGGCCAAGGAAGATTCGATTAGATTTTGGTGTAAATCCGGCGCCAAATCCGGGTAAAGGAACGTCCTCAAAGAATATTCACAAGTGTACAGTCACTTATGGACGAATGAGCCTTGGAATATCGGCCGAATACGTGAATGCAAACACATAGCGGAGGCTTGCATTCCTTAGAATGCAGTTTTTTTTTAGTTTAGTTTGTGCATGAACATGGGCACATGTACCTTGTGTACTAATAGCCTATAGATTAAAAGCTCATACGTCCGTCACAGGTGCGTTATAAAACAAGATATTTCTAAGCAGGAATTACTTTCACTTCTTAAATTTGTATACAAGTTAGACAGAAATCACAGTATTTTATAAACAAGTCAGGTGAATAATGTTTGTAAGACCAAAATTCAGAGGTTAACAGAAGGAGGATCATAACCGGGATTTTTTAAATCATTGCTACCTCTATGAGGGTATGCGTTCATCCGATTTCGTGTCGATGTTTCTGTGTATTTTTGTGTGTGGTCATAACTCGTACGGAATCTCATGATATTGTCAGGCCATTTCCGTAAGCCATAGGAACCAGTCACACTTGGGACAAAGTACTAGCTTTGCAACATGAGAGACTGTTGAAATATGTTAAGTAGATTAAACCTAAAAGAATGTAGTGAATGTTTTTGAATGTAGGAAGTTTACACTTGATCATGACATAAATATTGTTTTATTTTTCATGTTACAAAATTGTATTGATCCATTTTGCCACGGCGACGCAAAAAGCTTCCTAAGTATGTTTTAATCTCGCCTTTTATATTTTCATATATCCATGCATGTGCCACATTTATTGGCCAATTCATCTTTCAAAAAATACAACTGAGTATTCAATAAACAGAATATATAGTGTCTGTTGTTTGTATCATATGTAACATCATGGGGTTTTCTTGGCTTGCAGAATATGACTGTATAGCGAACGTGGCCCTAAATAGGCCAGCTGAGCAGAAGAGTACTTGGTACCACAAGGACATACAGTACGACAGCTCCGCCTGGCGGGCAGTGGACGGCAGAGGCAGTGTTCCTGGTGAACCAGAAGAAGGATGTGCTTCTACTGCTGACGGGACAGACAAGGACGCCTGGTGGATGGTGAATCTGCAGAGACTCTATTTAATCGTCAATATCACAGTCCTAGGGAAGGTAGATAGCTGTAAGTATATTTATTCATTACAAAATATAACTCTATAACACCTAGCAAAGCCAAACTAAAATTGTATTTTTCGCTTATGATATTCGTCAAAAATATTAAGAAAATACTTTACAATATTATCCAAAGAAATGAATTCGCACATGTTTCTTTTATCTTATATTCTTGTTACACTGAGAGTTCGGGTAGTAAAGTGTATTCATCAAGACTCGACCAGTATGATACCACCCTGGACAGGATCATATACCAGGATATTAAAATGGGAATTTTTCGACATAAACAAAGCTGAATTGTTATTTATTTTCAATTCTGTTAAATTCAGCTGTTTAATTAGTTTAATGTTTGGTGTCAACATTTCGATCCGTCATCCGGTTATCTGCAGAAAACATGGACCATTAGGATTCCGGGACGTTTCCCGGTGGGCCGATTGCATAAAAAAATTAGAAATATGCATTATTACGATTGCAGGCTCCCGCCGTTGTGGGCGTCTTTATTGTGGGATGCTCCCCAAAACGTTAACATTCTCATATTCGGCCCATACTCCAACGTTTATTCGTGTAGAGGTTCCCCCAACCAAATTGTGAATATTCCGAGAAGTCCTTCCTGGAACCTGACCTTAGGCGGATTAACACCACACTCTAAACGATTCTTCCTTGGCCAATTCACCAAAACCCTTGAAAAAATCATGAGATTCGGTTCATGTTTAAGAGAGTAAATAGATACACAAACACACACACGCGAACGGGAGCGGATGCATCCCCTCTTTTCGGAGACAAGTGTAGAAGTTTGTGCAACAATGATGTGGACAAAGTGTTGATGCTATAGTTTGGTTTAATTTAGGGCGGTTTTACTCGAATTTCAAGTACCTATTTCTAACCCCAGTCTGCCCCTGGCAGAAAAAGCTAACAGTATTTGCCCTGATATTATACTGGTTTCATATATACAAACATGACATTATCTCAATCAGGGTATCATTTTACAGTTGAGCGCTTGAGAGATTTCTACATCCGTGTCGGCAACAGCAGCGATATAAAACAGCATACCTACTGTACCTACAAGTCAGGCTGGGTACAGCTACGTTTGAGTGAGACCTTCAGGTGTAACAGGACATTAGTCGGTAGCTGGGTCAGTATACAGAGGACTAACGATAAAAGGTCAACAGATAACGGGGGTCAGGGATTTCTACAGCTGTGTGAGGTCCAGGTATACGGCTACGAGAAAAGAGGTAGGTTCTTAACGCTCCATGTAAAATTACTATGTATCTTAGAGATAAGATCATTTTTTTTCCTTCCAGGAATGTAAATGTCAAAAATGTCATATGGAAGAAAAGGATTCAAGGAGTCAAGGTGTCCTGTGCTATAAACACAGAAATACAATCGGGATAATACACAAAACATTTTGTCCAATGATGTTAAAGTCATTCATGTCATTCAATTGTCACCTGTCAATAAATATGGATATAGCTTCTCAGAACAAGAAAATTCGTGGAATTAATGTCCTCCGCTTTGGGATCTTGTAGTTTTCCATGCTTGATAAAGGACGGACAGACAGAGTGACAGACAGACAGACAGAAGCCAGACACTCCAAAACCAATCCAAACCAAAGTGAGCATGAGAGCAATCACTGACCATACTTGAATGAAATCAGACAATATTTAGGAAAATAATGGCACGGAAACGAAAATCTGACAGACAGACAAACAAAGTGACAGACAGACAGACAAACGACAGACAGAATGCCAGACACTCCAAAACCAATCCCAACCAAGGTATGCATGAGAGCAATCACTGACCAAAATTTGAATGAACTCGGTTAATATTCAGGAAAGTTATCGCACAGAAACGAAAACCTGACAGACAGACAAACAAAGTGACTGACAGACAGACAGAAGCCAGACACTCCAAAACCAATCCCAACCAAGGTAAGCAAGAGACCAATCACCTCTATTTGGATGAAATCAGATAATATTTAGGAAAGTTATGGCACGGAAACGAAACCTGACGGACGGACAGACAGACAAACCCAAATCAATGTCCCCCGCATCCGCGGAGCGGGGGACAAAAAACACTAAATGACGTGTTTGAGATAACTTAATCGAAACTTTTCGCCTTCAAGAGACATACATCAGCGACAACTTTCCATTCATCTGAGGTCACAGCATAATCTGTCTCGTTCCTCTTTAGTTGGGTTCTCTGAAACAACTACATGACCGTGGAGAGCAAATTTACCTCTAATGAAAGTAGCTTTATATAGTGTGAAAGCGTGGGCGGAATCCTTAAGAGCCCGAAATCAAAAATGGCCGCCATCCACCATTTTGAATTTTTTTTTTATATTTTTTTAACAGTATATGTTTTTTTGGGTCATGGGGGTCAAGGAATTCATATTTGATGTCCCATATGTGATTTGACCTATTTTGACCTCAAAGTCTAAGATGTTCGACCATATTAAAAAAGGTTTTCTCTTATGAGATCCATAGTGAGTCCTAGTGGTCCGTTACTCCATCGATTTGGTTTCTCTAAATGTTACTCTAAGAACATGGCAGAGCTGTCACTCTCAGGGTGATACCCAGAAAAGCCTGAAATCCAAGATGGATTTGAAGATTTTGTCAATGATCTTTGCCTGCAGTGCATTTCAATATATAGATTCATGGTTTTTTGGGGTCGAGAAATACCTATATGATGTCCACTGCAGTATTAACCTGTTTTAACCATACTGTCCAAGATGGCCGCCGATATTTGTAGCCCAAGGCCACAATCATTTTAAATTTGGTAGCTTAATTTTTCTATAATAGGCTCTGTTCATCATGTTAGCTATAATAATATGCATCAGAACTATGCTTGAATATGCAGCAGAACTATGCTAAATACAGTAGATATCTCATAAGTCAAAAGGTTTGATGAGAAATAGACATTTCAAAATATTGAAGGGAAAATCTGGACCATCGCGACGTAATTGCACTCCATTATTAAGCTTGGGAACAAGCTAGTTGAGTCCAGGTCAGAGCCCCCGATTTCAAATCGACTTACTACTATTCCATAATGCACCCTAGTGGCTCGTTTTTCAATGGATTTGTTTTTTCTGAATTATATTTTTATGTGTCTCTCTCAAAAGTGAGTGTGTAACCGTAGGATCACGAAATCAAAATTGGTCGCTGCCCTCATTTGTGAACCTCATTTTCGATTCCTAGCATGGCAATGAGTGGGGTTTTGTTGTTTTGTTTGTTTGCAATTTGTTCTAGATACCTTCACTTGCAGAGACTACTAAATGCCATTATCAGATATTATAATTATCATAATAAATACAATACTTTTCATGATGCGGGCGGGGCTGTTGGGGATTGTTCCGTAGAAAAATCATATATTCTACGTCAGTTTGGTGATTTGATTGTTGTGGGTGTTGTTCTGTGAATGTAACGTGGAAATTAAACGAAGGCTGTCTTAGTGGGAACCAAAAGAGCTAGATATAGTGTCATATAGTCTAGTCCACAGCATTAATATCAGCAGAAAGTCTCAGTCCAGACCTATCGAATCCAGTTTCAAGTCATCGTCCTCATTTTCGAGTCATGGTCCTTTTACTTAGAGTCCTACTATTCGAAACCCGGGTCAACGTCTCATATATATACATATATATACAGTGAAACCCTGTTGTATCGAAGTCGAAGAGACCCTCAGAAAACTTCAACATATTCGCGGTTCGACACAAGCGGGTTTTATTTGGTTATAATATAACTAGAGTTGTCCGGAACATCGAGTCTGTGACTTCGATATAAGCGGGGTATTCGACTTAAGCGAGTTCGACACAACGGGGTTTCACTATATATATAACTGGGGGACAGCTGAGTGGTAAAACGCTCGGCTTTCTCCGCTGGCGACCCTGGTTCGATTAACGGCGTGGCTTTGACAGTGTGTTGTAGTTGCCAGCCCAAGGTCGATGGTTTTCTCCAGCCTTACCGACTACCGAGCGCCAACATCCGAGCCACGGAGTGTGCCTCGAATTAGTTGTACTAGTCGTAACTAGTTGTACAATCCATGTAAAATTTTAAAAAAAATTATAATTTCCATTATCTAAGAATGTTTAATTGGAATTTGAGATAATCCTATTTTTTTATGTTTGTGCCCTTATTCTGATTTGTTCTGTCATGTTTAATTAAAAGGAGTTTATTATATAAAGCTATATATGTTATATATATGGATATATAAAGCTGGAAAATATTCACGTGAATTTACAAGAGATTTTCATTCAAATGTATTTAATAAATTACTATTTTATGTTATCTTCAACTCAGTTGTAGAATAACTGAAGGAGCAGAAGTTCTGCTAGTAAGGTTAGTTTAACTTTCGGCGTTACAAAGCCGTAAAGGGGATCAAGAAAAAAATATACTGTATATAAAATATTTTTATAAATTAAAAACTGAATGTAATGTAAACATCTTATGTATCTATTAAAATACCTACCTTCTAACACATTGTGACATTTATAAGGGAAGGTAATATATGAACCAGTAGTAACATCCGATTGATCATTACAACATTGACCTAGCGGTAAAGCCGCTGAGAGGAAAAATAGGTACATTTTCAAAAGGCATAAATAATATCTTAGGCCTTACAAATCAATCTGTCTAATTCATCCATCCACACGCAGATCTATCCAACAATTCTCAATACTGGATCTTATGAAAGTTTGAGTCTGCCGGTGTCGGGCAGTTGCATATTTCTCAATACCTCAAACATAGACTAATGCCACAATTGTATGAACCAAAACAGAGTTATGCGGGTACTATGTTTTCACGCGGCTTCCGCCGCCGACGCCGCATTCTTTTCCGGAGAACTCCTCTGAGACCCTTGGACCGTTTTTTCCGAAACCGAACATGATATTTGGGTCACATGTTAACTGGTGCCTAACAAAGACTGGTGGTGCCACCTGCAATCCTTGTCGTGCAGTATAAATCTGGTTGTCTTAGTGATAACAGTCCATACCTCAGGAGTGGTTCTGAAAGTTATATGGCTGAAATTGTGCATGTCCATAGATCTTGGATCTCTCCATCTCGTAATCGAGACTGGTGGCGCCACCTACAATCAATTTCGCGTGGCGTCCATCCATGCGTTTGCCAACCGATCGTCTTAGTGATTAGTTCAATGTATTGAGCTGAAATTTTGCATGTCCATAGATCATGGATACCTCCATCTCTTACTCTTGACTGATTGCGCCATCTGTAATTTTATTTGCGTGGCATCCATCCATGCATTTGCTTTGGGTGAAAATCACTCTGGATCAGGAGTTGTTCAATGTATTGGTCTAAAATCAGGTATATACATCCATCTTGGATAGTTTCCTTGTACACCAGACTGGTAGCGCAACATACCATCCCGTTTCGTAGAATACATTGATGTACTTTTCTCAGGAGTGGTTGGCCTTATTGACCTATTGAGCTTAAATCCGTCCAGCTCGTACTAAAGACTGGTGTTTTTCTGTGGCGTCCATCTGTCTGTTTGCCGAGGGTGGGTGAACATTGCTCAGATCTGAGGAGTTAATGGAGGTATCAAAGTGATTTCTGACAGGTGGGGCAACTTACCTTCCCGTTCTCATTGAATACTTTTGATGCCTGTTTCTCAGGAATGGTTTGCCGTATCGGGCTGAAGCTTTGCATGTCCATATATCATGGATACTTCCATCTTGTACACAAGCCTGGTGCCACAACCTTTATTTGTTTTCATGAAGCGTCCATCGATGATTATGTTTTTGGTTAAAAATGCACAGATCTCAGAAGTAGGTGGATGCATTAGCCTAAAATTCTGCATGTTTTTCCGTTTTGGATAGCTTTGTCGTAGACCAGACAGGTGGCGCCACTAACCTGGTCCGTCTTCGTAGAACAGATTGATGCCCTATTCTCAGGAGTGGTTTGCCGTATCGGCCTGATTTTTTGTAGGTCCATAAATCTTTGATACCCTCATATTGTACATCGTGCATGGTGGCGCCAACTGTAATGGTTTACACGTAGCATTCATCCTTAAATAAAAATTGCAATATCTCAGGAGTGTTTGGATGTATCAGCCTGAAAATGTCAATGTTTATCCATTTTGTAGCATAACAGACAGATGGTTCCTCCTACCATTATGTTTACCTAGTATATATTGATACCCTTTTCTCAGGACTGGTATGACGTATCCGCCTGAAACTTTGCTTTTACATCCATCTTGGATTGCCTTCGTATAGGCAAGACAGGTGGCGCCACCTACAATCAAGTAGTCGTAAAAATCACGTATGCGTTCATCTCAGGTTGGTTTGACGTATCGGCCTTAATATTTTGCATGTCCATTTATAAACAATGGTATTTTCCTGTACACAGGACTGGTGGTGACACATATATTAATCATTAGTTTCCTTCATCCGTGTGTCTTGGGATACGTGGCCATCTCTAATGCAATAAATATGAAGGGCTGTCATGTTAGGGGAAATCCCATGCCTCATTTAACTCTCTGGTTTGGCGGAGACATGTAGTAGCTTGTCGACTCATCACATTTTTGTTTCATAATAACTGTTACGTATAAATACTGTATGCTATATGGAAACAATATATTTTCCCTATATACCCCGAGTGTATTGGCAGAACGAGAACCTGTATTTAACTCAAAGTTATTAATAGGTTATGTTATCTTATTTATTGTACGAATCTGAACACAATTTAATTCAATTTATTTGAAATATTATTTATTAGAACTCACATGGAAACCACTACCACACACGACACCTCTCTTTGAAACCAACCTCCGTTGTATAACCTTTTATTATATGATCACAATCAATTTATTCAGAGAAGGTGGAGAAATGTTATATATTTTTTAAGTAAAATAAAAAATTTTCCTCAGACGATGTGCATAAACACTTGAATAAATCGGAAGAAAAACATAAATTTTACCTGGCCAACTTTATACGTATATTTGTAGCTATATATACATATATATATATATATATATATATATATATATATATATATATATATATATATAATTAAAATTAAAAGTTTGAAGAAACGTAAAACTATAGTCTCAGTTAACATCCTTCTATTCAGTAAATACTAACTGCTCCCGTGGAAAACCTACGGCTCTATGTGATGCATATTTTTGTAATGAGGTGATAGGAACTTAACGACGCATATTTTAATCTTAAGGTTTTTGCAGGAACGTTTGTAATGTGTTTCACTTATATGATATAAAGTTTACATCGGCTAGAATTCTCCAGAAACACCCTCTCCCAAAATATCAACATAGAAAGAAAAATTATTCTATTCCAGAATTCCCACCAAAAAAAAAATAAATTTTTAGAAAGAGACGGGAGGCATATACAGGGTGTACGAATAACTAAGTGAGAAGTTTTTTTCCCGATGAACATCAAAGGTCCGACAGCTGCATTGCTTGGGAAATATCGCAGATATAAAGATTGTATAATAATGCATTCTACCGTGAAATTATATGAAAGATGCTTTGTATTAGTTGAAGCGCAGGCGACATAGTGAAACAAGATGTTATTCAGTGTAGTCAGTTGAGGGTTTAGTCTAAGGCATGTTGACAGACACATGCGTTTTTTGTATACACATGCATATGTCGTTGAAGTATCTTTTACGCGAAATGTATTGCTGCCAAGTTGAAAAAGATAGGCCCAGAAAAATATATTCTAACAGTATTAAATTTTTGGTTTAAGTACTGTAAATTGTCATGGAATAAGCAGGTCTGATACAAAATTGACAACTTTCCCAGATAAAAAGAAAGCACGTTGATATATTTTGATGAAAACATTTAGCAAAGAAACCGTTTCAGCCTTAGTTCGTCGCATTGTGTTTTAGTAAATTAACGCAAAATGTAATATAAAGATTTTTTGGGGTTTATTTGTTGACGGTTAGAGTAAAACTGCATCCCTAATCCATTACATTTTTGAAGGTAATCTGAATCACCATAATATATTTTTTCTTAAAAGCCATAATCACAATTCCACAAGGATATAATTGTGACTAGTAATAATTCGTCTTTAACTCAGGGTTCAGACCTGGACTCATCCAGCGTGGTCCCCAGCTTAATAATGGAGTGTAATTACTTCCCTATGGATTTTTTCCTTTCCAATACTGTGAAAGGTTCATTTCTCACCAAAGCTTTGACCTTTGAGATAACCACTGTATATTTAACAGATTTTTAGGCATATTTAGCATAGTTCTGCCGGATAGTATTATACCCAACATAATCACAACTTCAAGCAGAGCGATATCAACCCACCTGTGGTCAGGATGCGAGACAGTTTGTGTTTGCACAATGATGCTTGTTGCCGTTCAATTTCAGCATTCAAAATGTACTATTATACAGATATAAACAAATCTAACTTGTGTTTACGATATAACACACCATGTATTAGCAAAGTGTGTCCGTTTAAGTTTATCTTCATTTTCTTAGCCTCAGTAACGAAAGGCTATTGCAATTTTCAGCTTGTCACTACCGTGAGTTCGGACCCGCCAGTCAGAACATCTGTCATTGTGCCAACAACTGGGACTGTGACAAGGAGACAGGAGTCTGCCCAGAGGTAACCTGTGATGAAGGTTATGGCGACAGCACTTGCAGCATTAGTAAGAAAATAAATAATAGGACCTTCACTTAATTCCGATCATTACTATGCATAACTACATATTTGACAGAATTGTAACCTTATTTATAATATATATATATATATATATATATATATATATATATATATATACATATAGTTTTGTATAACAAGAATCATTATATAATATATCAATAGTGAAAGTTATTACAAGTATTTGAATATAAAACTAATTTAATTTATCAATTTGCAATCTGAAGTTGCCCAAATTTTTATGTGTAGACCATGTATGTATTATACTGCGTTGTTGCAGAATTGCCAACACTATATTGGCGAAACGAAAACACAGCAAGGCCAGTGGATAACACAAACCATGTACGGATCATCTTCTATCAGTTTAAAAGAGGTAATAATGCTTACCGTGACTCAGGTGAAGGTCCGGTGACAGAATACACAGTAGATGTGAAGGAAGAGGGGTCTATTGACTGGGTCCCCATTGAAACGTTTAGACATGATGATACCAAGGACAGACTGGATGTAACTGTCACAGGTCTGAAGTACTACCGGAATTATACCCTGAGGGTAGTTCCGTGGTATCAACGAGATAATGTCAGGCTTAATGGACGAGCAGAAGGTATATTTACCGTGAAAACAGACTGTGGAAGTAAGTGTATCGCTTTACTGTAATGAACAAAGCACACGTTGATTAATTACTTTATTCTTGTACATTATCATACACTTAACATATCTGTGCATTGCAAATTCATGTTTTATCTATTGTTTTTATCTGACCCTATTGCTAATATGTGGAGTTTCCATTTTATTCTTTTTACTACCTTAAAAATAAATCACTCTTTCCTGTAACAAAAAATCCTAAATGGCATGTATACGTGTTTCAAATTTTGAAGTGTTAATATGAATACTCTCTAAATTATCTGCAATGACTGTCCGCCAACGTACAGCAAATCTAGTAAAACCTCTTTCTATGTGTATAAAATACACAAATATCCGGCTCCCTTTTTTAAGAATGTTTTCTCCTTTTACAGAACCAGATAAGCCCAAGTTTACAGATATTACAGCAAAGAGGGTTACAGGGGGAGCAAATATGGCCGTCAGTTTTACGGTAACATAAAATTATATGTAATAAGTATGTTGCACTTTCATGTATTTTGCATCATGATACATAGTTAAAAAGTTCGCTCCTGAGCTTTCACACTCAGCTGAAGCACACATCAGATAGGCTTAATATAGGCCACACTGTGCTTATTTAGTTTTACAAGAAAATTTATTTACATATCAAGATTTTATATCACAATGCATGTGAATGACTTGTGCCCGTTAATCACACTGATGCCCATGCAGAGATATGGGAGAGAAGATAGAACCCTTAAAATATGACTTTGATTTGATATGAGCTATGTTGGCCTTATTTTTGGTTAAATTCTTGAATAGCTTTATTGAATTTCTTAATGCATGATGTGCCCATTGACAATAACCTGAATCGGTGAAATTTACTGCACGTGATCCTTGATTTGGTGATTTGTTAATGCAAAAATTGTCCGTAGGCCCTAATGTTATTGCAAGCCTGTAACACCCTTGAGTATCAGTATTTTTTAAAGCTTTCATCATATTCTGTATTCACATCAAGAGTTTCTCACTTTTGGTCAATATACACAGAATATTAATCAAAAAGATGTTTTTCAAAAGTTTGATTCGAAGTTGTCGCGATTTCTGGAAGCAAAGCAATTAGCGAGTAGGGATTTCGTTTGTTTAGTTTAAAATGAAATGTGACTAAATCAGTGTATGGTATTGCGATACACTTTTGTCGGACTAAGCTTAAGCCCTTTGAATATATACATTTGATGATTCATAGGGATGACATTATATATAACACGTTTTCATGTCACACATACGTACCTATTGATTTGTACGGATAAAATGATTTGGTCTATTAAAATGACGCCACCCTATTAGCATCTCTGATCGTCCGGTAAACAGCGTCCCCGCGTCGGACGTATATATAAATATATATATATATATATATATATATATATATATTTATAAGTATATGTATTTATTTAATAATCAATATAAATCACAACAACATCCCATTTGCTAAAAGCTGATAAATAGTAGCCAACGATATAAATTTAAATGCAAATCGCAAACACTTGTCGGTCTGTGTTGATGGAACTGAAAACAGAAACGTATTTTACACAAATCTGAAAAACATAAACATAAGCATCAGGAAGAATATCTTCTCCTGTATCAATTAAAAGACACGAGACTCTTCAAGGGTTATACGATGCTGGACAGTCGAGGGGTTAAAAGCCCGGCTTACTCCGCTGGCAACCCGGGTTCGTTACCCCGCGTGGTGATGAGCATGGGCTGTAGTTGCTCTTCCAAGACTGCAGAATCTCCGGTTTTCTTAACCCCTACTTATTACCGATCAGCATCATCTGAGCCATGAAAAGTGTTTTGATTAGTCATTATAATTGTTTGCACAATCTATGTCAAATAAATTAGTTAATATTAAAAATACATATCGGCCAGTTTTGACGCATATAGTAATGAATACAATAGGAAATCAATTTGGCCGATAACGGGTACTCCCGAAATTGACAGCTATCATGCAATCATGGCTGTCCATGTTATTGTAACAATATAGCAGTACACTGAATGATCTGAATATTACTGATTATTGGAGAGGAATTAATTATGAAATCACCATATAAAAGAACAACCTATATTAACTTCAGTTTAAAGCCTTTTTTTAACCGTAATCAACAGTGAACTACTAATATAAATCTGACATATATGGATGCTTGAAATGCAGGGAAATTTAGTTATGCCCTACGTTGGAAGGGAGTTTGGCACATGAAAACAGTGATTAGACACTAATTAGATCTCTTTATCCAAAGTGATTTGATACGTGTAGAGCAGCCAGGCGTAAAAAATTAAAAGTGTTGTTTCATCATCGCAATTTGAACGCAATATTGTGCTTGTTGTGTAACTCTAACTCGGTCGGCTGACTCAATATTATAACTTAATCTAATTTGATTTTTACATAAATTTAATCCAGGCTGGAAGCTCTTTACCTGTGAATCTTAATATACATTTTTTTCTACGTATACTTATATATATATATATATATATATATATATATATATATATATAAATACTTTTGATTACCCAGGCTTTGTAACTTGCAGTTCTGCTTTCATATTCTGTTCTTGAACCAAAGCGATTTGCAGTATCTGTCATTTGTTTCATGATGAAGCCCAGGTAAATTGCAGTTAGACTATTTGCTGTCGCGGCCTTGGTTTTATATGGTACCTATACAGAAAGTGTACAAGAAAAACTTTTCATATAAATGGTTCAGCAGAACAAAGAGACTCACTTTTGCTTTGTCTAAAAGTTTAAAAGACAAGTTACATATGGCTGTCTAGCGTTTCTGGTAGCTCTGTCTGACTTTGACAGGGTTCAGCAGATATAAATGTTTTAAAAAATTTTTGTGGGATGCCTTGTTGGATTTTCAAACACTGAAAACACACCTGTGTTCATGGGCGGTAGTGTCTTTTCAGGTTTCACATAAAATATAACACATTTGCATTCGGAGGCTTAACCGTGGATATTTAGGTGCCATATTAAAAAATGGCTATTGTCTGGAAGATGGCTACGATAGCATAGCCTTTATATCAAATTTAAGAAATCGTCAGATTATTTATATCATTGATATATTTTTTCATGTCACTGTAAAATCGGTATTAATTAGCTTGTTGAAATTCATTAATAATTCCCGATTGCTATAACAAGTCATTCTTCCACTGAAAGCCAAAATTATATGAACTTATGTATATGCTGCAGATTTCATGTTTCATTTTGAAATTGGTTCGTAACTGTGTTGTTTACTTTTAGCTTTCAAAGGGCGGCCATAACTGTGCAAGCTATAAATTAGTTGACCTCAAGAGAAGAGCTCTTCCCATTACCAGCACAGAGTGGACTGATTCTGACTGGTTCGGCCCTATGGATGAGAGAGTAGAAGTGTTCATTGCTGAAATAGAC
This sequence comes from Sipunculus nudus, assembly GCA_026874595.1. Classification (NCBI taxonomy): domain Eukaryota; kingdom Metazoa; phylum Annelida; class Sipuncula; order Golfingiida; family Sipunculidae; genus Sipunculus; species Sipunculus nudus. The sequence continues at coordinate 22,447,032 of CM049311.1, forward strand.
ATGACGAAAATGCATCAAGTTCAACTAACAGTTTATAATAATGCTAATAAGGGGACAGACAGTGGAATTTCGATATTTATGCCAATAACAGGTATTCCTATTTGCCAGTATATGTTAATGTTAACTTTATATGAATTATAAGATTTTGAATCATCTTACAGTTACGGCACTTTTGCAACCTAATTGTTTGGGCATAATATAAGTTGGAATTATCTGATAAATATATGTTTCACTTGAACCCCTCCCCCGAAAAAAATTCTTTCAGTCCTTTTTACACAGTCTAGTAATCTGTTTTGAGGTGTATATTTTATTATGCTTGCTAATTTGACGGAGTGGTATATTAATATAGTTGCATTGCAGATCTTCTCTTATTTAAATTTCAATGGCGATCCCGTGGAGGCCAACTGCCACATTTACCGTTCGAACAACTACCAAACGTAGGTCCGATGTAACAGATGTCTACCCTGAGATTAAAACTCCTGACAAAGTCTCGACCGAGCCTTCTGTAAACGACAAATCGGAAGTGAACGCTGGCACCATTACTGGAGGTGTGATATCAGCTATATTCCTGATAATTATCATAGCCTTACTTATCTACATTTGGTAAGTGTATACTGTTTTATTAAAAACCTTATAACAAATATTATCACTTAGTATGAGCAGGGTAGTAACTAAATATACCTAACAAAGTTTAAAAGTCATTTCATCCAGATCATGCTGTAATTTTATATAAAATGTCATAATTTCTTTTTACAGCATGTATGTAACCTTTGCACGTATATCACTGAAAAGTATTCCCTAAGAATTTTTCTGCATTAATTTTGGCATAACAAAAATATGCTAATAGGGGTATTCATCTATTTGCTGCCTGAAATGCCCTTTCATGTGTTTCACAGGTTCATTTTTGTATGTGCATATATATATTTTGTCAATGTAAGCGTGATACTAATGTAATTAAAATGTATATAAAAGGAGGCTTAAACGAGGCTGTAGGACCAATCCAACAAAAGCCAAGGGGACACATCCGGTTAAGAATAAACATGTTTCAAGTGAGTACACATTTTCTACATTTTGAATACTTGACAGTAAAGAACTGCGCAAAACTGTTTAAGTTTTTCCAACTTCAAGAAATATTTATATATCAAACAGTAATGGAAATAATAAATAATCGAATTGCAGGATGATTGAAAGCAAAGCAACCAAGCTAATTTGAATATTATTACATTTATTCATATTCTTTAAACAGTTGTACTTATTTGCATTTACATTATTTACATTTTACAATTGGCATCTAAATAATTTATACGCATACATTTTAATGCCTATATCTCTAGTGAGTTTCCTACAGAGAATTTAACTTTTTCAATGGGCCTATCTTCTGATCACATGGATTCCACACCGAAAGAAAGAACAATAACTTTAACAGACTTCAGATTATTGTTCTTTTTTTAGGTGTGTAATCCATGTGATCATAAGACAGTAATAAATGAAAATAATTGAATAAATTTACCAGGCCTCACATTATTAATTTATTTTTTCAGTTGTCATCTACTTCCTCCTTCCAGTAAAATTAGATAATAGATCAAATGACCTATGGGTCATGGTTCTGAGTTTAATAGCAATCAGACCTGGACTTTCACATATGTTAATGTCAGTTCGAAACATAAAAAGAAGGAAAGAGATCAAAAGTGAAAAAAAAAACATCTGCAGCACACACTGTTATATAATACCTTTGTTTAAAATAACCTCTTGTTACTTTGGAAAGTTGTATGTACATCACTGAATGATACTAAATACTAATTAAACGCCTAAACTACGATTGTGCTTCAAGGTACAGCCAGAGCACTTGTAAAGTATATATTTAGAGTTATGTTTTCAAATAAGCATTACTCATTCATTAGAAGAACTAAATGAAATTGTATTTGAATGAGCAGCAAAGAACAGAAATTGATCAAAAGTAAAATGACCTTGAGAGCATAGAACAAGGTCACAGCAACAGGAGAAAGTGTGACTCTGGGCATTTAGTAGATATGAGCTTTTCGATGGTTCGGACGGGGAAAAAGACGCTAACTTGGTGAAATAATAAAAACGTCTGCTATGGCGTCTTATAATCAACTGCAGATGCATCTAAAGTTCTTTTATTCCTTATCCAACTGTCAAAGGTATTCTCTGTGACAGAGGAATAAGAAGACCAGTATTCTAGTTTCACTTTATGAAAAACTGCTGAACACTGAGCTGAAATTATGAATCGAGTGTTCCCTGTTATATAAATTATGCAATATTAATTTCATGATATTGAAATTTTAGTTTCGGTTAACAGTAGCATTTACAGGATAATCCTATCATTGGGTTTTCTCCTATTGCTAGGAAAATAGATATCTAGAAAGTAGATATTTTGTATCAGTTCAATTAATATGTGTAAAAAGTCCGGGGTTTCGTCTTAAACCTGAGTATCTAAAGTTCAGCAGTCAAAGGTTATACGAATATATAGAAACAGCTAAAGGCTAAGTTTTCAGAGAAAAAATCACATCCGCTATTGACAGATCATTTAAAAACACATGGTAAGGATAAAAAATTATTTATATATATATCAGGAAACCAAGATGATAACATCAGAGCCGAGGTGCCAGGTATGGATGGAGAATGTGAAAGTGAAGGACTTTCCACTATTGGCCGCCACTCATATGTCAACGTGGAGGGAAACAAGTACCAAACACTGGACAAACAACAGATCACAACCCCTGAACAGAAGACGTACGGGGTTTCGTCTTCAACCTGAGTATCTAAAGTTCAGCAGTCAAAGGTTATACGAATATATAGAAACAGCTAAAGGCTAAGTTTTCAGAGAAAAAATCACATCCGCTATTGACAGATCATTTAAAAACACATGGTAAGGATAAAAAATTATTTATATATATATCAGGAAACCAAGATGATAACATCAGAGCCGAGGTGCCAGGTATGGATGGAGAATGTGAAAGTGAAGGACTTTCCACTATCGGCCGCCACTCATATGACAACGTGGAGGGAAACAAGTACGAAACACTGGACAAACAACAGATCACAACCCCTGAACAGAAGACGTACGCAAAACTCGATCCTGAGTGAGTGTATACACGATGAAACTTGATACAAACCCGCAGAAATCTCGAACTTTGTTCTGATTTCATACACTCATCATGAATATGTATGTCTGTTAATTTACTCTGTAAACCTGTCTAAATGCTTACATTTATGTTAGTATAAACAAATGGGGTTTATAATACGATATACATGTTTTCTTTTCAGTCATCAGAATTTAATCACTCGTCTTCTGTATAACTGTATTCTAAAAAAAGTATTTCACATGCAAACGAAAACATGCCTATTAACAATAAAATATTATAAATATTGGTTTGCGGTACGGTGTTTCGGATAGGTCACAAAGACTGTCATCTCATGTATAAGAGATAATTGTTACTTAAGCATGAGTTAGCATATTAAACATAATAATCGTTATCTGACAAAGTTTTAGGTGGTTTATATATCCTAGTCCCCTCTATGTGTAAAATGTAGCAAAAATATGTTTTTTTATGTGCTTAAAGGGTATATTTAATTTGTAAATATATGTATCGTTTGTGCCAAACGTTTTGAAATAAACTTTGAAGCGGCTTCAGCTGATATCAGCCTCTATGGTACATTTTTATAACAATTATTTAGAACAACCTGTCCTATCTATTTGTCTTGAGAAAAAAAATCATGTATATATATATATATATATATATATATATATATATATATATATGCCTTTACACCGATTAGAAACATCGTGTTACAGCACAAAGAAGCATGATTATATTTTCCAGCTGAAGTAAACACTGTGAAGTGACATCATAATCATTATTTTACTTGCATATGCAGAGTGGGTGTCTGAAAGACCAGAGATTTTGTTTATTAATATTAACATTAATAGTTATTCTAGTTATCGCGACTCTTTTACATCTTAGTTGTCAAGAATCTTGAATATAAACAATTCGCCATTGTATTAATATTCCTTTGTTTCCACATACAATTCCAAGAAAGCTTCCTGTTAGGAAAGCTACTTGATAGCTACTTGTTTTTGCTCTAAATATGGCCTTACATTTCAGATGACGCACGTGTCACAAATGTGTTATTACACAAACAATATATAACATGGAGTATCTGAGACGTGCTGAGACGAAGTAAAAGGTTTATAATCTCGAATAAACTTTAGGAAGTATATGTGTATCATGTGACTTGTAACCATATTTACATTTCAAGCTGGAAGCAAATATCCGATTTGCACGAATGATTCCCAAGGTAGATTTTAAAGTTGTTCATATTATTATAAATCTCCGCTGACGAATACTAAATTCAAATATATTATATCTTTATCTCACGAATCCATTACATTTAGAATGTGCAAAAAGTTTTGAGTTCAGCCAACACATCACAATGTTAATAAATGTTTTGATATTATGGTACCATTGTTCTATAATGTAACAAACTGAATGAAACATATTAAAAGTAAAACTCCAAAAGCAGTCGTTTTGACAACAAATTCAATGATTATGAATGTAAACTTTGTATTTTGTCTTAAAGAAATATTGTTCTTTGAGAATTTTGACAGTTTTCTGCTATTTTTCGGATCAGTGTAAATGGATGTTGACAAATATAAAAAGAATAAATTGGTTTTCATAATGTAGTGTGTGTGTGTGTTATCGTTAAGGTACAAGGGTTTCCTGAGTTTGCATGTGAAAACGGCTCGATAAACACCCGGAACCCATAAAATTTAAGTGAACGCCCATATATAATACCGGCGTTTCTACAAAATGCCATCTAGCTTGAGCTGATAGTTGCTTACGTACATACTTCCATTTTCTAAAGAAGGACACTGAATTAAGATGAAATGTTGACAAGACTTAAACGTTCGGGGACCTCAAGCTTTTGATGCCTCAGGGAATGGATGCATAACGAATATTGTTTACATACAGAGTTCACGTGTAAAGCCAAAGATGTACCAGAAGAATATGTCACACCTTGATGTTAATATATGTAACCACTCAATTGCGGTAGCAGTAGTTTTCATTAAACTTTGGATACACTATCGAGTGTTTTAATCATGGGACCGAGATGTTTCTATTGTTTACAATATGTTCATTATTATACTCTTTATACTTTAATACTATCCCCTGGAATAAAATAAAACGACCAATACCAAATGTATACTAGTACATGTTTATTTAATATCATACATATTGGTGGTTAACTGTGCATAAAGATACAACAGGCCTCATTTTAATATTCATGGTTGTTTAAGATACAACAGGCCTCATTCTAATATTCATGGGCAGCTCACATTTAAATCGGGCCAATGCTAGAGTAATGTTTAGTGCGCCAAGTAGAGAGGGGAGGAAGCGCCCGAGAGGAGAGTAGGTTATTTCTTCCATCCCGTACATGAAATGTATTTAAAATAGCACAACAAATTAGGATTTTGAACATAGTAATTGAATAACCTTTTTCTGTCTGTCTGTACTAATTCTAGCTTTTAATAATAAATTAATATTTAAACGTTAACATATGTCTCCTTCATTTAAGGAGATGTTACCCTCCCGGGTAATAGGTCTTATAAATCATTGGTCTTAATAACCACATTCCTCTACGATTAAAATATATCTCATCCAATTTTCCCCCGTCTCCCACTATCGCACTGGAACGGTTATTAATGTTTACCTGAGTTGTGTCAGGGCAGCGTCCTTAAAATCCCGTGTATAGATTTTCTTTTAGGTATTCAATGGTTGTTAGCCCTGTTTTCAGTTCAGTTGTGCATCTTAAACAACAGTCTCAAGCGTCGACACCCCAAATCAGTTCTATTGAGTGTGCAAAGACGTGCTTATCTCGATACCTATTCTCCCTGAAGCCACAAAGAGAACACTCTCAGTCATTCCCGTCCTATTATTGTATCTTCCCAAGTTAGATAATTCCCTTAAAGAGCGACAGAAAGGATGTGATGACAAATAGACTTCAGTAAACGACAAGGTTACATATGGTAGACTGGAAATCAGTAGTGTAGGTATATGTAACAAGGTTTTTATGCCTCAGTGAATGAATGCATAACGAATAGTGTTTACCTGCACACGTTATGTGTATAGCCAGATTTTAATAAGAAGAACATTGTACGCCTGGATGTTAACCAATGTGTGTTTGAGCTCCTATTATGATGCTGGATGCTTTCATCTTACTTGGATATTATTGTATTTGGAGTGATAATGTCATGATTACTAAGCTGATTTCCTTTATTTATTTAATACCAGCGCTTTATACTGTTTTCCTTGAGTCATACACAAGGAGTTGGCTTATGTGAGTAGGTTAAGGCAAATGTGTGAAGCCAAAACCCAACAAACAAGTCATGCCAAGGCCTGACTTTTGGACACCAGGTGGTCCTCGTAGTACATGAACCCATCTTTCTTTTATTAGAATGCTACGATTGCTTACTCCATCAGGAAATCATGAAAGAGTATGTGGTTTGTAGTACATAAGGATTGCGTTTATGTCAAAACAATTGTACACGGTTATATATTGAGTATGTACATAAATGTATACTATCCAGAATTAGATTCTGTGTATATATATACGTATATATATATATATATATACATAAACAAACACAAACATATACACATATAAACGTATGACCCTTTTTAAGCACAAACACGTATATATATATACCTACATATTTATAAATACACATTATTTTGGATAAGATCGCTAAAAGCATCTACCCCTTTCAATCCATGTCTATGTACACATTGACGTCCTCACCTAAAAGTAAATACATTTATCTTATGAAAGATTCCATATTTTCAGTTTTTGTTCACAAGTAAAGGACCTGTGTTCACACATTGCGCATTCTGAGAATACCTTGTAAGAGAGTTCAAAGGAGACCCTTGTCTATCCTCAAGACCCTTCACCAACTAAGTGATACCCATGTCCATCCAAGGATCATATATTTTGAAGTATGAACCAGCTTATCATCCTTGGCCAATATGTCTGAGTTCTTAGATTTAGTTCTCTAAATAGCTTATTATGTTTTGTACATCCGTGTGTCTGATGATAGAGCGGCCGTGTCAATGTAGACCCATTCCTGCATCTGTAGCCATTTTACCGGATGAATGATTCCATGACGGAACCAATGTCCGCTCCAGGAGTATGTACTTTGGAGTAAAAAAAAAACTCATGGCAAGACCGACTCTGATGACATCCCGAACTCTTGGTATAGGTGATGAACTTGATATCTGACTTGCGGTCTTAGGCACTGAAATGGGGGAATCTTATGTGTCCTCCAAGAGCGAAAGCAGTCTTTGGCCACTGTTGTTGCCTGGATCCTGCAGGTGTTGGTGGATATAACCTATCTCGTCCTGAAATGAATGACATAAGTGATACAAGAGAGAAGAATGAATAACAGTAACTTTTGTTTTTATTCTGTAAGACTATGGTGACTGGTTTCTGCAGGTTTGTCAATAGTTCAATGATTTCAATCTATGTGCTGTTCGGGGAAGCGACCTTATGAAGATGTAGGCTATCACGTGACCAGGCAGGCGCTTTCCCATTGACTTACCTGCACCCACTTATTAGGTTTGCTATTTCCAGCGGGAAACCCTCTCTGTGACTTAAATGTGAGGAAACCCATCTGTATGCAAATTAACTCATAGGGCCCCCCCCCCCGAAACAAAACACATTCCTTTCTCGAAATTTGTATATTGATAGCTTCTTTTGCGAAACAGCCGAACCTTACTGCTAATTAAAACGCCTTATAGTTAAAGTGCTCAGCTATTACGAATTTCCAACTTGACTTATAACCATCCATAACTTTCCAATACTTGTATGCTTAATGAAATCCTTTACATGTTGGTGCAATAATCAAACAAAGATGAAGAATATCACTCATAAAAGTTAATTGTTTCACACAGAAGGGTGAGTTACCTTGATTGTGGTCAAAATCTGAAAGCATCAATCTATAATTGTAAAAATTTCAAATAATACAAAAATATTATGCCTTAGTGCTGGACTGGGACTAGGAATTTATGTTAGCGACAGAATAACAGGTATTTTATATTGGTCACCGCGAGCTCCACGGGGCCCCTTTAGCACTTAAGATTTAATCATAACTTGCATTGGCTTTACTCTAAAAAAAATCACAACACTTCAGATTTACATTAGATCAAAGCATACATTAACTTTTTGTACAGACTGACATCAGTTAAAAATCGCCTATTTTATAATGCAAAACATATACTGGAACGACGAGTCAATGAATATAAAACGTCAGCTTATATAAGCCCGAGTTTAAGAAAACCTATACACGTACACTCTTGATAGGTCATGTGACACAAAAAGTAGAGTCAGTCCTCTCATGTGTAACAGAGTATTGGTGCCACATACCTGTAGTAAGTGTAATACATGAGGTGTACAGTGTACGAGTGACAACAAGGAAGAAGCTTCTGACTGTATACCTGTCAATGTTTTGATGATCTAAAATGTCTTCAAACATAAATCCAACCATATTATTCCTGGGGGTTATCCAACTTCTCCTCTTACCAGGTAAGTAAAACAAATTGTTTAACATTCTGTACACATTTTCAAAAGACGGAACATATCCATACAGTCGACATATACTATATTCTGTTTAAAGAATACCAGGAACATGAACTGAGATTACACAATCTAAATGTTTGATTTGGTGGAGCAAGACCATTTAGTTGTCATCCGTTCGCTTTCATAATAATTTAGTGTACAATTGGTAAAGGCAGTCATGAATAGCCATTTTACTCCTTCAATCGATAGATGTATAAGATATCTCTAAATTTCACTTTTATTTTAATACTCAGGTCAGTACTTTGTGAATTACAATTACTCATCAATCAAGACATGTATGCTGCTGCTCCTGCTGATATATTTTTGTCTACTGGAGATCAATACAGTATTTTGCATCGCTAACAACTTTTAGAAATATAAGAATTTTATTACTTAGTCAGTTATAATAACCTGCATGGTTACTTTCCTTTGTCAGAGCGGGTTATCTGGATTTTATGTCCATATGGCTTGTGATATATATATATATATATATATATATATATATATATATATATATATAGTATTATGTTCCTGTGTATATTTTGTTGTTACTGTATTTGTCTATTTGTCTATATATATGAAATTTTCCCTGTTTGCAATTTGATTGATTTCCGGTCATCGTTAATTGTAATGTTACGTACGGAAATGTGCATATATCAGATAAATATAATTTTTAATACATTTTTATCTTAGATGCCGGCGCAATAGAAAATGTAGCATTACAGGGGAAAGCTGAACAAAAAAGTGTCTTCGTTTTGAAATACAACGGTCAGGACTACCTGGCCTCAGCCTCGCGGGCGATTGATAATATAACACATGTACCTTGGTTACCGGAAGAAGGCTGCGCATCTACCGGTAACAGTGGTGACACGGACGCCTGGTGGCAAGTAGACCTGAGAGTAATATACGTTATTGACAGTATCAGCGTACTCAACCGGTGGGGAGCACGTAAGTTTAACACAGAATGTCAAAGGTGTCAAGTATGTAATTAATCTTAATTGGTAAGCACTGAAATTTCTAGATTGAAAGATGTGATAATAACAGTTACGATTATAGTCCTGCTCGACAATAGTAAGTATATAAATACACATCTGGACGGTAGCGAGAGAGCAAAAATTTACAATGCGGCAAGTGATACAAATGTTTGAGGATTCTTTGTTAACAGTAAATTTCCATTAGTTTTTAAGGAGACTAATAGTCCCGTACACATAAACTTTATCACGTGACCTGCTTACGATATTAAAACAACGAACTCTCAGTTCAACTGCCTTCTCTGTCGATTTTGTAAAACAATCAACTAAAAATCCGCCTTCAGTTTCATTATTTGCCACTTTTTTTCAAAGATCTTTTTTGTGGGAGTAACCGCCTCCATTTTGTTAATGCTTTGCTTAACTAATTATATATGTACATCTGCAGAATTCAATTCTGGTTTTGGACTACGTGACAGGGACTTATATCCGATTTTTCCTAGTGTCAACCAGTTTCGGTATGCCATTCCTGCGGGCCCTTGGTGTGTGTCATCCCCATTACTCTGTCCTAACAACGAGGAACCCCCGAAAGGCGCACTCATTTTTGAGTGAAACACTGATGGGCACAGTCTCCCCATTAAGCCTACAGAGTGCATACCATGGATGGGGGCCTACCGTGAAAAATCCCACCGCCTCGGCTGAGATTCCAACTCACAATCTCCTGGCTTTGAGTCCTGCGCTCTTCCCCCGAGCCACAGAAGCCGGGTTTATTTGCCGCTTTCAAGTGATTAACAGGTCTACGCTGAACCCAATCACAGCCAATGGTCGCCCCTGGTATCAGTTGACCCACCATTCTTAAAATCCTCTATGTTTACTAGCTCTGCTATTATCCAATACAATCACATGGGATTAATCATTCATATGCCTCTAGTACAATATATTATTGTATATTATTGAATATTTATAACGATAGTCATACGTTATACCTGAATCAATTTTTTTCGCACTTTCTTCTGTTAATTTTGTTTTAATTGAATATCAAGATTTCCCCCATTTTGTCATTATATATCTAAATATATCGTACTTTTTTTGCTTTCTTCGTCATACAAATAGTCAACTGAATAAATACATTATTCTTTTTTATGATTCATATACATGCATTACATATTTATGACTGTACAATAGTATTACATGATTGTCACAGTCAGGGGCTGTTAAAGACGTTACTTCTTTTTTTCCAAGAGTGTACTCTTGGACCTATTCTCCCCTGGGATAAATAAATTTAAACCAATCACGCTTTATTTGCTCACTTTTAATTCACTCAAGGCCCAGTAACAACGGTGTGACACCTTCATAACATGTATAAATGTAACAATTGTCTACACAATTAACTAGTAAACTCACCAGCAACTCAGTGTAATTATAAGCTAAAGTTATCTTCGTAATTTCGTCTGTCACCGAGTCCTTTAGAACATGTATGACTCCATAAAGATCAGGTCATCTGTTCAAAAGTTCAGATTTTCGAAAGACACTGAAATTATGCTGTAATCCAACCATACTCGAAGGTGTATTCATCGTTCCCTCAGAAACAGTGAAAAGGCACAGTTTTCACATTACAACGATGGGACACAGTTATTGGAAGACAACATTGGGCATCACTGTCAACCCGCAAAATAACTTGGCGTCGATTCACTAGCAGTGCTTACTGAATGTATTTGCTAAGTATTCCTTGCATCCTACACATGCGGGTGATAGACACGTGCTGAATACGCCCTTCAGAAGATGTCTCACTGAGCATTGCATCCACATCACAACTCATAGAGTCTGTCACCCTGCTCTTAACATATGTACATCAAACGATATTCAAGTATTTCACGGACTAAATCACCATATTGTATTTTTAATAGCTATATTTCAATAAATTTCCTACAAGGACAAGGATGTGTCTTGTTTAATGAGCCACCAATTTATTTTTCGACACCATTCGTTTTATTCTATCTAGCCTAAATAGCCTCAATTGATGGGGAGGTGTCTGATAATGGTACGAAAACAGAACAAATAAAACATAGAAAGCATTATCAATAAACCTTGTATGATTCAAGCTTTAACAGGAAAATTATGTAACATAGAACGAAATAAAATTAATATTTTGAGATCCTTCTAACCACATCTCTACTAACAGGTTCCATCTCAGAACCAAATATATTCACACATTATCCTGCTTTTGCATAATAAAATTCCCGATAAAATGAGTTTACTTAAATGGTTAATTCTCTCACACTAAGAATTCAATATTACAGATCACCGGCTAAGAGATTTCAACATCCGTGTCGGGAACGAAAGTGAGATCGCTGGACAAGTTTTCTGTGCACACAAGTCTAGCTGGATTGCACCAGGAGCCTCAGAAACGTTCAGATGTGTGCACACACTAATCGGTCGTTGGGTCAGCATACAGAGGACTAATGATAAAGGTGACGGTGACCAAGGTGGTCAGGGCTGGCTACAGCTGTGTGAGGTCCAGGTTTACGGATATGAAAATAGAGGTAGGCCACTATATCAAAAATGGTCTAAATAGGCTCACTTAGAGCCTACTAATCAATCAATTTATACTATTTATTATATTATAATATCATATAAATTAAGAATATGATACAGTGATTAGAGTTAAACAAAATGTAAATTTCTTACCCTCATCAAAGCACTTTTGACTGTTAGAATGGTTGAATGTAAGATATTTCAATTATCTTAAATGTATCTTAACCGCACAGGTATATATTAATTGAAGTGCTAGTCACGATGCTAACGGAGAGGTTTTAAGGTTGCTACATGGACGTTATGCAAACACAGCGTTATATATTCACCCCAATCAGCGATGCTTCTTAATCATAAAGAGCTGAACTGAGTAAAGAAACGTGATGTAAAATTTTGTGACAAAAAGAAAACATACATATGCAGATATCGACACTTCCTGGTAGTACTTATAACAACAATTATTATGTAATGATATAGAATGTGGTCATCGCCGATATGGTCCCGGTTGTCCTCACATCTGCCACTGTGCAAATAATCAGGATTGTGACAAGAAGACAGGGAACTGCCCCCAAGGTAGCTGTGATGGGGAGTATGGAGGTAGTACTTGTAGCATCGGTAAGTGATATATGGCATTTATAATGTGCGCCTAAACAGAACTAGGTTAAGGAGACGGGAGCGTGTCCAGGTGGCGGCTGTGATGCAAGGTCATTCGAAGAAACTTGAAGCATAGGTTATTATATCCTTGGTCAGGGATATCTCCATTAAGGACTTGTGTGTGGTATACCTTTTATTTTCGAAGAATGTATTCATTGTTCATCGTGTATGCCGTGACCACCGGTTACAGGGATGGGTCTACTTGGGGGCCGAACTTATTTCAGCTAGTGGCACGCGGGTTGATTCTCAAAACTATATTTACGTTTGAAAGAATATACTTATATCATGTTGTATTGGCTGATATATACTCTTTCATCAATTCAAACACCCATATGGATTGCTTTGTTCAATAGTGATATTAACTATCTTTAAAATGTTTTCTTACAACTAAAGGGTATGAAATAGTAAAAAGGGATAGGCAAGGATATCACATAATATCGGTACTTAAATCAATGGTTGTACAAATCCAGCACTGATTGTCAGAAGCAACGGTAATACAGTTTGAAAACAAATGTTCGGTCATCTGGGACATTTGCATCATTAGCTACTGCTTGTTTAGCGAAGAACAGATGAATAAAGCATATGCAAGTACAGCAAAACTCTGGTATGATCATCCTGTAGGCACATCTAGCTTCTTAATACAAATTCCAGTTTTCGAAAGCATATCCACTTTGGTGCTCCTCTTCAGTGTCATCAAGGTTCTTGATATCGTATAAATTTTGTCACTCTCTGGGCTGGAGCATACACAGCTATAATAATAATAATGTTTTAATAGAGATTACACATCATGGTGACTGAAGAGCTTACAACCAACACACCGACTACAGTATCAAAACCCACATTAAATTTGTGCTCTATATCCAAAGCTCTTTAAGGGATCATGCCTTTGTGTGACACATAAGGGTGAGATTCTACCCTCCGCGGTCTCAGATACACTAAAGTAATCTTTCAGTGTTCTAAGAAACCTTAGTCTGCCCTGTCAATTTATGCTATTTATTTATAAAATCTACAGAAGGAATAAACTAACTGGTCCCTATCTAGTCAGGCGACCCTGTGCTCATTCAGATGCCATCGATTGATATGGTCTGGTCACTAAATTATTGTAGACCTGAAACAATGCTCTAACCAATATCCTTGTCTGGGGCTAACGCACATGCAGTTGACACTTGCTTTTCCAAATCTTGGAAAGAAAACATGAGATTTTTCCATTAGCTAAACCAATCCGAATGAGGTCCATGCAGAGGCTGACTGAATATCTGCACAAATCGGTTCCGCAGCCAAGATGTTTCTCATAAAAAACTGACATTCCCTAATAAGTCAATATTTATACAAAAAAACAGAATGTTCCAGTGATTTAACAATACCACGCAGCGACAACGCTAACAAGACCTAATAAAGAGCTCTTTCTGTAACAGTTATATAGCCTCATTAAGGCCGGCCCAATAGGTTGCGCCGACGTGAACGGCAGCACAAATCTTGAGGTCGCGAAACTTTAATGAATACTATTGAACTTGCGGAAGCTAGAACTTTGATAGTTGGATAACATGTGCTTAATATATCTGCCATTAATTGGAGGATGTTTCGCTTTATTCTGTTGGTTTTATACTCGATAATTGCGTGGGCTTTAGTCATAAACTTCTTGGAGTCAGTGGGAGAAGGTGGCATTTCTTGTCGACAGGGGAACTCAGGCGTGGCGGAGATTGCGGACTCGAGCTGCAATGTAAATCCACTGCATGCCTGTGTCAACCGGGTCATAAGGTAAAGTGCACATAAACTTTATGAGAAACGATCGCTGTTTAATTGGAATGGACTTCCAGAAACTGATATTAAGACCATTAAGTACTTTGGCATAAAGGTGAATTTCCGACAGCATTGAGGTAGACGTAAACACAGACTGAAAATTTTCGATAGCAATAGTGGAATCAACCTACATTTATTTAAATCACTTTTGAAGTCAGACGTAGTGTATAATGCACCAAAAATATAATATTTGGACTATTGAACTTGAGAGTTGATCGGTTGCTTCCTCATTTCAATGCATTGGACTTTGATGTTTGTGGAATAACAGAATCCTGGCTAAGCGACTGTGATCAAAGTATTATTGATGATCTGAATAGTGGTGGTGTATACAAATTTAAATATCCCAAGATTGACCAGAGCTGACGAAGGTATTTTGATTATAACATCAAATCAATACACTTTAAGGGTGCTCAAATCAGACACACTAACGTCCTTTGAATATGAAACATTTTCTGTGAAAAATGGTGGTAGAGAACTGTTTATCACTATTATTTATCTGACACCATACTCAAGCAACCACAGGGTTACATGTGCTTCATTCTTAAGTGAATGTCGTGATTTCGTACCGAATCTCCTACAGGAGTACCAGAATATTACCTTTGCTGGAGACATTATTATACATAACAATAAAATCAATTATGTTGTTACTTCTAGTTCAATTGAAGTAGCAGAAATAGAGATTGAAGGAACATGCATATACACCGACACATATTTCTGGAAATAACCTCGATTTAATATTTACCAGAAAGCAATCACCAGTTGACTTATCCATGCCAATTTCGACTTATTTTATTAGTGATCACTGTTTAGTAAGTGCGAGACTGTCTGCATCTAAACCAGGTTCAGTTAAAAAACTTCGATAGGCCTCGGTTCATTCAGTAAATCTTTGCAACAGGTGCCGACTAATGTTCATGCTATAATTAACATCAGTGATGCAGTGGATATTTATCATCAAGGGTAAACACGGGCACTAAATGAACATGCACCTATCAGGGATAAAACAGTTACCATTCGAAATTGGGTGCATTGGTTTACCACTGATATGAACAAACTGAGGTCACTATGAAGGGCTTAAAAAATAAAGCCATAAAGCTAAGAACTTCTTGTTTTTATGATAAATACAAAATAGTACGGAGCTGTTATACAAAGTGTGTTAGATGGGCTCAAAGCAATTACATAAAGGACTTGATACTTAATGCGGAAGGTGACAAAAGAAAACTGTTGTCCATCCTGGACAAATTGACTGGGACATCTATGGATACTCCCATGCCTTATGGTAATGACCAGGAAATCGCAGTCTTATTAACAAATTTCTTCTATGACAGAATTAAAAGAACTAGAAAAACTTAGACTTTAACTTCGAGATTAACGAAGAGGAAACTCCCAATACCATCAAAAGAGCAAAGCCTACCACTTGCTTAAATTATCCGATCCCAAGCAGAATAGTGAAGGAGAGCGATTTACTGTTGTCAGCAATAAAACACAACACATGATAATTTAATCATTCAAAGGTGGATATCCGGACGCTCTCAAATCAGCGGTTATATAACCAATAGTGATAACGGAGGGCCTTGATCTAGCCCAGCCAAGTACAGACCAGTCAGTAATCTGACATGGTTCTCAAAAATCATAGAGAAATCCGCGGCAGTTCATTTCAACGCACACATGAACAAGTCTCAGCTACTACCAAAGTGCATAAAGGATTGGATTTAGCACGGAAACGCTGGTGCTTTGCATATGCCATGATATTCTCTGGATTATGGAAAATAAGTGTATAATTTCAGTGGTAGCAATAGACTTGAGTGCTGCTTCTGATACGGTTGACAATTCGATATTAAAGCATGTGCTGAGAAACAGATTTGGTGTTACGGATTATACGGACCAATTGTTTACAACATATTTAAGGGAAAGGAAGTTTACCGTTCAGATAGATGATAAGCACATCACATATTAAGTCGTTATTGATTATTCTTTTCCACAAGGATTAATATTAGGACCAACATTTTTCTCGTGTAATTTTAGTACTTTGGGTAATCTCATCGAAAACCGATCAGAATCAATATGGGATTATGCGGATGACAACACTTGTGCTGACAAGTTTAAAGCTATTGACACTGACGCTGAGATACATACATTAGCCAAAATTAGAAAAATTGTTATTGAATGTTAAACATGGGATAAATGGATATTGGGTGAAATAGAATGATACAATAACAAAGCTATATGTTTTGGTTTTGCCATTTAAATTGATAAGATTCTGGTCAATGTTATACATGTCGGTGACTCTATGATTAAGCTGTCTAAGTGCATTAATCAACTTTGATTCACATGGGACAGAGAACTTTCACCTAAGGAACATATCAAGAAAAAAAAGCAATGTAGCTTTGTGGAACATCAACAGAATACGACAAGTTTCCAGATACCTTACTCTGGAATCTGGAAAGATTCTAGGATCGACCATGTTGCTGTTACATTTTGACTATGGAAACATTTTGTTCACGGGATTACCTGATAACACTCTTAGACCCATGCAGCTACTTCAGAATTATGTGACCAAAGTCATAACAAACAAAAAGAAATTTGACTGTGCAAGCGAAGCTTCGAAACAATTACACTGGCTGCCAATTCGACAAAGAACTCAGTTTAAGACCCTGCTTCTTGCTTACAAGTCCCTTCATGATATGGCCTCAAAGTACTTGAGGGAGTTATTGATCTTTAAAAAGACAACATATCGAACGAGAAAATCAGTTTATATTTTACTATTAGAAGTACCATTTACCAAGAAAAAATCATTCAGAATCGCAGTTTCTCTGTATAAGCACACCGATGGGGAACAAGCTCCCATATCATCTCGGTCTTCAAGCAGTGTTAATAATTTTAAACGGAATTTGAAAACATTTATGTTTAAAGAAGTTTTTTACTTACGTAACTGAGTCTTGGTTAATATTTATTCATTTTTACATTGTATCTCCTGAATGTTTTGTGAAGTGCTATTGAAAGTTTTCATTACTGTTCTGAGCTCTTTATAAATCTGAAAGTAATAAAATGTAATATAAGGCCGTCAACTGGTTACCCAAAATAGGCTTCGTGTCAATGATAGTGCAAACAAGCGTTTAGATATAACATTTCACTCAAAATATACTGGTGACTTTTATATAGTATAACTAATTATTAAGTACTAGGTTACTCTCTTACTCCAAACAGGGCACATGCACAATATTTTTTATAAATGAGGAATTTTTAACAGCGCAAATACCATGGTACCCTCATCCCGAGGCGAATTAAACCCTCATCGTTTCTTTACTGGGGTAGAGCTTGTGCTCCAGTGTGCTGCATTGTATTAAAGATAATTGTCCTGTGCGGACTTGCCGTCAAATTAAGCCTATCCCCGTAGAGTTGATGAGTCCATCACAGCATCAATATTTGGACTGTTTCATGCAAGGACCTTCTTAGGACCAAAACCATCAAAAACATGTTTTATATATATCTCCAATTTTACATATATTGTAAAGTTGAACCTGATGTTTAAATTTAACCTTTTACTCATTTCCAAGGTATACACTCCATAGCCGATTCCACCTTATCGTTCAATTTGCTGATGTATGCGATAGATTTTGGTAATTTTCAAAGCTACCTTTGGGTATAATAGTAGTCATAGCTGCACTGGACACATGTGTTCATTGTTTGCTTTAATCTAAGTGCACACACTAAATGGCCAGCCCCCATTTTCTACCCACTGTTTTGTCCCAGTTTGCGCACACAATGTAGGTTGATGCGATGAACTGAGCTTATTATTACATGGGACTACTAAGTCCCCAGTCGACCATGCAATATGTGACTTCACTTCTTACGTGTGCTAGGCTTATGTAAGTAGCTCATGTGAGTGAGATAGGCCGCGGTTGGAGGTCGGATATTTAATATTCAGGGTCAGGTAACTCATCAAATGTTTCAAAGATCTATAACTTTACCTACAATCGTGAAGGCTATCTTCACCATGATTGGTCCATTAATTTTAAGTCTAAAATAATGATTTTCGTCAGACCACTGGTTTGTCGTAGCAACCAATATTGCATCGGTCTTCAAGCTCTCTAAGCTTAGTTTTCTGTGTGGGTATATTATTATTCTAATATATGAAAACACAAATATATGTATTAAATGCATTATATGCATATTATCACATACCATATCTTGTGAATCCTTTAAATAACGTATTGGTATTTGTGCACTTGAAATGCTATGAACGATATGTTTCTAGCCTCAATATGATGAAAACCATCACACATAATAACTCTTCAATGGAAGATTTATCAGGGGCCAAATAATTTAATGAGACTAGTATTCCCAGTTTATCCCATCTAACCGTTCTTGCTGATTTCGCTACCTCTGCAATACAGCTGGACATACGAAATGGCCTTTGGTAAGGGTAATTGTCACATGTATATTTACAGCTGATATTATTTTTTTATTTCAATCGTAATTAAGCTGCATAGCCATTCTAAGCTAACCCCATTTTGCTCACATACGATCAACCGGAAGACCTGATCTCGGGGGATATAACCGAGGGGGTTCTAGGGGGCGGGATTGGCTTTAAATGCGATCGTGCTAATTACTAAATTAATTGAAGAAGGGCCTTACTGACAACATCATTTTTCTGGCATTTAATTATGCCCATATTAAAATGTTGTATATTTTCTCTTTAGTTCATTAATATTTCTATTAGACAATACAACTAACACCGACCCGATATAAATTTTATTATGGAATATATACCATTGTGAAAACATACGAATTGTTCAATGTTGTTCAATTGATGAAATGTTTAAAATACAATTAAACCAAGATAATGTGTCAAGTGTATTTGAAAGCTTTTATACACCTTGAAACCAAATATATGTCATACCGTTTATGGTACACCGTCAGTTGTTAAGGTGAAAAATATAAATGCAAAAGAAGAAAAATGGACGTATGGTTGAAAGTATTTTTCTGTTTTAGCGCTTCCAGTCCTTTACTGGCGTAACGCAAATACGGCAACAGTGAGGGGAAACACCGTGGAGGTACTATTCTATCAGTTCAAGAAGGGAACCCGTAGGGACCTCGACACCGGTGACGGGCCGGTCGGGCAATATACAGTAGAATTTCAGGAAGGTGGGTCACCTGAGTGGGTAATCAACGAAACACTTAAGCGTGATGATAACAAAGACTTCCTGCACACCATGATCACAGGGCTCAAATATAATACGCGTTATAACACACGAGTGGTTCCATGGTACCAACAAGGCGATATTCTGCTGAGAGGAAGAGCAGAAAGTGCATTTCTTCTCAAAACTCATTGTGGAAGTAAGTGTCTTACACTTATTGAATTTAATAATAAATCCATATTAATTTATATTCATTTTGATTACTTTTATATTGGTAATTTAATTTATCAGCAATAATCACAAAGAATCTCAAACACAGGTGTTTTCTTACACTAAACAGACATATAGGAAGCTCAGTTGAAATAAAAGTAAATGTACAGTAAATATATCTTAATGACTACTATTTTTATAAATGTTATTCTGGTAATTTTATTTTATTAGCAATGATCTCAGTCTCAGATGTTTACCTACTCTGAAGACGCACAGGAACGGTAATAGTAAACAGACCCCCTGTGTAATACCAGAACTAGAATTTATTTGTCCCGACAAACAGCTTTGAATATTTCAGGTTTCCAATGGTATTTATACAAAGATTGTGAAGAACCTGTGACAAAATATACCCAGTTAGATTTCAGCGATTCTGACAAGTTGGGGCCGAGATGCTTGTTGATAACAAGTTGTCACATGTCCGGGTTGTAGGTCATGTCATCAGAAAACAACGAAAGTCATACCTATATATCCCCTAAATCGTCAGCGGTTGTATAGGTTTTTTATGGTGAATTAACGTCCTATTCCATTTTATATCGATCAATGGATACTAAATATTAGTTTTAAATGCCATAATGAACACTAACCATCAAATTGTAAATGAAGTACTAGTTAATAGACTTTCAAGCAAGTTTATCGTCACATGATCGTCACACTGAGCTTTCAAAGTTCTTGGTAGAGACTTTGATCTTTGTCCGAATATCTTCATTAGTAAAGGGGGCCATTCAGCTTGATACAAATGACTGATATATGACTATTTGTTTAAATGACGGGATTGCTGGCGACAAACATCAGCAGTACACAGAAGCCAACAATAGGCCGAATAAAAAAACCTGGGAGCATAATCCTTTTCAGGGCCAGAAAAGCCAAGAATCACAAATATAACAGGACAGGAAATACCAGGAGGAGCACGAGTAATTGTTGCATTCAAGGTAATGTCGATAATCTAATATACCCATATAGACTGTGAACTTTTGGTAAAACACATTGTCTAAATAACACTATTTTTTTTAAACAATAGGAACTCTATAAATGTTCTCTGAAACAGAATTACCCAAATGCGTATTGCAAAGGAATTTAACAAAACAAATAATAAAATTACAAAAAAATTACTTAGTAATGTTAAGAATGTTTTTGGTGTGAAATAATTTGATCTATATACTTTCCATGATAATGGCATGATAACTTAATTATGTGATACGCAATGTTACTGAGGTAGCAAAAAAATCCCTCTAAACAACCTACTGTGAAAAAAATGCATCTCGTTTTTTATCAAAAATGGCAGAGGATTCACGTCCATTTTCAGGTTTTGGATTAGTTCATTAATACAAACTGAAATAAACTGTGATCTGACAGAAAAATGTACACCGACCTGATCATTACTTCTTACTCGTAGAGATAGAATTTGAATAACGCAATATTACATAGATGACTGTAACTTAAAAATAATTAAAAAGAGGACAAAAAGAGGATTAAATAGGCGCAGGGCCATTTTATACTTGTATTATATTTACAAGTATAAAACTGATCCTATCCTTACAGTACTTAACCCTGAAAAATGTTATTTAAATAGTGCAACATTTAGTCTTTTTGCTTCTAATACTTGGATAAAAGTATCCCATCGCATTAGTACATGAATAATCATTCCACTGGTTTTAAAATGTAAACAACTATTCTAGAGGCGTTTGAAATTTATTTAGAGCAGTTCGATCCATGATTTATTGTCTTTTACCTTATTATGAAGAAGGTGGTAGTTATACAAATGTAATGATGTGAGAAATATGGCTGTTTTTCCTGGATGTAATTTCGTATTTAGTTGGATTGATTTATCTGTTAATATTTCGGCGTTATAAAGATTGTGATTACTAAAGTTCTATACCACCTGCCTCCTTGTACACTTATTTCATAAGCCACACTATCCCACTGACATCATTTAACACACCGCTTGACTCCTGGCACAAGTATTTGTACTTAAACGCTTGAACACTTAACTCATATACTGCACCGCCTGCTCCTTGTACACGAATATTATGAGACACACTGACTCACTCCTTGTACATTAATTTCATGTTCCACACCGTCTTGCTCCTTACACACGTATATCATGTGCCACATCGCCTGGTTCCTTGTACACTTATTTCATGTACTTCACCGTCTGGCCCCTTGTACACTTATTTCATGTGCAACATCACCTGGCTCCTTGTACACTTATTTCATGTTCCACACCGCCTTGCTCATTGCACACTTATTTCATGTTCCACACCTCTTAGTTCCTTGTACAATTATTTCATGTTCTTCACCGTCTGGCCCCTTGTACACTTATTTTATGTGCCACGTCGCCTGGCTCCTTGTGCAAATTTCACGAGCCACATCGCCTGGCTCCTTGTACACGTGTTTCAAATACTCAACCAATGGCTCTGTGTTTGCTTATATCATGTTATACATCGCCTGGCTGCCTGCGTACTTATATTGTGAAAACTCTATCACACTTACATTATTTAACACACAGCTTGGCTCCTTGTAAATTTTTTTGTACTTCTTGTGCTATACCGCCTGATTCCCTTTACACTTATATTATGCACCAAACCGCCTAGATGCTTTTCACATACGTCTTGTTATACACCATCTAGCTCCGTGTTCACTTATTTCATGAGCCACACTATCAAACTAACACCATTTAACACCTTACTTGGCTCCTTCAGTATTACACTAAATTGATTCAATCCCCTTGTACAATTATTTCATGTACCACACTGCCTGCCTCCTAGTACACTTATTTCATAAGCCACATCGCCTGGCTCTTAGCAAATGTATTTCTGGTGCTTCACCGTCTGGCATTTTGTAGACGTACTTTATGTGCAACTCCACCTGTCTCCTACTACATTATTCCATGTACTACACCTCCTGTCTACATAAACACTTATTTCTGGTGCCACATCGCCTGTTTTCTTTTACATTATTTCAAGTACTAACCCGCCCGGCTCCTTCTACACATATTTCACGTGCCACGCCCCCTTCTTTCGTGTAAACTCGTTTCATGTACTACACCCCCTTGCCCCTTGTAGATATATTTCACGTGCCATATCGGCTGCTTCTTTGTTTACTCATTTCATGTACTTCGCCGCCTGGCTCCTTAAACACTTATTTAATGTTTCACATTGCTTGGCTCCTCGTACATTTATTTCATGTACTTCACCACCTTGCTCTTTGTACACTTATTTCATGTTCACTGCCGCTTAGCTCCTTGCACGCATTTCATATATTTCACCGCCTGGATCCTTGTACACACATTTCATGTGCTACATCGCCTGGCTGCTTTAACAAGTATTTCATGTGCCACGCCGTCTGGCTCTTTTTACACTTATTTTATATACTATGCTGTCTGGCTCTTTGTATACGTATTTCCTGTGCCACACTGCACTAAACCGCATGGGTAACTGTACACATATGACATGTACTTCATCATCTGCCCCTTTGTACACTTATTTCACGTGCGACACTTACTTAAATCATTTAACGCGCAACTTGGTTACTTGTAAATTTACTTCTATATTGCACCACCTTGCTGCTAGTGAATCCAATTTTTTGCAACATGGCTTGAAGGTAGCATACGTATATTTTCATGATGATTTATGTCTTTTCAGCTGGTTAAGGGCGGTCATAATTGTGATTCGTATTGGAAAATAGATCTTGTATGGAGACGTCTTGGTAGCAACCATCTGTTCGATAAGGACTTCTTTTTTCCAGCTGACTGGAAAATAAATGCTTCGATTTCAATGGATATACAACTTCCGCATGAATTCCTACTGAAAGTTTATAACAATGGGCAAATGTCGAAAAAAAGTGATCCCTTGACATTTCCACCAATAACAGGTATCGTGTAAATTCGTACTGTTTCAATAGAACCTCGAATATCCGATTTATGTTTGGGGACATATATATATATATATATATATATATATATATGACAAACACTTACAGGACTAAATGTAAGAATGCTACGGTGGGACAAAAAGAAACATTAATAGAAAGTTCAAAACAAGGGAGATCGTTTTACATCAGAAGAGTATCAGGTAATCGGATGAATAGAGGATACAGTACCGGCTTACTGGCAAAATATCAATAACACGCTGCTCCTCTATATAACATAGGCCTTTTGTTTTTCAACACAATTCAGTTAGCGCAAATCATCCTGGGATCTTCAGAGATACATCGGGAAATTTTGAAAAAAATAATTGTTTTCTTAATTTCGAATTCTACCCTTCAGTTAACAGTTTGTTTTCCGTATTCCTATTTCTACCTCTCAATTAATAGAAACAAATTGTGGTTTCTTATTTCACAATTTTTGTAGATCAAATTGTCCGAAAAAAAATGAAAAAAAAAACAAACGGCTTTTATTTCCTGAAAATTCCTAGATCAGTTTCAAGCCAAACGTGGGTATACACTGATAGATAGATCTACTACTTGTGGAGCGACTGGACATTGTTTTCTTAATTTTAATATGTTCGTCTTACATTAGTCTCTTAACCCTTCATCCATTATGAAGCCATGTCTATTTTGATAAGGGTTTTATTATGACTTTATTCCAATGTATCCTTAAATCATATTTAAATCTGACACTGACATTCACTGTGCACTGTTATATTCATATTCATTTTGTCTTCTTAATAAGTCGCACCCGTCCCATCCACAACGACAACCACTACCAGGAGACCACCTGCCACCAGTAGGAATGTTGATCCAGCGACAAAGTCTCCTGTAACAAATAGATTCACAAGTCGGTCAACCATACAATATAAACCAACAACCAAAACTGAACGTGCTATGAAAGACAATTCTGAATCAGAGATTAGAAAAATAGTCGGCTCTGTTGTGTCTATTGTTGGGTTGATCATTATAATTATTGTTGTTGGCCTAATATTGTTTAATAGGTAAGTACAATATGATGTCGAATCACCCGATACAATATGTTTTAGGAAAATTTACACTACTCCATTATTAACGTTAAAAGCATTTATCATTTGACAACTGATTTAATCATAGAAATTTAAAATTATAATTATCCATGCTCCATGCAGTAGTAGTAGTAGTAGTTGTAGTAGTAGTAGTAGTAGTAGTGTTTATGAGCGCACCACTGTTGCATGATACCTTTATGGAAATATGAAGTTTTGAAGGTTTGTTGTACTATTTATGTAGGAATAAGAAGCAGAATGCCGAGACTGGAGCACAGCAGTCCGCCAACGTGAATGTAGAAGAGAGCAAACACCGTGTACCTGCGAAGTGTACGTTGACTTTTATTTTTTGTTTGATATCATATCGTATGGTATAATTGCAAACACATCTTGAAATAAAACTGTATACACTTAATAAAGAACAAGAAGGAAGCAGGTGCACCATGAGCAGAAACAACCATAGCAGTTTGTACCATTAACCAACTTTTATATTATCACCGAGTGGGGTATGTATATATATATATATATATATATATATATATATATATATATATATATATATATATATCATTATATCACAACGTAAAGATGTGAAGACTCAAATACTTTTAACATATTGTATATGTATTAGAAATACACATCGCAAGCCAGTGCCATTTGCTCCATATTTTAAAATTAATGTTTAAATCAGCAGACATAGGTCAGGAATGGCCTAAATGTTACCTTCATTCGCCCTCAGCTGTGAATGATCCAGGCATCTTCAACCAAAATGCTAATTTACACGATGAGGTTGATGCCGGCAAAACTGCAAATAAAAGGTCTGAGACAAGCATTGATGTAACACCCTCTGATAACAACAGTACTACAGCCAACTGCGCTGAAGCTAACGCTAGTTACAACATTAATAAGGATTCATATGCAACCAGCACTGCTAACCTTATTTCCCCAATCAGCGTTCCCGCCATTTCCAACGCTATCAGCTCAGAAGCCGGCCCTGTAGCAGAAGGCAAAACTGAATTGGAAGATGAGTTGACTCCTGAGCTCACTACAAATAAAATCAAGACAAGCGATAACCACGGATCAGGCAAGGATATCGCTTATGTCAATAGGCATGTACTCAGAATACTCTTTTTAACGAATATGTGACACTGCTACAATTTTTTTAATAATGAACTCTTCTATTTTTGAATTCCCTGTAATTATTCTGCATAAGCAAATATATAAAGTTTTACACATAATCGAAAAATATTGAGCAAAACGTTTTACGTATAATTGAAATAAACTGAGAATTGAAGAGAATACTAGGTACACTGACCTTTAAGTAAAATATACGTTTGAATTACACAATGGACATATGGTATGACAGTGATTGTATGTATTTAACGTTTCCCTTACATTTCAGAGATCTGAAACAGTACGACTTGCCTCTGAGTAAATTGCTTGGGATTATATCAGATAAAAAGCACAAGGCAGCATTCAAAGACGAACACAAGGTACTGTACTTGCATTTGAAATGCTACAACTACCAGGGATGACTTGAATGATAGTCATAATCACCATTTTTATAGCTATATTGTTACAGGTGCCCTTTTTATTGTGTGCAGCGGTCTTTCATATGATCCATGCGTTGTTGACATTTGATTCGTGTGCCACGCGTAGCTCATGTTGTAGCGGCCTCGCCTGGCCGGATGTTGCAGGCTCGGTTTTATCCGCATGGGCTGAACTCTGGCGTGTAGATACACAGCGTTCTTTGTTCTAGTATGTTCTTTGAGCGTGTTTATTATGTTAGGTTCTTGAGATTGTTCGAGAATGGAAGGTTCTTGGCTTGGGGTGAGAAGTTATATAAGGAGGCTGTGTTGTAAAGCCGAGAGAGGGGTGAGAGAATATTCCAGCGGACAAAGAACCGTGTAAGCCAGTTTGTTGGACCTATTCCGATAAGTGCGGCAATTATAGATTTTTTAAGATTTTTTTTTGATTTGTGACGAATCTTATTCAGTCTTCAGTTTACTTTCGGGATTGTTACAAGAGCTTTACATTGGACTGTTATTCTCTGAGAAGATTTGTGTGAACTATTCATCCGGCTGATATATTTTAAAGGGCTTGTCGCCTGTGACAGTGGTGGTATCCAGGTACTGTGTACTTTGTTTATTAATCTGTGTGATTATATTGATTTACTGTTTTACTGTTGTTGTACTGTGTATTGATTTAGTATATTGTAATGTTAGAGTTATTTTAAGAATAAATTATAGTTATATGTTAACAAAAAACACTGACTCTTTTATTCATTCCCCTAGACATTTCACGGTGCCTAGTGTTACAGAATCTGATTTTTTTTCCACTTCAAAATTTATGTTCATCCCGCATACGTGATCTGTTGATATTAGGTTCCGTAACAATATCGTATAACTACTATATTTTATGAAAGTAAGTTCAATTAGATTGTTTAATCCTAAACGTTAGTCTGTTTCAGAGTATTAAAGAGTCCTCCCGGAGCTATGATGAGGGATCAAAACCGGAAAACCTGAACAAGAACAAGTACCGTAACATTAGAGCATGTTAGTGTATAAAGAATCTGTGTCAACACCAAAATTATATGCTTTAGCTTTCAACAATGATCACACATTTAATATGTGAAAAGAAATAATGCCTTGCTATTTAAAGATTTCATTAGCAGAAGTTCTAATTATATGAATCGTTAAAATATTCAACTCATTTGAAGATATCGTATTTCACGGAAATTTACAGTTCCAACCCAAGCAAATTACCTTTCTGAATTCCCTAATTATTGTGTCTTAAGTTCAAAGGATAATACGACATAATAAAATGCAAGCCAGCTATACATGGTTTATATGTTAAATACATACTTGTATTTGCAGATGACCACAGTCGTGTTATATTGAAGAAACTTGATGGAGACCCTTACTCGGACTATATCAATGCCAACTATATCGACGTGAGTATTGCCCAACTAGTGCCTGTTCTTTTGAAATGTGTGTGATCAACCTGCGTTGAATGGTCAACAGGAAGCTCTTATGCAGGATATATATGGGAAACAGACACCACTATATCAGGGTTTGATATAACTCAGATCACCGTTTATAAACCGTTTTGAAAAATGAAGAGTAGGAGTAAAGAAAGGATGAACAAAATGAACGTTGCGTTTAGGAAATTTTTGTTCGTCAGGTAAAATATGTCTATATATCAAAATTTGTAGACTGCTATATTATGCCATTTACCATAATTTATGGATGTAAGAAACGGGTGTTGTTTTTTGCCTATGTTAATCAAGCTGCTCTCTTTTTCACTGCCTTTAGTATGTAATCAGTCTTGGGCACCTTTTCACCTAAAATGATGTTTTTATATTTTATATTTGGAACAGGGCAATATGGAGGCCAAGGCTTACATAGCTGCACAGGGTGAGTCCATTGACAAATCAATAAAAGGAGAATGTAAAACTATATCGTGAGTGATGATCAGCTTTATGCTGCCATTATGTACTAAAACCTCATTAAAATGTAGTCTGAACATAACCAGGTAATGTGTCTATTTAGTTAGTACCTACTTGTTCAAGATCCTATAGCCTAGGATTCCTATCCACCTCTTATACTGAAGAGGAATTAATGCCACTGTAACCCATAGAAATGGGTAAGGGTATATGAAGGTTACAAAGACATGCCTCGATAACATTTTCGATTCTCCTTAATTTTGGAATACATCGTGTTCTATTGATGATACTGATATCAAATAATTGATGAACCTTTATGTCGTAACACCTTAAATATAGCCAAAATGGCAACCTTGACATGCATGTTGTATTATATTTAAATATTCAAATGAATAATTGTATATTGTATATACACGTGAATGATAGTTCATCGTTTTTACCTACAGGTCCCAAAGAAGACACCGTCGATGATTTTTGGCGAATGGTGTGGGAGGTAAACGCAAACCGCATTGTCATGGTAACTAAAGTGGTAGAAAATGCAAAGGTGAGCGTTATTTTGATTTTGGTATTAGGTTTTATTTCCCATACACAGGTTTGTAACTGATATTTATAAACCTATGATGTTCATGAAATCATAACCTTCGTGCACACAATTACTTTTTTTTAATTTAAATGTATTTTTATTTAAATATCCTTACAATAACCACAGGGGATCTGTAAGCATGGAAATCCCTATTCCACTTATATACGTACCGATAACATGGATGTACCAAGGCTTTTAGGAAGAATGGAATGTATTCGCGGTACTAAAATCATGAAAAAAGATCCGCGACTCCAGAAAGAGGGCTTAGCCTTAAACGGTCGGGCAAAACACTGTTTATAAGTTAATTAGTTCCTGTGAGCTCAAACCACTTAAAACATTATCCACTGTTTATATATGTAATTAAACCATTATCTCAGAGTCTTTCACCGTTTATCATTCCAGTCTAAAACCATGCAGTATTGGCCTGAAGCGAAGGGTTCAGAGGCTTCTGTTCGTTTTGGGGATATTTATATCACATTGGAAGACGAACTAGGATTAGCAGACAATGTCATTCACACACTGAGTGTAACACACAAGGTATCCCTATATGTTTCTTACACAGAAAAAAAGTTTTAAACATTATTCATCCGCCCAATTGTGTGAAACGCACAAATTTGATGGATGTCAGGCGATACTAAATTACAATAATCGTCACTGCCGATACATGAGTGCTGAATTTTATGTGTGCCCGGGGACCCCTTACTGGTTTTCAGGTACAATGTGATTTTTACAGTTTTCTACACTTTACAATGGTTATTTTTTCTTCTTGTTCATTTTAATCTCTCATATTCCCGTATTTTATACGGGGCAGAGGATATCAGCTATAAACTACATTAAGCTAATTGGCTGTAGCATTAGCGTATGTCTATGATATTGTAAACTGCATGTTAACTACACCTTTGACATAAAGTTTTACACAGTAATTTATTTATGCGAATATACTAGTTCGGTATTCCAACTTAATATAAATATCCGCTTAAAAAGAACATCCTGATTAATATAAAGAGGGTGAAACTAGACAGGTGTGAAGACTAGCATATTAGCCTACTTTATATACCCAATCATATGTATACATAGTGACATGTCCAGAGTGAAACTAGACGGTTCTGAAGACTACCATATTAACCTTTTTTATATACTCAGTCATATGTATATACCATGACGTACACAGGGTGAATCCTGGCGAGTGTGAAGACTAGCACATTAACCTACTTTATACCTTTAATCGTATGTATACATTATGACATACACAAGGTGAAAATCAGACGGGTGTGTAGACTGGCATAGTAACCTTCTATGTACTTTTAATCATATGTATACATTATGACGTATTTAGGGGGAAACCCGACTGGTGTGAAGGCTCGCATATTAACCTACTTTATACTTTTGAACGTATATCTAAATCATGAGATATACAAGAGGGAAACCAGAATGGTGTGTAGATTAGTTATCAACCTACTTAATACCTTTAATCGTATATATACTAGAGCGCTGCGCGGGCAGGAATTTAGAACCTGCACCCGCCCCGCCAACCAAGCCTTCAACACCCTTTTTAACCAAAAGGTCAGCTCGCATTCAACCCGCAAATTAACATAAGGGACAACCAAACAGATAGCCAAAATATATGATTTATTTCATATATTTATAAGGAATGATCTTGTTGTGTGAGTACATAGCGTTACCATGTTTTGCTGATGGTATGACTTTTCCAGTTTTTTTCAATAGTAAGGACGGAGTGTTATAGAATTTCCAATTTTAAGCTCAGCTGACTATTAATCATCTGAACTATTTTCATAGTCCTTTGTCCGTCGTCCGGCCGGACGTCCGTTAACAAGGCACGTTTTGAAACCGTTTGACCTAGGAATAAGTGCTCATTGACATGTTTGAATAAATAATAAGTGTAAATACGTTGTAGCAGTTCATTCTTATCTCATAAAGTTGGTTAGACCTTGCTATGAATATCACTGGTACACTCAATTAATCAGGAATATTGGACACACTTTTATGGGATTTAATGTTAAGCTAACATAGCCAAATATTTAACTGTTAAGAACTATTACATCTACACATCATTTGTATACATTATGACGTATACCCAGTGAAATCAGACGGATGTGCAGACTAGCATATTAACCTACTTTATACCATTATTCGCCTTGATGAGTCATGATGAATACAGGGTGAAACCAGATGGGTATGTAGACTAGCATATTACCTACTTCATACCTTTAATCATTAGTATACATCATAACATATAAACAGGATGACACCAGACGGGTGTTAATACTTGCATATTAACCTGCTTTATATATTTAATCGTATGTATTCATCATGACCTATCTTGGGTGATACCACACGGGTGTGAAGACTAGTATTTTAACCTACTATATACATTTAATGATATGTTTACATCATGACACATTTAGGGCGAAACCAGACGGGTTTGGCACCTACACTTTACGTCCTGGCCAGACAAAGGGATCCCGCGACAAGCGGCGTCCCTGCTCAACTTCAGGAAGATGGTCCGGACATACGACGGCAAGGCTGTAGGACCCACGATTGTTCACTGCAGGTAGGGCCAGTTTACATTTTAAATTGTACTATTAGCTCAACAGTACACAGTGTAATTAAGGCATACGGTATACATTCACATATTTCCTAGACTACACTCCTTGTTAAACAAAATACATGAACATAGATTTCAGGATACTGGGTCTTCCTTCTAAGAAGCCGTTTCACCATGAATATACATTTGACTTTTATTGATAAATACCTTAATCCATGTTAATGAAGCGACAGGGTAATATATATATAATGTTTCATATAATGACAGAGTATACAATGTTACATCTTTTACTTATAAATGGAATTCGGTTAACGTTTGTTCGCAATGTTCTCTAAAACCGCTTTGCGTACAATACTGTGCGATACATCATTTTCAAGGTTATTATACTCGCAGTGACATAGGCGATATGAGAATAAATAATTTTTAATGTACATATAATTTTGAATGATGTTTCCGTTTTAACTGAGGTTTTCACGGAGGTTAGACCGAGCACAGCCGAAAGGCCTTCGGCAATCACCAGAATGGGTGCATCGTGGTCACTTAACCTCAAACACCAAGGACTTTTGTTCATCTGAATAACGCTTGCTTTCATTTAGGGATTTGACCAGAGTGCGTGGTCATTAAAAGGGAAAAAACACGTTTCTCGCTCTATGAAATGGAGAGTTCAACCCAGGAGGATTAATGACAAAACCTATTCCAAGGTCCCATTTTCAGGAACAGGGCTGGGGTTTGGTGAGGTGGGGTTGTAGCGGGGGTTTCAGGCCTATTGTCTGATACGATGAAACAAAGGTTGCGGTGGCTGGAAATGGCATACGGACCCTTTGCATGGAGTCTCGTCGGGTCCGCTTCTGCTACTTACGATGTATGCATATTTCTGTTTCTTTCTTCAGAAACAGTTTCCTTGCAAGGTACATTTAATTAATATTCCATGTGTTCCTCACATCAACCTATTCTTTATACGTCCAACGATAGAAACGAGTCAAATATCAACGAAACACTGAATCCCCTCCACGTTTTTTTCTGGTTCGTAATGTAAACCTTACTGACCAGATCTTCAAGGTAGACATACCGGGGTATGATTTTTTTGCCACCAGCACAGCGCAACAAAATAACAGTAAAATATTTGTACATATCGTATTCAGAGAGTATCCGACTAAAAATCTATATTTTCTTTTAACTTTTAGAATAAAAACATTTAGCCAACATTCAACATATCAGTAAATATATCTCCTCAACCCCAGTGAAAAGCCCTGTATACCGGGACTATCAAATATATATATATATATATATATATATATATATATATATATAAACATCATAATAAATGCACATAGTTTCCCACCAAGAAGGCACGATTAATGTTACACTAAATCACTTTTTTCTTGTAGAAATATATATTATACGAGAAAAAAAACTGATGTCAAGAGCCTAGTTAACTAACACTGCAAATGTTATATAAAATACGCATCCTAACCTCATCTTGAGTATTAGGCACAATATAACTGTCAACATTACTGCGACTTGCAAGCAACACTTAAAACGATTTACACCAAAGATAGTAAGAAATCTCTCAGAAGACACCGGTATCACGACGCAATGTGAATCAGGCCCGGATTCACCCGTCCCCCTTACAAACCTTGTAAAACAGTAAAACACAGTAAACATAGAAATGTAAATTCATAACATTATGAGTAAATAACCTGTAACTGGTTAACTGGTAACTTTCTAAGAAACGTGTTCTTGAATGTTCGTTTGGACCATTCCCCAGCATCCCTTCCTTAAAAGATAAACTGGATCTGGGCCCGCAAATTATACTTAGTCCACAATTTTAAACGTGCAATCAAATATAATATGCAATAGATAATGCGATTCTTAGAATACGCGTGACCAGATACAGACTTTTTCGGTTACTCATGATAAACCTCTTTTAAATGAAGGCGAGAAATTTCATTTACGGTTTTGTCAGTATGGGGCAAAAAAGAAAGAGGGCGGATGAAAGTACTCTCCAATGTGTTTTTTATGGGAATTTTTCACCGGAATCAAGCCGTAAATCACAGCTTTAATTTGCCATGATGAACTAATACTTTATTTATACTTACGTGATTTAAAATGGGATCGGTATTTGCACATTTTGAATTCATACAACCCTTTTAAAAGGATATTAGTATAATTCCATTCCACTTGCTGTCCATGAAATTTCATTTTCTGTATGAACTTGTGCAAGTTCCGTTGCGGAAACAAGTTAAGTTTCTCTCCTTTTAATTTTCAGGACAACTTAACATGAGGAGTTGTAGAATGTATAACGAACGCAAGGTTTTTGGAAAAATTTTAGTAAGATGTGCATGGTATTTAATTGATTTTAATTATATTCAAACCCAGATATCAAAAGCGTTTCTTTTGGTTGTCACAGTAAAATTAATATGACGCTAACCGCTTTGTTACTTTGGTTACTGGTAGTGCGTTTTATCGGCCAAGCTACCCGCGGTCTGTCATATGCTGTGTTTGAAAGCACTGGTTGACATGTGACGTCATGTTTGATAACCTTGTACATTTCAGTCACATTCCGGGAGAAAGAATGCTGCACATGTAAATTTGAAACATGTATATTTCAATTTTAACAGTTGGTACAGACGGCTTGATATTCGCTGGCAGGTTCACCGAAAACTGTCAATGTCCCTGGCCTTTGTAACATATCTAATCCGGGGAATGGTTGTATGTTTTGTGACTAGCATAAAAAACAGATGCACGTGTACTATGAGAAAAAAAGGGTAAAATATAAATATCAATGTTAAACAAGAGTATAAAGAAAATAAATTACCTCCATGTGGGCCACGTTGTAACTGCTTGCCGCCATATTGCTTGTTTTAACCAACACTGGTCAAAAGCCCCTGGCTATTCTAACCTCTGTTACTAGAGAGCAGGGATCTCCAGACACGCGTATTGACATTGGTTATCGGTGGCCATTGTATAAGGCTTGTGGATCAATATTCAAAAGTTATTCCACTATTTGGTGTACATAAATTTAGTTTATCTTATATTAATCTTTTGTCTGCATGATCTACAAAAATCCAATTGAAATTACATGAGGCAACAGAGGAAAATGAGCATTCGATGTTTTAATTCAAAGCGTATGTTTGTATATCTGAAATACGGAGAATCCTGCATAGACATCTACGCTTATATATATATCCATGTTTCAGTGCTGGCGTGGGCCGTACCGGAACCTATATCGCCTTGGACATGCTGCTGGAGCAGGTAGAAGAGAAAGATGGAGTGAACATCTATAAGACGGTCGAGAAGCTGAGAGAACAGAGGATGAATATGGTCCAAACACAGGTATGTGACACGAAAGTATATTTATACAAAACTTCTCAAAAACTCTGGAAATAACAAATGGTTTGGTTATTATGGCATTAATACCTGAAATGCATTCCGAAATATATATATTTATGAACCACATTCAGGCCTAGGCACACATTAAACATGAGACATCCGTTGATTGACAATGGACCCATTTGGGGGCCAAAAAAATTATTAATTATCCCGCATCCCAAAAATGAGAAAAATAATATCATATAAGTAACAAAACCCAGGTATGGTATGGTCAAAACAGCCAGACATCATACAAGTACATGTGTAGGACACATCAAATTAAAAAAAAAAACAGTCATGGAGGAGAAAGGGGCGGATGGGGGTTAAAAGTAGCAGTGGTGCAAGCAGGAGAAGAGGCTGGGTCAAAGCTGTCCTCTGCTATATACTGGTGGGTATGACCTATGTGCTCGGGCTGGAATCCCATTGTTCAGCCAGTCATCCTGGCTTGATGGCTTCTCTCAAAAGGCATCCCATTGGGGCCAAACAATTTATTAATTATCCCGCACCCCAAAAATGACAAAATAAAATCATATAAGTAACAAAACCCAGGTATGGTGGGGTCAAAACCGCCACCGGTCACGAAGTGTCCCCCACCATACAAAGAAACTGCTGCTTGCATAACAGGGAGGGTAATTGTATATAAAGATAAGATATATCAGTTATAAACAAAACTAGAACGTCAAACAATCTACAGCCTAAACATATGTAAACGTCTCAGTACAAAAAATAACAACTGTTAAGGAATGGGCTCACATGAGACACCAACCCTTCAAATACAAGCAGCCTTCTACATTCAATTATATTTAGGCACTAGACACATAAACTAAGAGAATAGTTAATAAACCAGGTACAATTAAGAGCGCTTTTTACTGGACACACATGAGTGAACAATAATTCCCCTTTAGTGGAGGAGAATAGAACAGAGTGACAGCTGAAAAAAAATTATATGATAGTAAAACATATGTAAGCCAGGCCTTAACTAACATGAGCATATTGTTAGGGAAAAGAAGCAGATTGAAAATATACAGTGGCTAATATAAGACACTACCCATGCCTATAAAGAAAATAATAGTGGATAAGGGAGAGGCTCACTTAAGACAAAATCCCTGAAAGATTGAAATTTAAATGTTATGAGGCAATAAGCTCAATTGAGATACTATCCCTGAAAGGTATAGCAATTACATGATCCTCAAAAATAGGCTAACTTGAGACACTATCCATGAAAGTTATAAAAAATATTACATAATCACCATGGAATAGGCTCTCTGGAGACACCATCTTAGAAAGTTATAACATATTACACAGTGAATATGGAATAGGCTCACTTGAGACACTATCCCTGAAGTTTTAAACAAAATGAATAATGATCATGGAATAGGCTAACTTGAGACACTGTCCTTGAAAGTTATAACATATTACATAATAAATGTGGAATAGGCTCACTTGAGACACAATCCCTAAGAGTTATAAAATATTACATAATGATCATAGAATAGGCTCACGTGAGACACTATCCTCGAAAGTTATAACATATTACATAGTGAACATGGAATAGGCTCACTTGAGACACTATCCCTGAAGTGTTAAACAAATTACATTTTTATCATAGAATAGGCTCATTTGAGACATTATTCCTGAAAGAATTATATGATGGTCATGGAATAGGCTCACTTGAGACACTATCCCTGAAAGTTATAACATATTACAAAATAAACATGGAACAGGCTAACTTGAGACACTATTCCTGAAAGCTATTACAATTACATGGTCATGAAATAGGCCCACTTGAGACACTATACCTGAAAGATAAAACAATTATATGATGATCATGGTATAGGGTCACTTGAGACACTATCCTTGAAAGTTATAACATATTACATAATGATCATGGAATAGGCTCACGTGAGATATTTTCCTGAAAGCTATAACAATTGCATGGTCATTAAAAAGGCTCATTTGAGCCACCCTTCCTGCAAAATATAAAGACATATTAAGACCAGTAGAGGTACATAACTGCGGTACAGGGCTTTAAGGGTACAGGTAAAACTACTACGAAAACATGACATTTACACATGAATTCAATGAGCCATGTTTAATCTGATATTTTTGTAAATGCATTTGATTTCCAACGGCCAAGATTGCGAATCTGGGCATCTGTTTTGCCTTGAGCAGCTGCCTCTGTGGCAGCTCCAATCCTAAAGCTATGGCTTTTTATGGGTTTCAAAGTTACAAAAATGAAGATCACGTGTTAATTGACTGCTAAATTCGGCTGGGGATATAGGGCATCCAGAGGGAGATCCAAAAAGGAGCCCAGGAAGGCTTCCTCGAGCTTGGCAGAATTTATGAAGTGAAGCAACAGGGCAAGGACTTTCAGCTTTGGACTGAATTACAATGATCTGACAAAGACCCGATGGCATATTTTTACTATGACGAAGTGTGATGCCAGCTGTTGAATTTTTGTCACAAGAGAAAGATATGTCAGACACCTGGATGACACTGTGTATTACATGCTTACTGGAAGGGATCGGCTCGCCAACTCGGAAGCTTCCATGAAAACAAGTGAGGTAAATAGACTGAACGGCGAGATTCAGGGCAGATAGCAATTGGTATAAGACATAATAAGTGATAGGGAAACGCAAATCAACAGAATGAGTAAGTCTGCGAGCACCAGCCAGGAGCCTGCGGATGATCTCAGTGGCCGTTGGATCAGGCTTGTTGGTAAGTCTGTGAGAAAAGGCAATGGCTGATGCTTAAGAAGTAAGAGTGCTGCCAGAACAGCTTATTTAAATTTATCAGACAAAAACAAAAATATGGTCCATGAGGTGCCATGATTAATGACCCAGTCTGGATGATCGTGTAGTTGACAAAAGGCCTTGAATGAATCCCAGCCCCGAGAATAGGTTCTTTTGGTGTTTGCTGATACACTGTTGGTGATAAGATGTTTCCCCAGTTGAACTAATTCAGGGTCGAAGGAAGCGATTGGATCTGAGTTTGGGTTGGGTTTGCAGTTGGGGCAAGGCTCTTGAAGCGGCGTACCTGCAAACGGAATAAAAAGCATCAGCTTTAGAATTCAGACGGCCGGGAATGTGTTGTGCCTTGCACAGGATATTATGACGCAATGTCGCTACTACAAAGCGTCGAACAAGATACATTATGGTGGGTTCTGGTGTAGACTGTTTATTCAAAATAAAAACCAATGCTTGGTTATCAGTAAAATTTAAAACCTATTTATTGGCTAGTTGTGAGCCCCACGTTTCCAGGGCTAAAACAATAGGCCATAGTTCTAGAGTTACAATGTTATAATTGTTCCATTTAGAGGAAAATTCTCTATAAAACCATTGAGGGCCAAATAGTGCACCAAAACCAAGACCCTTAGCAGCATCAGTGTATGACTCTAACAAATCTAAATTGGACCAGTCTGCGTCCAAAAAGAAACATTTGCCATTGAAATACTCTAAAAATTCAAGCCACAATTTTAGATCTAATTTGACTTCTTTATTTAATCTGGTGTGATGATGTGGTTTCAACAAGCCTCTGGTCTTATCAATAAGGCGTCCCAAAAATGCCCTGCCTGGAAGCACAACTGCACAGGCAAATTTGAGAAATCCAATCAAGGACTGCAGCTCTCGAAGAGTTATATTATCATTTGACAGGTAGGTATTGATCATGTGTTTGGCTTTCATAATTTTGTCAACAGGCAACCTAGCAGATTGAGATTTAATATCTAATTCAATACCCAAAAATATGAGAAATTGAGATGGACCCTCGGTTTTTTCATGAGCTATAGGTACACCTACAGATTCGCAGAGTGAGAAAAATGCACTGGGCAAAGCCTTAGTTTTGGCGGGGCTATCATTGATAAATGGAAATTCATCCAGAACATGAACTATAGCATCCGTTTGACATAATTTGGAAGCAAAAATTTCTAAAGCTGAGCTGAACTTTTCAAAGATGTTGCATGATGAAGCGCAACCCATTAGTAAACATTTATCATAATAATACTGATCCTGCCAATGAAAACCGAATAAATGGTGGAATTTGGGGCAGATGGGTATAAGCCGGAATGCAGCTTCTATATCAGTTTTGGCTAGGTAGGCTTTAGTTCCTAAAGGCTTTAGATGGTCTATGGCATCTTGAATGGAAGCATATGACACGAGGGATTTCTGCATCAACAGAGTAGAATTCAGGGTAAGACAAATTGTGAATCAAACGGAACTTGTTCGGTTGCTTTTTAGGGACCACCCCTAATGGGGATATTTGAAAAGATGGGAAGGGTTTCTGTTGAAAAGGGCCTGCTATTCTGCCAAATGACTTTTCTTTATCTAATGTTTTATTTACAATTTCTGGTTGAGCTAAGGCTGTTTGGTGGTTCTTGAGACAAAGATTGTTGGGTGTGCCAATAAACCCTAAGCTAAAACCTTTAGAGAATCCATGTATGAAGTTCTGCTGTGAGGTGTCTAGGATAGCTATATTTCTGTAACATGTGGCCAAAAATGGCATGGCGCACTGGAGTTGGAAGAAAGGCATTATCGGGTACGGCTGATGGAGGGCAAGACATTGGACTTGAATGGTAACTTGCTTGTGGCCCTGGAAATGGCAGGGGGTCTGGCAGGTAAGGCAACTGGGGATCTGTTAAAATTATTGAGCCTGGTATTTGTATTGGCGGATGGGGCAGATTTCGTGAATGACTGATTCTGTTTGGTGGAGTGCTCTTGCATGTAACAATTTCTGGCAGGATGTTGTTTGCCGCAAATGGTACATTTGTGCACAAATGGACAGGGTTGGCGGGCACAGGATCTATCCTTGTTGTAAGCCCAACAGGGGTTGGTTTAGAGTTGTATACGAAAGGGCAAAGAGCATTTTTTAGGATCTATAATTGTTTTTTTTTTTTGTTTGAAAAAAACCCTCATAGTTATGGCGTCCATCCAAAGATCCCTATGGCGCCTATCCCAGCGCCACACTGTCCGTGCGCGAAGCTTGCGGAATTCAATGTCATATGTTACCAATCGTTGCCATTATTATACAAAGCACGTATGGCTTCCATGTATGTACACATAGCAGATGCTTCTGAAGCTTTACCCTGGTTCAGGCAATACACAGCCATGTAGACATGAAAGGCCGATGACCCCTCACTGATATTGAGCAAGCGGGGTTTGGTATTGGTTTTGTCTTCAGGGGCAGCTTGTTTTATGTTGTTGTAAAAGGGGGACAGACTAAGCCGCAGGTGGAGTTCAATGAACTCTCCCCGCCAGATGGCATCACGAAAGGCTTGGTCAACACGATTAGCGATGTTGATGACCTCGTCATCCAGGTCAGTAACAGCATCACAGGACGGGTTAGGGGGTGTCTCACCTGATACCGTTGTGGCTACACTGTTAGCAATCTGGTCAGCTGGCCCAGAGGCTGAACTAAAGAAGCCCTAGACTGGAGGAAATCTTCCATTCTTGTATCCATGTCAGAGCCAACCTTGTCGATATGGCAAAAACTTAAAGCCTGAAATTGTGCATTGGACAGCCCAGTATCAACCTGGTAATATAAACCAGGGGACAAACATCAACCTGGTGAAAATAACAAGTGATATTAAACGGGGAATAAACATCAACTTGGTATGTACACCCGCTAAAAATAGTAACCTCATGATATCCACCAGAGAACAAAGATCAACCAGGATATATTTACAAGTGAAGAAGCATGGACCTGGCGACATGAGTATATATCTTTATCAGGCAACAAACATCAGACTGATGAAATTTATGTATATCTGTACCAGGGAACAAACATCTACCTGATGACATATATATATATCTTTACCAGGGAACAAACATCGACCTGGTGACATTTTTATATATCTTTACCAGGGAACAAACATCAACCTGGTGACATTTCTGTACGTCTTTACCAGGGAACAAACATCAACCTGGTGACATTTCTATATATCTTTACCAGGGAACAAACATCAACCTGGTGACATGAGTATGTATCTTTATCAGGCAACAAACATCAGCCTGATGACATTCATGTATATCTGTACCAGGTAACAAACAACTACCAGGTGACATTTCTATATATCTTTACCAGGGAACAAAACATCAACCTGGTGACATTTCTATATATCTTCACCAGGAAAAAAAACATCAAACTAGTGACATTTCTATATATCTTTACCAGGGTACAAACATCAACCTGGTGACATTTATATTTATTATACCAGTGAACAAACATCAACCTGGTGACATTTATATATATCTTAACAAGGGAACAAAACATCAACCTGGTGACATTTATATATATCTTTACCAGGGAACAAAACATCAACCTGGTGACATTTTTCTATATCTTTACCAGAGAACAAACATCGACCTGGTGACGTTTATATTTATCATTACCAGGGAACAAACATCCACCTGGTTACATTTATATTTAACTTACCCAGGGAAAAGAGAAACATCAACCTGGTAACAGATATAGTTTTGTTTTCAGGGAACAAATCAATCTTGTCAACATAGATCTGGTAATGAATCATTTATGTATTATTAATATTAATTTGATTGTATTATCATACTCTGATTTTGAAGTTAATCCAGGATCTTAGCAAAATAAAGAATAAAAGAAAAATTGAACTCATCTGCTTCTTAGTCATGTGATCATGGCACCACGTAAGCTCAGATACCAGAGCT
Organism: Sipunculus nudus; assembly: GCA_026874595.1. Lineage (NCBI taxonomy): Eukaryota > Metazoa > Annelida > Sipuncula > Golfingiida > Sipunculidae > Sipunculus > Sipunculus nudus. The sequence goes on from CM049311.1 coordinate 22,488,620, forward strand.
TGGTTCCTATGGAGTCGAAGTGCACTCCGTCCCTTAAAAACAGATGCTTACCCCATTTAAACTTATGATGTTGCAAGAAACAAGCATAGCTGATAACACCCAACACAGCCTTTAGGTGCTGATTACAAATATTAATTTTGGCATTGTAATGAGGGGGTTAGATCTGCCACAGTAAGGAGGGTATCTTGGATTTAGCGCAGCAACACATTTTTTTTTACACCAAAATTCGAATGCAGCAGTGTGCAAGGTCAAAAATTGCATTTCCTACTACTTCAGGCTGACCGCTGATGCCTTCAAAAGACAGGTCATTGCCCCCAATATGCAGCAGGACACACTCCGGTTGGAAAAATTCAATTGGCCAAAACCTGTCAGACTGCAGCTCTGCTGACAAATCTGGTACAGTAAGGCCCTTAACTCCACGAATATTAATGTTACAAGAGTCAGTAGGGAATCCAAAATTAGGTTTAAGTTTCCCACAATGAGAGACCATACCTAAGCCTAAATAATGGACTTCTGAAGCACCCAATACCATAGCATTTTCATATCGAAAATGATTCCCACGAGATGGCGATGACATGATGGTTAAAGGTAAAATTCGGTCAGCCTAGGAGGGAATGATACACAACACTTGTGTGAACAAGTTGAAGGAAAGATGGGAAAATCAATATTCTGTGAACTGACAGGTACCCACCAATGATTATTAATGAAGCAAACAAATCCACTTACCCTTGTTGAAGTTGAGTGGTAAGGGAAAACAAACACAGATCACAGAACCGACTGAAAAACACTCAAAATGCCAGAGTAACAGTTTGCAGTAGTTGCGAATAGGGAATCGTAGCAGTGGAAATCTGTGAACTGACAGGGAACAAACATCAACCTGTTAATAGTAGCAGTGGTGCAAACAGGAGAAGAGGCTGAGTCAAGGCTGTCCTCTGCTATATACTGGTGGGTATGACCTACGTGCTCGGGCTTGAATCCCATTGTTCAGCCAGTCATCTTGGCTTGATGGCTTCTCTCGGATGGTAAAGTACCGGGTAAGCACAAACAGGTCATGGACACCAGATATAGTCTTGGAGGAGAGCACATGACAACAAACCCAGTGCACTTGCACTTGTAAACAATGGGTGTACAAGAAATATGACCTTTATGTTCTCATAAAAGTGTTTTGCCATGTAGCGAAACATATATATATATATATATATATATATATATATATATATATATATATATATATATATATATTTATATATATATATATATATATATATATATATATATAATGAACTTGTCCATTTGACAGGGTAGTTATGTTCACAGGAGCAGTGTAGTGCTTGTTTTCTGGGTTTCTTTTTCTCAACAACAATATGAAAATAAAACTGGGGTTCAGTAAGTTTAATATTTTTTGTATATTTTGAGGAATACGCCAAAGAATATTTACCGATTTTAACGAACTTTGTGTATTGACATATCACTGCGAAACCTCCATTTAGTATGGCGCAGGTCCGGATAAAAGGTGTTGAAACACGACTGTTATCCCTTGACGGAGGTATCCCCTCAGGATTGTTAAGTAAAAACGATGACTGTATTAAATAGTTAGATACGCTGTTTTAGGGCCAGTACATATTCCTACACGATGCCTTGATTGAACATCTGTACTCTGTTGATACATCTATCACAACGCCGTTATTCAAAGAAGAGTACCGCACCCGCCTCAAGGTGAACCCGGAAACAGGAAAAACCAAGCTGCAAGAGGAATTCTCGGTGAGTTTATTGATTCATAAAAGAACTAACCATATCTGATCCGAAATAAGAGAAATATCCATATTTGATGAAAGATTATTACTTTTTTTAATTAATGTTACATTCTCATTTTTACTTTACACTCATGCAACCATCACCTAATGTGTGTGTGTTCCTTTTCCTTAATTAATCATGCGTTCCACCAGAACCTGGCTGAGTTGAGAGTACCACCAGCACAAGAAAGATGTGAAGGACTGATGTCCGAGAACAAAAAGAAGAACCGAGAGAAGCTTATTGTTCCAGGTTGTAATGGTTCTATCTTCGAGATTCTGTTAAATTGTACTTATTTAGTAAATCTCCTAATTATAAGGACAGAATATATCATATGGTATAGTATGGTATTGTGAAATGATTATTTTGTTTCATTATCTGAAAAAAAATCCTGAACTATACTGCAGACCTCATAAAGTGGCTGCCGCAGAAAACATAAAAAAAAGAAATAATTTAATGAAGGCATAATCAACATTTTAAGTGAAACTGTACTGTCCACTCCTGATAAGATGAGTCTATATAGCATAATGTATGTTGTCAATATTAATTATTACTGTTATTGTTATTATTATTATTTTTACTATTTACAGCAAATACTGCCAGGCCTTATCTTATGACACATGTGCAAGGGCGTAACAATTACATAAATGCAGTATTTGTCGATGTAAGTTATTTGGGTTATTAAAGTTTATTTCAAATAAATATATTCAATTTATGATATCATTGACGCCATGTTAATTGTCCTGTGGCTTCGTCACACAATATAATTTCACGCATTTCATTTTTTTTTTTAATTGATCAATGTTCACACAAGAAATGTGCAGAAATTCTTGACAAATATTCGACATTGTACAAGTGAATGAAACATCAAAGCTAACCAATTGTAATACTCCATTTCATGTATATATATATATACATATATATATATATATATATATATATATATATGTATATATAAGACCGTTACATGATTAATTATTCACGTACTTTAGGGGCTGGTTGAGAGAGACATGTTCCTGGTCACCCAGCATCCCTTGCCGGACACTGTAGTTGACTTTTGGAGGATGATCTTAGATTACAAGTGTCAAACCATAGTGATGCTGAACCAGACAAATGAAAAAGTGAGTGAATCTGCATTTTCTCTTTTAAATGGGCATTTCTGGTCGAATGTGTACCAAGCACAATTTTGACATGTGTATTTTCGTGTATTGTCTCGTCAGTATTATCTATTCAAATTATTGTGTGAGAATACAGTTGTAGTCTATATATGCAGATATATCTGCATGATATCTTCACATAATGCCATATTACAGTCAGAAATGTCATACATTTTCAGGATAGTTTAAAATGCCTACCATCTTTCAAATAATCCAACATTGATTAGGATTTTCCTCATATCTGCAACGGATTATTTGACAGATGGCTACCGGTGTATAAAAAGCTTTCAGGGTGGTTCTCAGGTGCATTTACAGTAGGACAAGTTTTATAATTGTTTTATGCAATCTATACTTTACAGGAGGTGCCATACTGGCCAGTGGCAGGAGACACTGAAATGAATATCGGGCCATTCAACGTTGAAATATCAAAACTCGATCAATCAAACCCGGCGTACCACATCAGAACAATGGTCCTGAAAACGTCAAATGGGGTAAGTACATCACGTGACATTCGAATCTTCCTTTTCCATCAGTGTAACTCTTTACAGTAGTTATAGATGCAGGGGTGACCATAGACTTATTTTTGGCTTTTATGGAGACGAAATTCATTTGTGCTAATGACCCCAATAAATGTCTGTTTTATAGTTTTTGTTGTCATTATTAGCTGGGGTGATTTTTTTTTTACTTCTTCAGATTTGCAACGACTGCTTCCCCTGTGTTTTTAAGTGATAGACGATAACTATGACTTGTGATATCAAATACCTTAGCAGCGGATTGCATGTATATATATCTAAACATATCTAAATATAAATGATATACCTAAACATTGCTTTTAGGTAAAATTCAGAATGGCCATTAGCGCCAATTTAGGTGTGGGGTTATATATTTATCAAAGTTCATTATTATTATTATTAATATTAATATTAATATGATTCACCCATCATTATCATTAAAGCATTGTTATCCCAATGTTTGTTATATTAATGATTGCAGCAACGAGGATTTAGACGAAATCCAATGAATTCATTTAAAATAAAATGCACAGTCACGTAAAAAATCACCTATGAGCCAAACATACACAGAGGCTTAAAACAGGTTTTCCCACTTCACGTTCCCTGGTCATGTAATCCATAGATGACGGGGATATAGCCAATTGTATTTTTTATCATGCCTAAAAAAATTCAATATTTGAAACAGAATTAAATTGATAATACCATCACAATGTAACGTAGGTCTCATATATCAACTACAGGACAAACCACTTGAGATTAGACAGTTCCAGTTGCTTGGCTGGTCCAACAAGGAAGAACTACCCCCATCTATCCCGGACCTAATCAGCCTCGTCAACAGTGTCAGTGCCTGGCACAAAAAGACTCGTAAGGGCAAGGTCAAAAAGAATATCGTTGTTCATTGCCTGTAAGTATCAACCTGATTGTATATATTCATTAAACGTCATCATCAGACACTTAATAGGTAATTCAAATATATTTAATTTCTTTTTTTGCTTATTACTATTTTCAATTTTTTGTTTGTGTATTATTTTATACATTTTTTTATTTATTATATCATTTCATTTAATAATTGCACTGAAATACGTTATTACGTAAGACGGTAAATGATGCGTAACTTTGTTTTATTCAATGTGACATTTGTAAACAACATTTTTTAATAACATGCAAAACCGTACACACGTGCGAGTATATACAACAGAAATGGAAACAAGAAGAGCGGGCTGTTCTGTGTAGTGTACAGCGTTCTGGACCAGATCCGATTCAACCAAGATGTTGATGTATTTCGAGCTGTCCAGGTAGCTCGTGAAAACCGATACCAGTTCATCACCAGCACGGTAAGTAAGCTATACCCTAAAAAAACGCACAGAAAAATCTCCCTTGACTTATGCACCTTGTTTATAAGAATGAAAAGGATTAGGCAATACAAGTATACTTCAGATTTTAAGCATGGGACTGCGAGTCAAAGTCCACTAAGGCTGTGACATGTGCCGAAAATCTAACTCGAGGATTAACAGCTTAATGTCTAAACTGTACGTTGATATATAGCTACCACTATATGTAGAAAACGCTAAACCAAGAAAAGCCTAATGAAGACACATCAAACTTATCATAATACGATCGTCTTCAACAACAATTCTTAAGCATTGCCAAGTGTGCCATATGGACCGACTCCAACATATAACACTCCCTCTTTTCTTTAGTTACCAATCCATTCTTATTAAAATAATTTAAAAAAAAACTATCCTCGTATATTCACTCGATATTATCTTGTCATAATATTTAATATTTCAGGCTTACCAATAACCAAATTGTAAAAAGAATTGTGGCTTAACTCTTTATCATAATACTAAATTTCTTCATCCATTGAATGACCTTTAGCCTAATAATAAACAGTTTACAGAATTTATATTGATGTATTTATTTCTTACAGGAACAATACAAGTTTTGTTTCGACGTAGCTCTCGAGTTTCTGAGTCAGTTTGACACATATGCAAACTTCGACGATCAAACTGTGAAGAAGTAGCAACACTAACGAGATCAAGTATTCCTGGGAACTTGATATAGCCGAGTAAAAAAAGTTTTTATGTGCATTAAAGATGGGTCTGGTGTGCCAGGGGTAAAGTTTCTTACGTATATAGTGATGTTTCGCTCTTGATACGACAGCAATTGTACGGTCCATAGTGGGGACCGTCTGTAAATATCCATGATGCATTGTAACATTATTCTGTTTATGATGAGAAAGTGAATGGGGTACAAATATATGCAGCCAGATATTCATATGATTAACCAAGAGATATATTTTAAATAAATTTTAAATATTCATCATTTATAATACATGTATGTTTCTCCGGTATCCATACTAAAATAGTATGGTGGGTACAAATCTGAACGCTGTTGGGGGCATTGGTGAGTCCTGGTGACACTGTAAGAAATGTTTAGTGTGTATTTTTATTGGCACCTTAAACTAGTGATGTATGAATATATTATTCATAAATGAAGGACGGGGTTCCTGTTTCCCCGTAGCCATCAGCTGAGATGTTTTGGTTATAAGCGATACAGATTGCAATGAAAGCATCTGATCAATCCGGCCGTTATTATGGCAGGAAAATGTTTGCAATGTTTGCATAGAGAATCCACTCGCATTTGATGATGTATGTCTAAAAATACAGTAAAACTTGACACATTGTATCACATGCTTTAAACAAATACATGTTTCATTGGTCAAACTCTTGACAAACTTCGATATTACATCCTGAGGAACGATCTCGATGTCGTTGTGCACTGACATTAGTGCCAGACCAGTGAGTTTCTCATTCCTAAATAATACGGATGGTAGAATGTGACGTAAGCATAACTGACTTTTCTGTAGAAAACTTTATATTGAAATAAGTCCAAAATCTGCGGAAAAACAGTGACAGGAATTTTATGATTTTTTTTTTTGAAAATTTAATAATTATTTGACCGAGTGAAATTCCGGGAGGACGTTGAGAACTGGGTGCGACCGGCGGGGGGGGGGGGCATGACCCCCTGCGGCCCTCCTTGGCTACGTCCCTGGTGATTTTGCCCATTTTAACCTCATAATTATTTATTTGGAAATAATATTAGAATATACCTCTGAAGAAAGCATACTGAATGGTATATTGCATAGGCATTAGAACAAGAATTAAACACGACATGTAACGGCAGCGTTAATGATATGATGTGTTCAAGAACATATATTGCTCCTAGCGTGATAGTAATCGATTGGTTTTTGGGGGGAATTTATCTCCATTTAATCAGGAAAAATTATATCAGTATCACTGTGCATAATCAGAAGGTGAATGGTGTCCAATTATATGATTAGACATATTTATTTAACTAATTACGAGGATACATATGATTTTCAAATATTTTTCCAACTTAGTATCAATTAGAAATAGTCAGATACTTATTAAACCAAGATAATGGATATTATTGAATACACATAATTTTCATCTTGTGTGATTTGTATAGTGTATGTTTGCTTTTGCGAAGACACATAGTAAATTGGAAGTATGATGAATGATAAACTGTTCTCTTTTTGAGTCCACTTGATTGGATGCCTGCTTATAGACAATATTTGAATATTTAAGCTCTGTACCATGTTTAAAAACATTAGCCCACTTGTGCAACTAACTAATATAATGTTTTCAAACATGGTTTAGAGCTTAAATATTTAATTATTGTCTCTAAGCAGGCATCCAATCAAGTGGACTCAAAAAGTGAATAGTTTATCATTTATCATACTTTCAATTTACTAAGTAAGTATCCTTAAATTAGCTCACTTGTGCAACTAACTAATATAATTTAAAGATACTTACTCATACTTTCCTTCTAATACAAAGAGGTATACGTTTTCCTCATGTCATTAAAGGAAGTTTTTTTATAGTCTTACACATGGATATCATACTTTTCCCGCAATACTGGATACTTCCAATGCAATATTTATACATTTTTAAATATTTTTAGAGAAAGTAGGATTTTTTATCATTGCGTAATGTCATTCATATGAATGACTATGAATCCAAATATATGGTGTACGAATTTAATTTATGTTCAGCTATGAGTTTATAGAGGGCATAAGTACAAGGTTATATTAATTTGCTAACTTAATGTCTGATATCGAATCCTCAAGGCATCTTTACGATTGGTTGTTTTGATTTTGTTTGCTCATCGAAAATCTCTCTCACACACGCATCCACACACATATATGCCTGCTCAAGAAATACTTTGCATTTTGTATACAATATATATATATATATATAACAATATATATATATATATATATATATATATATATATATATATAATCTATATTTTCATGTCAGGAAGGGATGACATAGGTTGCATCTTTATGATTTTCATGTGTTTTGAAACTCGAGAGTGATTATTAATTATTTGTGTAAGCTTGTGTTTCCTCTGATTGTATCGTCTCCTGCACCAATGAATTAACAATGAACTTTGCTCATACGTTTCTTTATAATAAAACATTTTTATAATTGTCACATAAATTAATCAAATTCTATTAAGCATATTATATTCTTTTCCTGGAGTGTGTATTCTACATGTTAAGTTCACAACCTTTCGATTCCCGTTTTAAACTATACTTAGATATATAATGCAATTTTTCTATGTGTACTTTTTATATGGTGAACAGGAATAAACGATATTTTATTTGACCAATATATTTATTTTTTTTTCATTCATTATCATTTTCTGCTAAATATAGCTTTCTTGGACATAATATTTTGAAAATATTTAGGAATAACTGCCATTTGACTTAGTTTGTGTGTACATAATCTCTCCCTCTCTCTCTTTCCCTCTCTCTCTTTCTCAGATGAATTCAGTAAGTTGAGTTTAAGGCCAGGGGCTTGGTTTCATATTGTTAACAGTAACCTACTTAATGCACGTAAGACCGATAACCAACGATCAAATATAAAACATCCATCGTTTGATGCTCTACTGCCTGTGTATTTGGTCTTTGTAACAGTCAATGCGGAAACGACGTAAATGTGTGACGTAGTAAGATTCGTGTCTTGTCCTCAGTTGAGTGCACTCTTGCTATTGCCGAGAAAAAAATACCAGAGAGAGAGAGAGAGAGAGAGAGATAGAGAGAGAGAAAGAAAGAAAGAGGTAAAGAGACAGAGAGAGCGCGTATTGGATAGGATTTGATCATTCACTTGATATGCAGTTCCAGAAGAATACTTGTTATGATTCCTTTAAAGTTCTATACAGTCACGTAGTTCACTCTGGTATCTGAATCCGGAGAAACAAATGATTAATTTAATCTCTTGGCCACGCAAGGCCTGTCTTGTAGGAATGGTAATGACATATAGGATCACTATGGGTTGGACATGCTCTTGACCTTGGTATATCTGAACAATGACATCATCGGCGTCAGTTAATTCTTCCTCATTCGATGACATCAAAGTAAGGGGAATCGTGCATACATATCTCAAGACATCCTACTTTAAAATAACAGTCACTGCGTCGTCATGTCATCCATGGATAGAGTGGGAAATTTATTCAAGACGCACAAAAGTAGATTTCTCATCTAAATATAAAACGATAAACCGCACCAAAGCTTGTGAATGGTGTTAATTAGAATTATGTTGTTTAAGCTGCCGCAAAAAAACGGGAAGTGTAACGCATGCAGGTGTGAATGATTTGTGAGCATGCGGTGTGAGAGTCTGATGGGATGGCTGATATATAATTGCAGAATGTTACGCTCCACTTGGCAAGGTCTCTGACCTCATAGTTGGGAAACATCTAACATTAGGATAGTACTCAGTAGAGCACACACCTCCGCCAGCGCAAAACAATCATCCCGAAACCGCCCCTTTATCAAGTCTGACCCAATCCAGAAAGTAGTGGGGTCTTGCCTGGCTCACTTTCCAGCACTACACAGTATAGCTAAGAAATAATTAAACAGACACGGAATAAAACATAACCTCGTTGACGGATGAAACAAATATGCTCATGTTTGGACCCAATCATTTTATTGATGGTATAGTTTGCTTGCACCTTTAGGATAACCCAACACAGAGACCCCGAAATACTCCCAGACATCCTATGACAAATTTTTAAGTCTAGGATATTTTGTTTCGCCAATCCGTTTAATACGTCAAAAATTAAACGAATGGATCAATTTTTATATAAAAAAGGTAACGCAAACGAAACTGTGAAAACCTTTTCCATGCATTGGTGTTGTGTACAAATTGTTAAACACATAAAAATGTGTTATCATGTGGAATAAAAGTAATGAAATATCATAAATATTTATATAAATGTATGGCTTAAAATAAATGTACACCATACACCTTATTATAAAACGGGATACTGATACAATGCATCCTAAATATTGCAGACAATTCCCATGCACAATAAACTTTCCGTTGCTGTCACATTGTTTTCCTTACGCTGAACGCATTAAATTCAAGAAACTTTTGATATGACTAAATTTCTAGCATACGCCTTTATTTAATTAAATTTTACCATATTCGAATAATTAGACAAATCTAGCCAATAAATACTTTTATCCGAAGGCTAATAAATCATTAATACACTTCTACTAAACAAACAATAAAACTGCTGTTTAAACCATCATATAGCTACAATATTAAAGAAAGGGGGTAGGACGTAGCCTATGGTCAAGGCGTTGGGCTTCGAAGATGAGGTCCCTCGTTCGAACCCCACCGGTGCCTCAATGGCATAAAAGTGAAATCTCCTCAGACCCTCAGAGATTCGCTCTAATGTTTAACGACAGGTTATGTCTTCTGTATTTTCCTAACCCCGTGCATATAAAACCTGAAATCCAGAAGGCCTAATATTCAAGAGGATAATATATTTATGGATACATTTCAACTATTCAACATTTAAATGCTTCTTGGGTATCCATACTAAATTAAAACTATGGTAGATATTGATGTGTAGGTTGAAGGGGCACTGGTCAGTTCTGTTGACTGTTTACTGTAAGAAATGTTAAATTTGTATCCTTTTCAGCACCGTCAAATAAGTAAATATGAATATATTATTCATAAAAGGAGGAAAATGAGGAATATTTCCTCTTGACTATCAGTTCAGCTGATGATCACCCAAAAGTATGGATGATAGAGTGTAAAGTTTTTTTTTTTAAATGTACGATTTGTAAAGATTTTGTCCCATTTTACATAACACAAAAATTAATATATGGGCTACTGTGGGAATATAATGAATTTTATCGTGACCATCAGCAGAACAATCTTACAACATGGTCGCAAAGATGTGCCAGAAAATGCTTTCAATTGGAGTTAACACCATTTAATTATACCCATCTAAGGATAAAGGGTCAATGTTTTTTTCGGTAACAAGTAATAAACACATTCACGTTTGTGTCACAAGAGTGATTAACGTCTGTTTCGTCAAAATATTTGAAACATATTAAGGTATTGGTCCGTTGCACAACTGAGCCATTTAAGAATACCCATTCATACTTTTCCTTCTTAGCTCAAAATATTTAGAGCACGAAAATATATGGCTGTTTATTTAATAAGTCTATAAAGGACTTAGGTACAGTGGTAAATTACTTTGTCTAATCAGTAATATGTCGTCAAGGCATCTTCATGATGAGCATGTTAGACTTTGCCTTTACAATGGAAACAAATGTCTCTCTCTCTCTCTCTCTCTCTCTCTCTCTCTCTCTCTCTCTCTTACGCACACACACAGAACGAATGTTCCTTGCTTCAGTTATTTCAGCATGTTGTTTTTCAAGTCATGGGCTTCCTTTCGTCTTATTATTAGAAATGTGCAACACGAACTTGGATTCAGGGATCACATATAAAACATCCATATTTTGACGCTCTAGTGCCTGTCCACAGATATCTTTCTATTCTCCTGACAATCACTACGGAAACATTGTGTATAATTAGCACGTGGTGAAATTGGTAGCCTTTTTTTCAGTGCTCAGTTAAGCGCACACACGATATTACCGACATATCCCAGAAAGAGAGAGAGGGGAGAGGGGAGAGAGAGAGATCTTTTATTTTGCAAGAAAATATGTGAATATTGACTCCAAATATTGAGTTTCTATTAAAAAACGAATGTCCTGAATAAAATAAGTGTTGTTAATGACATATAATCATTGTAAATATGGAACATATAGCGACATTCGTTTGCCTTGTATACGCAGTTCAGTGCACACGCGGTAATTGCGAGATAAAATACATCCTAGACAGAGAGCGCGGTCCTCTGCCAGAAAATATCCGAAAGTTGAATCTGAATATTGAATTTCATGTTCCTACAAAATGGCTCTGAATTATATTTTAACCTCGATTTCAATAAGACTTATATAGTCTTTATGACAGGAGCAAAACTAAAAGTGTGCCATCACCGAATCGTTAAATGGGAGATCCGAATTCGGACTTGTCAGTGATCTGGACAACCGTATTCACAGTGTGATGATTCATTGTTATCCAGATCATTATTGACGATTTGCTTGTATCTCGATCTGGACATCAAGATGTGCTTGGTATAATAATTTCGACGTGATGATTCAAGAAGCATGCGAACCCGAAAGTGATTGTTTTCTTGAAATCCTAAATAAATGAAATGCTTTCAGTTGGTACCCGGATCTGAACGTGACAGTTCGTTTAGTAAATAAATCCGTGTGTAATGATTCACTTTGTATTCACGTTTGAGGCCTGTCTATGTAAACACAAGGATATTGAATGGAACAAGGTTTGAAGGTGGCTTTTTCCCAAAGGAAAATTAACAAAACATGAAACTGTCTGGTTTAGATTGAATAATTTTATGTCTGCAGAAAGCTAATAATCATTGTTATATCCCTGGATGTTTCTATATAACTGACCAGCATGGTTATCCGCTGTGTATATATGGTGCTTGCTGTACATGTTTTTAATTATATACATAACATACTGAATTAATCTTTCTGATATTTGGACATAATTCAAATCAGTGTTGTCTATAAAAGAAGACAAATGTCTGTTAAAAATGGAATTATTGTAATGAAACAAGTTGTAAATATATACCGGCTTCTGTGGCTCAGATGTAGAGCACAGGACGGGAGATCATGAGTTCGATTCTCAGCAGACGTATTTCACTCACAAACTAATGCGCCTATCAGAGATTCCTGAGTTTTATGACCCAGCAATGGGGACGACACACACCCAAGGCCCGCAGCAGTGATAAAACGAGCCTGGTTGACGCCAAAATTATCATTGAAACCGGAAAGAAACTCTGTAGATGTACATAATACTTAGTTAAGCGAGCATTAATGATAGAGGCTGTTACCTCCACCAAAAGTAATCTTTAAACAAAGTTGTATGTATATGTTAACGTGATTGTATTTTTTTTCATGTTAATGCGCTCTTTATTTTCATTAGTATGCTGGTTGCATTAGATATGTGTATGTGTACATTCTAATCAATATATAATAAGTAACAAAGTTTGAATCATGTTTTCTCGAACCAGTAATTTTATAGAAAAAAACACATAAATTCTGCATGTTTCAATGATTATTTCCGTTATACATAGATCTGTACCTGCATGCATGTTCTTTTTATTTGTTACAGAACACTTTGGTATCCAAGCTAGCGGTGAATATACGACTCCGTGAGTATTTTAGGTGAACTAACATAGTAGCAGCTAAACGATGACTGAAAAATAGCGCAAAAATACCTGTAAATGTACAAATTAAAGTATAAAATCCACTTTTTTATGGTAACCGTTATCATTCCTTACACCTGCACGAACGGACTGTCAATCACATATGCTGGTTGGCTTTATATTCCCGGAGTTAAACTTTCGCAGTTTATAATTTTTCAGAGTTACACGAGAATTCCATTATCGCGATCTCACAATACAAAACATATACACAAAACTAGTACTAAATTAAATGTCACCTACTACAGTAAGTCAATTACTTATACCAAATATTATGTGCAAAAAAATCTTATTAAGCAAAAAAATGTTATTTGTTAACGCCAGACATTTTCAAAGATCTTATTTCATTTAAAATACTAATCTTTAATTTATTTAGACTGTCAACTTTTCAACTTTGTCTTCGACGATGGCATCTCTTATTCACGAAAGTATTATCTTGGCGAAAAGTGTCCTTTCGCGAATTTAAAACCCTCGCGAACAAAAAGGCAACCACAGCAACCCTTTAGTAACTCTATGGAGACATGCTAGAGTGTGGTCAGAATTTTAACAAATATACATTGTGCTTAACGAGTTAGCTTATTTATCCCTGAATCTTTTAATTTTTTTTTTTTTTTGCCAATATATCTTAAGACACCCAGCTTTGTAATTATAGACATGGGTTATGAGGCATAATAGCAACACATAATTTATATGGCTTGTGGATGTGACAAGCTTACTACGAAAAAGCCAGTTTACAAAAGTACTGGTTCTGGTCTCACCTCCGCGACTAGGTAGGCATTTATATGTAACAGGTAAGCCGAGCTTGGGCCATGATACAAGCCATACGGTGGAGCATACAGCAATGGCCATCAATTCTGTTGATACAGTGTTTAAAAGCAGATATTCTTAAACTTAGGCTACGAATGATAAATGAACACCAAAGAATTAATATGAACTCTAAAATCAAACTCAAAACCCGTATTATTGCATTTCCTTCAAATTGTACAAGTTTGCTGCCGTCCAGTAGCCCGTGCGAGCCATGCTTGTATTCATGCGGTCAGAAATTTAACAAACATAGAGAGGGCTTTGCCAATTCGCAGATATAAGACCGAAATGCGGCACAAACTAGGATGGCACTATCTTGTATTGGATGGCCAATACAAGAAAGGTATACAAAAGCCGCCGGTTTGGTTGGAACCACATTAAACATAAAATGCGGTCCCTCCGGACTCATGCCTTAACCTTCCACAGATTTTCGCGAAAATCGATCAGCAGTTTACATAATCCTTCAAAGAAACAATTCAACATACACAGGATAAAACACCACCGCCTTGGCATATGTAACAAATAAGTTCACGGGTGGTCTTATCAGGATTTTTTTTATCTATATGTTTGGTCTGATGTGTTAGGCACCATTCTATGTGTATTGGCTTTTTTCTGAGGCATTAATCTATGTGTATGGTCTGTTGTCTGAGATACCATTCTATATGTATGGTCTACTGTCTGAGGCACTATTCTATGTGTATGGTCTGTTGTACGAGGCACCGCTCTATGCGTATGGTCTGTTTTCAAAGGCACAGTTGTATATGTGTATTGTCTGTTTTCTGAGACATCAATCTATGTGTATGGTCTGTTGTCTGAGGCTAAATTCTATGTGTTTTGTCTGTTTTCTGAGATAACAATCTATGTGTATGGTCTGTTGTCTAAGGCACAGTTGTATATGTGTGGTCTGCTGTCTGAGGCACCATTCTATGTTTATGGTCTACTGTTTGAGGCACCATTCTATGTGTATGTTCTACTGTCTGAGGCGCGGTTCTAAGTTTATGGTCTGTTGTCTAAGGCACCATTCTATGTGTATGGTCTACTGTCGGAGACACCATTCTATGTGTATCATATGCTGTCTGAGGCACCATTCTGTGAGTAAGGTCTGTTGTCTTAGGCACCATTCTATGTGTATGGTCTACTGTTTGAGGCACCATTCTATGTGTATGGTTTGTTGTCTTAGGCACCATCCTATGTTTATGGTCTACTGTTTGAGGCACCATTCTATGTGTATGGTTTAGTGTATAAAGCAACATTCTATGTGTATGCGCTGTTTTCTGAGGCACCATTCTAAATGTATGAACTGTGGTCTAAGGGGCCATTCTATTTGTATGGTCTGCTGTCTGAGGCACCCTTATATGTGTATGGTCTGCTGTCTGTAGGACCATTCTATGTGTATGGTCTGTTGTCTATGGTACCATTATATGTGTATGGTCTGTAGTCTAAGGCACAGTTGTATATGTGTGGTCTGCTGTCTGAGGCACCATTCTTTGTGTACGGTCTGCTGTCTGGAGTACCTTTATATGTCTAATTTGTAAGTGTCTGGTCATGCATACACCTTTAACATTTTAAATAGTAATCTTTGAGAGAAGTTCCATATGATGAAACAGAAAATACAGGTAGGTTTAACCAGGGCAATAACATTTTTACATAAGGCCAGAATATCGTGGATGTGGGAATATTTACACATTTTTGAATATTTTAAGAGAAAGTGGTAGTTTTCTTGTGTAATATTATTCCATGTGAATGAATATGAATCCGAATATAGCGTGTGAATGAAATGTGTCATCTATAATTTTATAAAGGGTATATGTACAAGATTATATTATTTGTTAAAGTGTTCTGACAACGTATTCACGAGGCATCTTTACAATCATTAGATTTCGTTTGCGCATCGGCACCATTCTATGTGTATGGGCTGTTTTCTGAGGTTCCATTCTATGTGTATGGTCTACTGTCTGAGGTACCATTCTATGTGTATGGTCTGTTGTATAAAGCACAATTTTATGTGTATGCGCTGTTTTCTGAGGAACCATTCTATTGGTATGGTCTGCTGTCTGAGGCACCCTTATATGTGTATGGTCTGTTGTCTATGGTACAATTCTATGTGTATGGTCTGTCGTCTAAGGCACAGTTGTATATGTGTGGTCTGCTGTCTGAGGCACCATTTTATGTGTATGGTCTGTTGTATAAAGCACCATTCTATGTGTATGCGCTGTTTTCTTAGGAACCATTCTAAGTGTATAATCTGTGGTCTAAGGGGCAATTCTATTTGTATGGTCGGTTGTGTGAGGCACCATTCTTTGTTTATGGTCTGTTATTTGAGGCAACAAATGATGTGTGGTCTGTTGTCTGAGGCACCATTCTATGTGTACGGTCTGCTGTCTGGGGTACCTTTATATATCTAATTTATAAGTGTATGGCCATGCATACCCCTTTAACGTTTTAAATAGTAATCTTTGAGAGAAGTTCCATATGATGAAACAGAAAATACAGGTAGGTTCAACCAGGGCAATAACATTTTTACATAAGGCCAGAATATGGTGGATGTGGGAATATTTACAAATTTTTGAGTATTTTAAGAGGAAGGGGGATTTTTCTCGTGTAATATTATTCCATGTGAATAAAAATGAATCCGAATATAGCGTGTGAATTAAATTTGTCATCTATAATTTTATAGAGGGCATATGTACAAGATTATATTATTTGTTAATGTATTCTAACAACGTCTTTGCGAGACATCTTACAATCATTAGATTTCGTTTACGCGTCGGCAACATGTCTCTGTCTCTCGTACACCCACACATATGTGCCTTCACACTAAATGCTAAGCCTTGCGCGTACCATATATATATGTGTGTGTGTGTGTGTGTGTGTGTGTTTGTCTGTATGTATAACCTTTATCTTGTTCATGTGTTATGAGAGTGAATTTTAAATCTTTGGTTATAGTCTCCAGCACAAATTAATTTAAAAAAAATTCATTTTAATTCATGTTACACACTATACTAAGAGATATAAAGCCATTTTAGAGAAACGTGTACCTTTGATATAATGTTTAGGAATAAAAGATCTTTTATTTTACCAATAAATATATATAAATAAATGTATATTCGGGTTTTAGTAATTTCATTGTCTCTTAATAATTGCTCTTGGTCGACTTGACATTCTGAAAAATGCTAGTAATAAGTGCTGTTTGACTGAGTTTTGTGTTTACTTAACTCTCTCTCTCTCTTTCTCTCTCTCCAAATGACACCCATCATCTATGCTAAAAGTGAGATCGTTCCGATGAATTCATTACGTTAAATTTCGTGCCATGGGCTTTGTTTTTAATTATATATAGTAATGTACAACAGGAACTTAAATGCATGTTAGACTGACAACCAGGGTTCACGCATAATACATCCATTTATGTAGCTCTACTGTCTATGTATGTTCTCCGGCAAACAGTCAATACGGAAACATTGTAAATATGTGACATGTTGTGGGAATCGCGTCACTCCTCAGTCGGGTACATTTGTGCAATTATCAAGAAAACCATATCTGAGAGAGAGAGCCCAGGCCTCCGCCAGTCATTATCCGCATGTTTATTTTCAAATTAGTAGAACAACGTTTTAATTACATTCTTAAACCTCAACTTTTTTAACGACATCTATGCCTTACAGCAGGGCCAATTTAAAGATTGCCAATTCTGAAATTTTCATCGGAGTCCCCGGATACGGACATGCCAGTGAAACTTCTTCGGAACCAAAAATCAGTGTGCTGAATCATTGTTAACCGGATCCAGAATCGACAATTCTTTGGTTTCGGCACCTAGACTTCCTTACTTTGTATTACAAGTCGGACGTGATGATTCAAATTGTTTTCGGATTCGGAATTGACTGTTTCTTGAATCCCGGATACTATTTTCATGATAAATATGATATTCGAATTATTTGGTGGGAAATTTAGAATCCGGATCCTGACAGGAAGATATATTTAATTCTATTCGCTTGCCTTCTTCGTGTGAAGATTCACTTGGTATCTACACCTGTATCTGATATTTTACTTTATAGTCACGCGGCAAGCCGTTCAATGTAAACATCTAAATACCATTTCAAAAGGTTTGAACCATTTTTTTCTTTAAAACTTAAGGTTCTAAATGACATAGATGCTGCTGTGCTGCCGTTGTTTAGGGAGATCCGAAATCGGATTTGAATATTCACTTGATATGCAGATCCGGATGAATACTTGTTATGATTCCTTTAAAGTTCTTAACAGTCACGTGGTTTACTCTGTTATCTGAATCCGGAGAAATAAATGATTAATTCAATCTCTTGGCCATGCGAGGCAATAGAATCGAATGTAGGAACGGAAATGATATTCCGGATCCTGCATGGGTTGGACATGCTCTTGACCTTGGTATATCCGAACAATGACATCATCGGCGTCAGTTAATTCTTCCCCATTCATACATATCTCAAGACATCCTACTTTCAAATAACAGTCACGGGTCAAGAGACAGACAGACAAAAAAAAAATCCTTGATTGGCACGGAGAGGTTACAATCTCACTATGTCGTCATGTCATCCATAGATAGAGAAGGAAATGTATTCAAGACACACAGAAGTAGATTGCTCATCTAAATATAAAACGATAAACCAAAGCTTGTGAATGGTGTTAATTAGAATGAAATGGTTTAAGCATGCCGTAAAAAAATTAGAAGTATTACGCATGCATGTGTGAAGGATTTGTGAGCATGCGGTGTGAGAGTCTGATTGGATGGCTGATATATAATTCCAGAATGTTGCGCACCACTAGGCAAGGTCTGTGACCTTATAGTAAGGAACATTCGTGTGCAAAATTAGTATAATACTCATTAGAGCACACACCTCCGCCAGCGCAAAACAATCACCAAGAAACCGCCCCTTTATCCAGTCTGACCGCTTCCAAAAAGTAGTTGGATGTTGCCTGGCTCACGTTCCAGCTCTATACAGTATTCTTTCCAGCGGACACGAAAGAGTGTGATATATATATATATATATATATATATATATATATATATATATATATATATATATACGAAATAAATATATACAGTTGTACATAGTTATTATTCTTTGAATATTTATTTTATATTTATATGTGGGTGATGGTGAGTGTGTCTTAAAGATAAATTTACGCTACTGATTGGAGAAAAGCCTATGATGCGTTCCATATCAGCGATTCTGTTTTTCCTTGATTTTTCATCTTTCAACATACCCACAGGCACTCATATTTGTAAATATATTGAGGTGAATAAAAAGCTAATGCAAAGAAATAATGGGTTAGCTAAATAAATCTTAGAACGTGCTCAACGGCAAGTGCATCCGGGTCATTTCTGGATCTGGGATTTTCCACACTCACGTTTTGTTAATGAATTTGCAGTTTCAAGTCATACATGTGCTCTTTCACGTTATGAAATATTCATATGACCTTATGAAAGTGTCTTTTATGTTCAAAATTAGGATAATCGCTTACAAAGGAACACACTGTTTCTGCAATTTGTTCATTCCCAGTCATTAAAACAATTGAACTCGGCCTTGGTATGTGTGAAGTCTGATTACCGAATGTTCACGCACCATTGCTTGATCTTGGACTCACCTGAGGAAAGGAAGTGCATTTTGAAATAATCGCATAGCAGTTCACCGTCAGACTAAAATTATTTCTCTTAGAACGGATTTATTGATTCCGCCCAGTTATCTATTAAGATTCCTATCAGAGTTCATATAATCACATCTATATAATTAATACGCAGTTGTTTTTTTTTCTACATAATGGTTTACCTGTTTCTGCTCTGATATGACTCTCTAAATTTCGCATGCGTTTCGTCGGCGGGCTCTTATAGGACAAGTATGTTTTTTTTGCGGGAATATGCCCTATAAAGCTGCATTATTAATATATTTTAATATTTTCCCAATAGGTGCACCTATTTCCCTTGTGTTGGCGTTTCGGCTCTAGGACAACTACCCCCCGGACAATTACCCCCGGGACAATTACCCCCCGACAATTACCCCCTGGACAATTACCCCCCGGACAATTACTCCTAGGACAATTGCCCCCTGGGACAACTACCCCCTGGGACAACTACCCACTAGCCAATTACCCCCCCCCCCCCCAATACAACTACCCCCTGAACAACTACCCCCATGGTATAATAACACTTTTAAAGTACACATGTACCAACTAAAAGTAAAATATTCAGATTGTAACAAAAAAAAATACCGGTGATAATAATTTTCAAACTAAGCATAGGTACATACATCATGTGTATCTAGAAATAGGAAAAAATCCATTACATCAAGTTTTCAGTAGCTGATACCTAGTTGTAGGTAATGCCTTTCAGATATTTGTATTGTGTATTGTAAAAATAACTTTGTAAATATATGGTAAAAAGTCCATTATATGAAATATGCTTTACATTGGCAAAAACAAAAGTTTGGAAACATAAGGTCAAAAAGTCCATTATATGAAATGTCCATTACATGGGCAAGTTGTAGGCAATGCCTCGAAGGTAATCTAATGTGTCCCTGTTTCCGTAGTCCCGCACAATGTTCAATATCCTCGGTGACGATCCTGGTATACCCGCCTCTGTGGGGGTGATCAATGTCCACGAGCGATCTGCGCTATCACAAACTGGTTCAGCGGCTGCTCTTTGGAATTCTGTGCTACTCATAAGCAAAACAGAATATATTTAAATGTATAACGTTTACTTATAATCTTCTTATCAGTCATATGTTCATATGTTTACACCTGTCATGTATACACACTGTCACGCTTCAGTATCATGGTTTACTTCTTGCGAGTGGCAGAACAAATAAAAACGAATAGGCGGCTTGTAAACGGGGACTAATACATGTCATAGTGCTATTAAGAAAAAATAATAATGGTGATTCTGATTACCTCCAAAATTTAATAGATTGTTCATACGGTTTTACCCTAACCCTCTATTAATAACTTTTGTTGTGTCAATTTGCTTAGGGACAAAAAAAAACATGCATTTATTTCTTTGCCAATGACTTGCACGGAAAAGACGTTGATGACAGGTCAATCAGCATAGATCAGGACAAATATTTAATCATTTTGGAATCTATTCACCTGAGCCTGTTTTTTCACTTTGGCCGATATACGTTGCTTTTCCGCGTGCAAGAGCCTTTGCCAACATACATGTATCTGTTTTCACGCCTAGGTTTATATGCCTCTTGTCTTTTTCCTAAACGTATTTTTTTTGTGATTTGTTGAATAGTATAATTTGCCATTCCGTGA
The DNA here is from genome assembly GCA_026874595.1 of Sipunculus nudus. Taxonomy (NCBI): domain Eukaryota; kingdom Metazoa; phylum Annelida; class Sipuncula; order Golfingiida; family Sipunculidae; genus Sipunculus; species Sipunculus nudus. The sequence continues at coordinate 22,509,840 of CM049311.1, forward strand.
ACAATCAAAACCAGCATGTTGCAGAACTATTTATTTTACAGAATCGTGGATTTTTCCATGGGTGCATATAGTTTTATTTAATTAAAACCTTTCCGCAGAGTAATTTCGATGAATTTGTACATTTATTCTATTTTTATTACTACATTATATAAAAATCATCAGAACGGTCGTTATATTTGACAGTATTCCATGGTTTTGGTTTCAATGAACAACAATCGGAATATTAAAAATGATATCCATTGGTGCTTTCTTAAGTAGAATTAAGTAGAATCCGCAATAGATATTATTCGATTTTGATTTTTCTCGTGAAAGATTTAATATATAAATGACTGGAGATCAGAAGAGTACTTTGATTTTATCAATATAGTGTTTTTGTTATGTGTTTAAGATTAGTGATGGGATTTATCATTTTCTAGATTCTAAAGATATGAATACTGTTCCTAACCCTGTATTATAGCAATATGTATAATTTAGCTATTTTTTAACAAAAACACAAAATTTATTTCTAATGAGACCAACCGTGATTATTTTGTTTAGTGATTAACGAGGTCTGAAGCCTTTTAGATGAAAAAAAAATGTCTGGCAGCCAACTACCATTTGTGGATTTGGCCATGGTCACAGAAAGTTTTTAAGTTAGCCGACACGCCCCATTGCCACAAACTGTCCCAAGAAACAAGTAATGCTTGGTTGATGTTTTGAGTACTTGAGTATGTGTCGCATACCCACGCACTTGAGCCCTGACTGGTTGATCCTCCCAATTATTCCGACTGGCTGCTATCGGAAGCCGATATATAGACTAAAACTCGGATGTCGCAAGCCGAATGCCATAGACATGTATAGAGGCACAGGTCCTCGGCTAGTTGTTTAAAAAACATTTTCGCAAGTCTCCGGTTGAAAAAAAAAGAAAATGGCGACAAGTCCTTGTAAGCAGTATAGTTTTATTTGTAAGTTTTTGTTATATTTGTGTATAAGTCACTTGTGATATGGTACAAACTAGGCCGCCGTATCTGCACTTCTGGCCGAACCGGCTTTTTTACACGAAATATAAAAGAGCCTTCTGTTGAGAGAGGGCTATTTTGTCTGCTGAAATATTTCCATGCACATATTTCCTACAAAATTGTCATATAAAATCAAGGTAAGAGCAGTAAATGTACCTACAACATTTTGCTTTGGTTACACCATAAATAAATGATAGATATTGCAGTATGCCTTTGTGCAGGACTAACTGTGAAGCACAGCTGTAAGTTATTCATTTTGAGTTGCCTCTGTTTATACTGTTAACATTTCTGACAGGAGAGAGATTTCTATATAAATATCACTTTCTGTAAAGGAAACAAGATATTTATTTCAACCGTTCGACAAACAGAGTGTTTACATGATTTTATACCAGTTTGCTTTATTGTCAGTTAGTGCAATGACTCATCCTGTTCCTGTTTTATGTGAATACAAAGTAAAGTAAACGCTAATGATAAGCCCAAATTAACAAAACAGTTGCTGAACAACAATAATTTAATTCTTACCTGGTTTGACTCAGGAGTTCAGGGATTATGTCTCAAATAAAACCTTGTTAACTATACCGGACGGGAAGACATACATGATTTGCATAGGGCTTTGTACTTGCACCCTAAGGACCATTATGATCCTTTTGTTTTAATCTTTAAAATGCAATTTTTCATTAAACAGTCAAGACAACTTGCGTTCTTATTATTCCCCTGGTTTGAGGGAGATCATGTTAATCACTGACTATTGTACTGGCTAAACAATTTTAATATCAATGGGGTTTATGGTTTTGCCCTTCAGAGAATATGATCTCTCGCTTATTTGGACATAATAATAGATCACAAAATGGAAATACATATTCTGAGAATGTTTTGTCTCCATATTATTTCTTTTATTAAAACTTTATAATATATATAATTATGAACATATAAACTGATATTGCTAATTTTCCTTTTAAACCTAACATTGAATATTGAATATTACTTATTTTTATTTTGGAATATGAAAGTTCAAAATACGCAAGGGCCTATTTGTGAAATAATCTAACAAACAATTCTTTAATGAGTTTTTATCAAACAGCGAACATTCACGATGAACAGTGAGACGTTACATAAAATGTACAAATCTGTTACCTTTTAGGTTTATTTTAAATGTTAAACTTTACTAAGTGCCTCACTGGTCATAATACTCAGCAGTCTATATTGGTCAGTGATCTATTTGTTATCTACTAAGGAGAGGTAAAGAGAACCTGTATACACAACGTCAGAACATCCCAGGTCTAGCGATTACGAGTTGTGCCTTGATATATATCACACTGATAATTGCAGTCTGTCATTCACGAAAAAGAAACTTAAAATTCTTACATGATCTTTTTGCATTGTTCATAACCGCGAATATGGATAAATGATACATCATTGAACAGATTATTTTGCTGGATATACGTCTGGCATATAAAGTTGTATGAAGTATCTTTATATAACCACTCCTCTGTCGTTTTTTTTCTAGGGGTGAGTGTAACTATAAGAATGTATAACTTAACCAGTTTATACCCAGTGGTCATAAATAGCATGTCATACTGAAGCGTATGGTTAAAGCTATGATTTGAGACCAAATTTGATTGAATACGTTTTGTTAAATTTAGTAGTATAGGGCTTATAACCACCCTGAAGTAAGTGTTCATAAAATGGAAAAAAATATATACGTCATTTGACATAAAACATCAATTTATTCACTAAAAGCTTCCACTTTATACTGCTATCAGACATTTTTTCACTACCTATTTATCACCCATTTGCCACCAAAATGGTTCCGATGATCCAAATTTTGGGGTCTGGCTGAAGTTCTAAATCGGAATATATCAAATAGTTGAAATTTAATATACATGAACCGGTTTCAACGGAAAGACTTTAATTCATAATTTATTTAGATTACATACGTGCATGACAGGATACGCACATATGTAGAAGCTCAAAACTGTTTGCTTTATAGATTCGGTGCTTCTTTTGCCATGAATTGATAGTACAGCTTTCAATATGTATGCTGGCATAAAGACAAATTCAACACATTTACAGGCGCACATCATTGTTCTGTTTGCTACTGTTGTACTATAGTTATAAATGTATGACAGAACACGCATGTAGATACCTGTTGCTAATTGCTAATTTTGTGTTGTATTGATAATGCAGATTTCACATTGTAAATGTTTGTATAAAAGAATCAACAATGTGTCAATAAAATATCACGGCCTTTAGCTGTGATGCTACATTTGATATATGGAAATAATGTCAACAAAATACTTTCACTTTGTAATTTAATTTTGTGTACATTCCTTTTTCATGTTGCACATGCATATATTATTAGGAATATTTACCACGTGTATCAAACTTCAGGATAATACATCAAACTTCCTGAATGTATGCTAAGAGAATGGAAGAGCAAGTCGAATTCATACGACAAGTTTAAAAAATATAATGCACCCTAAGTTTCCAGATATATTTCTGTTTATAATTCTTGATTACATCAACATTTTGAAAGAAGTTTGGTTTGAGTTTTCTTTGACGTGATTTGTGATTAACACATTTCTGCATTTTTAGCTTCCGTGCTCTAGCAACCTTTGTACAATTAAGTTTTCTCTTTATGTCAGCTTTTATATCCCCAATGAAGAATGCTTGGAAAACCATTTCACACCACTCGCTTCATCAAGTGAACATACATTAAAAGGAATAGAGTAGTTCTTAATATTATAATTTAATATTATTATTACTGAATAGAACAGTTTATTTCATCAAAGTTTGTAATATTGAAGGCAACTGTTTTATAAACTATTCCTAAATATTTGGCATGACAATAGCGTTTTCTTCTTGTTAAACACGATTTCAACTTACTGACTATCGGTTCTTTTAATCTTATGTGCAAGGCTTGGTCCGATCTACAAGATTACATCGTGTGAATATTGTGATAAATTATTTTTAAAAAATGGAGCAAATATTTCGTTTTTATTTTTTATTGAAAGAGATAAAGTGTCAAATATTGTCAACATTCGATGTGCTGGTATAAAAGCTAATATAATTTTAGCCCCATTTCAATACCGACAAAAAAACAGATTCAAACAGACTCTGAATTTTTTGACCCCAAAAATATAGAAACAGTGCACTTGCAATACATTCCAGGACAAATATTCCAGGTGTTTTTTTATAATCCGGTGGCCATCTTGATGGCCATCTTGGATTTTTACTAAGAGAGGACGAATTTCGGTGAGCCCCATATCGGAAAATATTGAGTATTGTCTGGACAATTATTATGCAAAGTTTAATTCATCTTTCATTTTTGCACAGCACTTCTTAATATGCAGCTTAACCGCTGGGCTAATTGAATATTTACCAAAATCATTAAAAAACAGCTAATGAGTACCTTGTCAGGTTTTTAATCTCAAAAATTGAATTTCCAAACCCCAAAAACATAGAAATAGAGTATTCGCAATGCTTTCGAGGGACATAATGATTTAAGTTATTGATATTTTTTTAATCTCGTGGCCATCTTGGCCGCCAGCTTTTATTTTGGCCAACATCATATGTTTCAGCTTGCCCCCGTATTGGAAATTCATCATTGAGCAATTCTGCCAACTTTCATGCTTCTTTCATTTTTTGTACAATTCTACCAAATATGGGAGCTGAACCGATAGACTAAGAAACTGGGGTTTGATATATATTTTCGTGTATCAATGCAGACAGTCAATGAAGATCATTTAAACAATTAAAAACAAATATTTATTTTTAACTTAAACACAATTTTATGTGTTTTGTATGAGTATACATGTATTTTATAGATTATATTTTACACATAACTGATTTATATGCAAGAGGTTGAAACTTAAAAATGAAAAACTTTACATAGTTGAGCAAAGATTAGAAAAAAAAATACATAAAGATTCAAAAGTGTGATTTGTTTAGTATTTTAAAACTATCAAGTCCATTACCCATTAGAGTAAAGCATAACACTTACTTCGACAATCTGTTCTCACGGTAAATGTACGTTCTGCTTTTCCCTTGAGTTTGACATCCCCTCGTTGATACCACGAAACTACCCTCATCGTGTATTCCTTGTAGTACTGCAGACATGTGACAGTTACATTCAGTCTGTCCTTCGTATCATCATGTTCAAACGTTGCCATGGTGACCCAGTCATTTTACCCCTCTTCCTTTACATCTACTGTGTATTCTCCCACCGGACCGTCACTAAAGTCAAGGTAAGCAAAGGGACCTTTCTTAAACTGATAGAAGGTGATCCGTTCATTGTTTGAGTTATCCATTGGCCATGCTGTGTTTTGGTTTAACGAGTAAAATGTTGGCAACTCTGCAACAAGGCATGTAATACAATAAATACATGATCTACATATATTTTAAGTAACTTCAGATTTTAAAGTGATAAATTTAATTAACCTAACTTATAATTATAGGAATGTCTAATATTTTCACCTTATAAAATATTTTATTGTCGAGGACAAAGTGTTTTATCGATACCAATCATAATTTTTTTTAAGAAAGAGCATATATTCCAATATTTGTGATAACTGTCAGTTATGATATATTATATTATGATTTTTATTATACAAAACCCTCTCTCTCTCTCTCTATTTTTTTTTATTTCTCTACCCCCTCCTCTCTCTCTCTCTCTCTCTCTCTCTCTCTCTCTCTCTCTGTATATATATATATATATATATATATATTATTTATTTATTTATTTATATTCATATATATGCACGAATTTTGTTAGAATCTAACAGCATTATCCCGATGATCGGGTCGCATCCCGTGAAACAGGCTGAAGTGAATTTACAGTGTTGTTTTTCTTCAATGTAATATCGCTCTGGCCTAGTCTGTAGGCCATAGAGCACTTTACAACAGAGTTTTTTTTAAGAAAGAGCATATATTCCAATATTTGTGATAACTGTCAGTTATGATATATTATATTATGATTTTTATTATACAAAACCCTCTCTCTCTCTCTCTATTTTTTTTTATTTCTCTACCCCCTCCTCTCTCTCTCTCTCTCTCTGTGTATATATATATATATATATATATATATATATATTATTTATTTATTTATTTATATTCATATATATGCACGAATTTTGTTAGAATCTAACAGCATTATCCCGATGATCGGGTCGCATCCCGTGAAACAGGCTGAAGTGAATTTACAGTGTTGTTTTTCTTCAATGTAATATCGCTCTGGCCTAGTCTGTAGGCCATAGAGCACTTTACAACAGAGTAAAAGTGTCCCAAATATAAAAATAACTAGCATCAACACTTTTTCAACACCATATTTCCACAGGCGTCAATATTTGCCTCCGCTACTAGGGTATGCATCCTTTGTAAACATGTTCGTTTGTGTGTCTGTTTGTGTTTTGCGTCCCATCATAACTCAATCAAGAACAAACCTCATGAAATCTCAGGGCTTTTTGTGAGTGGGACAAGAAAGAATCGTTTAGATTGTGGTGTGGATCCGCCTCAGGAGCAAAAGTGCTGCGGGAGCTTCTGCAGGGATAAACCTGGGATTATGGGCCGAAGAAGAGAATGTAATGACGTTTTTGGGAGCGTCGCATGTTGAAGAACGCCCACATGGCGGAGGCCAACATTCCTGAAAATAAATATTTCCGGTCCGCCCTTCTTTTCTGCAAATAAAAACGATGATGATTTGAAATGGTAACACCAACCATTAAACGAACTAGACGGCTGAATTTAAGAGAACCGAAAATTAATAAGAAATTGACCTTTTACATTTGTTTATGTCAAAAAATTCCCTTTTAATATCCTTGATAAATGATACTGCCCATTATGGCAGAATGCCGATATAGACATTTTGGTAGAGCAATACATATGACTTACTGTGATACAAGGGTATAAGGGAAACACAGCATGTAAGAATCCATTCTTTTGGAATATGTATAAAATATATTCACACATATGTTAGCCGATTCGCAGATGCTGAAATCAGGATCACGTTTAACTTTGCTAAATGGATGAGAGTTTCAATTTTATAATTATTATTCATACTTACAGCTATCTTCTTTACCGCTGACGGTAATATTGACGATAACATAGTCTTTGTAGGTTCACCATCCACTAGGCGTCAGTGTCTGTTCCGTCAGCAGTAGAAGCACACCCTTCCTCTGGTTCACCAGGAACACGGCTTCTGCCGTCTACTGACCGCCAGGCTGAGCTGTAGTACTGTTTGTCCGCGTGATACAAAGTACTCTTCTGCTCAGCTGTCCTATTGAGGTCACGTTCCCTATACAGTCATATTCTACAAGAAAAGAAATCCCATGGTGTTTGAATTAGTACAGAAAAATATACAGTATAAATTATGTTGTGATTTGGAAAGACGAATTTAACAATAGATGTGGCACATGCATGGATTTAAGAAAATATAAAAGGCGAGATGATAACATTCTGAGGAAGCTTTTTGCCTTTCCGTGGGAAAAGTGATATATACCATGCTGTAACTTTGAAAATAAAAAAATGATAATATTTATGACATGATCCAGTGTAACCTTCCTTCATTTAAAAACATCCACTGCATCCTTTAACATTGAACATATTAAACATAATTTAAGAACCTCTCAAGTTGCATAGCTGGTATTTTGCTTATAATGTGACTGGTGCTAATGGCTTACGAAAATCCCATGGAAATATCACGAGATTCCGTTCATGACTGCGTCTTACAAACCCCTTTACCTGAATCATTTCTAAAATAAATGTGATTTCTGACTTACTCTGCATACACATTAAAGACTGAACATAGTTCCTGCAAAGAAAGAATGCTTTAAGGCCCCTGTGATGGACGTATTATCCTTTAATCATTAAGCTGTTAATACACAAGATACAGGAGCCCATGCTGATACAATAAACTATAAACTTGTATTCTTATGATTGCAAGCCTCGGTAAATGTTTTTGGATTTACGTATTTGGCTTACTATCCCAGTCTTTTTCATTCATAATTTACAGTCATTATGCGAATATTCTTTGATGACGTTCCTGAATCCGGATTTGGGGCATTATCCACACCAAATTTTATTTGAATCTTTCTTTGTCCGTTCCCGAAATGCCCTGAACATTTCATGAGATTCTGTTTATGACTGCGTGTGTTATATTGTAAAAAATATACACGAACACACGCACAAACGGAGACGAACGGAAACTCTCCAGACAGAAGCAAGAAATGTAACCGACGGTGCTTGACTACACATTAAACGGTGAGAAGTTGTTGTTGGTGAAACAATATTTTCTCATTTAAAAATTCAGCCAGATGTCCTTATCGGAAGCGTTTGGATTATGGCCGAAGTCTCTCTTGGCGCCCTCCATAATATATCATAAACACGTGGACATAAACAAAAAGACAACTGTAAACCTTGGGATGGTGCTAATGTTTATAAAAGCATTCTATGGATTAGACTTCTTTAGTAAACGAAAAATGTCAGAATGGTACGGGTGAGTTTAACTTTGTTTTGCTTTCAAATATGAAACGAATGCTTGGTACAGTACATATAGGAGGAGAGTTGTCTCGACAGCTGGGGATAAGTTATAGGTATTGTTATAAAGCAAACCAATGAATAAAGCCTGTGAATCGTGGCGGCTGTTTACACAAAGAATCCTGGCAGGGGTTTTGTTAAACTTCTTCATGTTTCTTCATATTGAAATATATATATATATATATATATATATATATATATATATATATATATATGTATATATATACATCTCCTTTACATATTAAACGTATACTCTCTCACTCTCTCTGCCCCCCCCCCCCCCTCTCTCTCTGTCGCTCTCTCTGTCTCTTTCTCTATATATATGTGTGTGTGTATATATATAAATATATATATATAAGTTAATCTTCCCCCAGCCTGCGAACTGCCCCGCAAAACTTCATCCTGTCCCGCGACGAACAGGATCATGTATGAAGTCAAATTCGGCCTCGCTTAGTGATCTAGAAAGGTTCATCTAAGCACTCCAAAATACTTGGCTGATTGCCTGGTGAATTAGATGGTTCATTATTACATAATGTTTTACTTGAATTAAGTTATATGCTTGTTTTCTATATAATTATATTTAAAACAGAGATATATGTTCATTCATCCCCTCATTTTGTTATAATGCATTCTCATTTAAGAAAATAGGAACTTAATGTGTATTATTTACATGTTTAAAAAATTCATAAGAAAAAATGTATGTTCTAACCTTTTAAAACCCCTATTTTGTATATTCTTGTATATTCCTGATAAAATAATTATAAAGTTGAAAAAATCAACTTTATAATTATTTTATCAGATTATTATACAGATTATATTCCTGATAAAATAATTATAAAGTTGAAAAAATCCGACTTCCGGTTTAACATGGCTGACTGAGGCAGCACGCGAGCCGAGCTCTCCACATCAAAGGTATTTTTAAGCGTGATATGGCAGAAATTTCTACAATAAAGACACGCTCAAAAAGGAAAACAAACCGTGTTAACAAGGAAACAACAGAAACACCAGAAATGGATAAATACTTAGAGCAAACACAGAAAAGAAAAGGCAAGAAAGACGAGCAGGAGACCGAGACACCAGAGGTCAGTGACCCCATCATGTCGACCATTGAAAACAAATGCACCCAACTGGAACAGTACTTGAAGACAGCGTTAGACGAATTTAAAGAGTCACTGAAAGGGGATATACAAAAGATCAAACAAGACGTACAAGAGGTACACAAAAAACATTCATGTCTTGAACAGAAAATAGATGACGTTACACACAATGTAGAATATTCCCAGGCCGAAATAGTGACATTGAAAACTAAATTGACAAGCGCAGAAACTAGAAATGAAACACTGCAGGCCGAGCTAGACACATTAAAGACGGAGAAAAGAGACACAGAAGACGAACTCGTGAAAATAAAAACAAAACTCGCAGAAACAGAACGCCACAGCAGAGAATATAACCTAAGACTGTTGGGAGTAGTAGAAGAGAAAGATGAAAATTGTGAGCAAATTGTAGCCAAGGCGATCCGAGAGCAAGGGCTACTCGGGGAAAAACCAATAGAGGACATATTACAAACCATTGAGGTGGCGCACAGAACAGGAATTAAAAAACATGGAGTCAACAGGCACATAATTGTTAAATTTCTAAAACGACCAGTGAGAAACAGTCTATTGAAAGCCCAAAAGCGCACAAGGAGAGCGATCGGGGAAAGCTTCTTTGTTGAGGACCTCACCAAAGAAGATTATCTTCTTAAAAAGAAAGCCGGCCCCCAGATGAAAGTGGCCCATAGAGATCACCAGAAGGTCCGCTTCTATAGAGGACGCCTAATAATAAACGGCAAACAAGTGCCTATTGACAACTCCAGTACGCAAGCCGATTGATCCCACGAACTTTCCCGCCGAGGATAGGGCCACACGTTCAAGCCCATTTTGAATACCCCGCGTCGTCTTCGGGTGCTCCCAGTCGAGGAGTCCCGAATGGTCTGATGCATGCAGCCAGCTTGGACATGAGAGACCTTGGTTAAGAGAGACTTTGTTGTATTTTCGCCCACAGTGGAGCTAGTAGCATGGACGGTACCGCACGCTGTTTCATTTGATTTCCTGCACAGCAGTGTTAAGTATATCTATTCAGACCACCCTCCCGTTATTTTGTTATTTTAGTGGTAGACTGTTTTTTTTTTTTTTTTTTTTTTTTCTTAAGAACGTTGAGAGCAATTAATGCTAAACTGTCAAGACTAGATACCCTGATAGTATTAATCAGCCAGTGATCCTTCTTTGGGCCCTGCCATCCTGTGTTGGACTTGTTAGACGGACGTAACCTGCGTCCGTTCGGCGGGTCTGAAAGGGGGTGGCGGGGCACGAGGACGGATTGCGGCACCAGACCGTTTAATTGTGATATTTAAAAAATATATATAGCCTCAGTAAGCTGAATACGACTGAGCTGGACACCTTAAAAACAACAATATATCCACACAGTAGATACAATACTGTATTGGAAAATCATTATTATATTAACCTGCCATTGGTTTAACAAATAATCGATCATGAGGATTGATATAGGCTTTTACACTTTCTATTGGTCTGGATGAGTGATGATTCATATTGTTAACAGATTTATAAGATAAGATCTCCATGTTTCTGATCGGTGCTGTATGCGACAGCATATGCTATACCAGTATGACTATCACTTTGATTAACCTTTGTGATCATACTAGCGGAAAATATTTACCAGTATGTTAAACCATCAGCAGAGTTGATATTACTTTGTGAGGTGGATTATATAACTGAGAGTATGAGATACAGTGTACAAGTATCATTTTTTTTCTTTTTAAATAATACACGCTTCAAATCATTGCATTCTTAAAATATATTATACAACACACACTTTTATATTTATACTTTATGATGTACTGACTCAAAGGGAGCCAACACATTGTATAGTGACTCTACATGTAATATAGAATACACTGAATATTTACAATTTAAGGAAAAAAAACTGTTTTAAGTTTAACCTGTGCAGCCTTCAGCCCACTCTGTCCAAAATATATATATATTTACTGTAACAGTGTAAACTTTTCAATATTAAAAAAAATACTCATTGTTGAGCATATAACGACAGAGTAAATATATTCTATAGTGAGTTAGTACATAAAAGTGGTCAGGCAGAATAGGCTACAAGATATGCAGAAATATATTACCGGTACCTAGAGACTAATTGAATAAGGTACACAAGATAACATATAATTAACACTAAAATGAGAGGTAATGTGGATACGTTTTATACACTTGGCAATACAAAGATTCATTAATGAGTTTTTAACAACAGAATTTGATTTTCATTGTAACTTATGTAAATACATATTTAAAGATTGAAGGTTAAAAGCCGACTTGCTAGACAGAGTTGAAGGCATTCTAGTGAGAAATCAAAATTAATTTTTTAAAGGTTATACTTGCAATCATAATTATCAGAGATCTTAAGTCTGTTCCACTACAAATTGAAACAGTAATAATATGTTACTTATGTCATTGTTTGATATATAGACCTGGAATTTGCATAGATTTCTGTATATTTTTAATATTGTTGAATATATATGTAGATACCAGTAGTCTGCATATTGTAGTAATTCAAATAATCAATAACCACAAATCCTTATGGACAGTGAATGTAATTTTTAAACATAAAAAATGTATATATACTGCATAAGGTTACTATCTTTTTCTCTGCTTATTTCACTGCACTAAATGGTATTTTACAGATATTATATAAAAAAGGGCTCACAATTACCATATGTATTCACTTATGTTCATATCATATAATACCATTGGTAGAATGCTTGGCAAAACTTTCCAGTACAACTCTGGATATACTTCAAATTGGTGGTTTTAAACCTTTCTTTAGAAGAACAAGAGTATGGTAATTTTTATCCAGTACAAAGAAGGTACCTGTGTAATGTTTGTTCTTTTTGCCATATCATACAAAGGGATTTACATAATACATTTATAAATAGTAATCATATTTAAGCCACTTGCTCTGGCATTCAGTTTAGAGGGCCAATCAGAATTGTTACAGAATCAATTAATATATATCAGCAACATTTTCCAGTCTCTGTTTACCTGAAGAAATATGAAATTAAGAATAGCATCTGGATCTTACTCTTTTCCTAATTTTTCATCAAAACGGTTATAGAAACTGTCAATGAAGATGCTGGTAAACTTTTTTTATTTAAAGTAGGTAAACATACTAATTATGTAAGAACAGCTTAATTTTTGCTGAGCCAAATTTTATTAATAGAGAGATAGATACATGTATCCAATCCCTAAGAATTGAAAAGTATTTTTCCTCATGGAGATGATTGTGCTATATATACATTTATGCTAATTTTGAGATAAATCTGAGATGGATTTAAATGGATTTTTTTTACAAATGAATTTAGATACACAACCATCTTTGGTATCAAGTAAGGGATATTGAATTTGTATGCCTTTTTTATGCATGGTATGTTAAAATTATTGTTAATATTAGATGAGACGATTTAAATATCAGATGATATGTTAAAATTAGATGAGAATGCTTAGCTTCTCTTTCAGTAATTTCCACGATTATACTATATAATATTGTATTAGAGATTCTGGTCAACCTTGAACCTTTATGTATGTACGTATATATATGTTTAAATATTGCGTATATAGTTTAATGTATCCCAGTTATATACTATAGTGCATTACAGTTAAAATTATAATTCATAGCTCAATTTACACTCAACTTTACAAAATACCCCCCCCCCAAAAAAATAGAAATAATATTTAATAAATTGATAACCTATATCAATACCATAATGATATACCATATTACAAATCTACAACTTGTGATTCAGCTTAGTGCACTGTAGTGGAACAACATATCAGAATTATTAATATATGTATTTTAGTCTAAGCTTTACGATAAGATTACCATTCAGGATAAGGAGTTACAGTTTCAACAGGTTGAGACAATTTATCTAAGACTAAGCTTTTTTTTTCTTTTCTTTTATTATTTCTGGAGATAAGTCTCATGCTGTAAGTTACAATACAAACATGATAATTATGGAATATTAATATTCGTACTGGGCAAATGATGCAAACATTTTATAAAAAGCACCTAAAAAGAGTGTAAACATAAATATTTACTTATAAATTACTTTATATACACCCATAGTGTACCCATAGTCAGTTCTACTGTTAATTTTAGTGTTACAGTGATAATTTTATAGGGATCTGACAGATCTTTACAAAAATCATCATATCTTTTTACCAACAGTTTTTCTTGCCTAGGTATGATTGTGGGTGTAGTAAACTGATTCCTAGTGGGGTTGGAGGACACCAAGCTACTTTGTGAGGCCATCATTATAACTAAATCGGAACGTGAAAAAATTTAATGAAAATCCATGCACATAATGAAAGCAGAAGTCATTAGACTTCGGTGGCACTGAGATGCCTCACCAAATATCTGATTGATTTTCATGCAAGTTATAAACGTTAACCAATATAGTTTCTGAATAAAATTCTCAGAATGTTTGTATATTTAATTAGGTCAGAGGAAACTAGGCTACTTCTAGGGCCTGTTTATCTTGTAATATCACAGTAATAATTTACTTGATTTGATAGAACTTCACAAATTCCATAACCTTTCACCAACAGATTATCATGCCCAAGTCAACTATTGGCAAAAAATTTATACACAATTAATGAGGCCAGAGGTGTAATTGCAATAAATTATCTGGAATACTGTAGACCTTAGTGAAACTCAACTCTAATTGAACCAATATAACACCTTCCCTTAAAAATGTTCATTTAATGAGGTCAGAGGTCAACAGAATTTGATGGCACCATGATGATGCCAAAATATGGTAGATTTATTCTATTTAACTCATAAATATTTATTAATACAAATTTCACTTGATCTAAAGTCTCAACAAAATGCATGTACCGATATATTAATTAGGTTAGAGGTCACAAGACACGACATATTATGCATCTTAATAGGACTGCTGCATAGATTAGGTTTGTTCATATAATCTGCCATATAGGATAGAAAATATTTTTTATAACTTAAAATTTTGTTAGATTACCTTGTTTACTGTAGAAAGTAAATTTTTTTTAACTACTATACACATAATAAAGAGCTCCGCTGATAAGTAGTCAGCATTTGATAGGTATTCTTTCTGTTGCAAGATGCATCAGAACTTACTACATATCATAACTTGGAAGCATGTTATCGCGTCACATATCTGTTATCTAAGTGACTTAGTAACTTTTGTTATTTACTGTATGTTTGTCATAGCTATTATATGTAATGTGGGTACATTAATGACCAAAATTGCATTAATATATATCTTTAAATCTTTTGTCAAAAAAATAATTAACATAGTACATATATGTCTAATACTTGTCAGATAGTATCATTGAATGCCAGAGGACTGGCCAGTTATTCTAAAAGAAGAGAAGTTTTTCATTGGTTAAACAAGAAAGAATGTCATATTATATTTTTACAAGAGACTCATAGTACTTCAAAATGTGAAAATAAATGGAAATCAGAATGGGGACATCAAATATATTTTAGCCATGGCACTAACCAAGCAAGAGGGGTATGTACATTAATTAAAAACAAAACTGCCTTAGAGATAAAAGCTGTAAGAGGGGATAATCATGGGAGATATTTAATTATTAATACAATAATAGGTCAACATGAGATCTCCTTTGTTAACATATATGCACCAAATAAGGATGAACCCTGCTTCTTTGAGGAACTTATTAATGTTATCAGCACCAATTGTACAGGTAGCTTAATAATAGGTGGAGATTTTAATTTAACTCTTAATCCAAACTTAGATAAAAAGGGCGGGCATTCTAAAAGTCACATGAAATCTAGACAAGTGATAAGCCATTGGATAGAATTAGAACAGTTATCTGATATCTGGAGATTACAACATCCCAATCATTTAGAATATACATGGCATAGATATCTTCCTAAACCAGTATTTTGCAGACTTGACTTCTTTCTAATTAGTGATAGCCTAATAAGTTGTATAAACCAATCTGATATTGAAGCTGGGTATAAAAGTGACCACTCTTTGATTAAAATAAATATGGCAATAACAGAACATAAGAATGGACCAGGTTTCTGGAAATTGAATTGTTCATTACTAAAGGATCAAAGTTATATCTCCAAAATAAAAGAGTGTATAAAAGACACTATTAACAATAATAAAGGAACAAATCCATCATTAATGTGGGATACTTTAAAATGTCAGATAAGAGGAGAAACAATAGCATACGCAGCCTACAAGAAAAAAGTACAAACACAACAAATTAAACATTCAGAAAGGTTAATTCATCAACTACAGACCATATATAACACAACAGGTGATACTAAAGATAAAGAAAATTGGGAAGTAGCAGTTAATAACCATAAAGAGTTTGTTGAAGAGAAAACAAGAGGAGCAATTATAAGATGTAGAACCACATGGTATACAGAGGGGGACAAACCGACTAAATATTTTCTTAACTTAGAAAAAAGAAACTTTAATCGAAAATCCATAATAAAACTCAAAGATAAACAAGGTAGAATAATAATAGAACCCAAAGAGATATTAAATGAGGAACTACAATTTTATACAAATTTATATACAGCACAAGCCAAGTCTGATAATGTTAATAGGGATTTCTTTTTACCAGAAAATAATAAAATGCTCAATGAAGAGGAAAGGACTTTGTGTGAAGAAGAATTTAAAATTTAAGAATTTAAAAACACTATTGATTCAATGGCCCTTAATAAGACTCCAGGCCCAGATGGGTTCCCAGTAGAATTTTATAAAACATTTTGGTCTGATTTAAAAGAATATTTTATAAATGCTATAAGTAACTCATATAATAAAGGCTGCCTTCCACTCACTATGCGTCAAGGGATAATATGTCTCATTCCTAAGAGAGGCAAGGACCAACTTCTTTTGAAAAACTGGCGCCCCCTTTCTCTTCTTAATACCGATTATAAAATATTAGCAAAAACTTTAGCCAATAAACTTAAAATAGTCTTACCTTCAATAATACATTCAGATCAAACTGGTTTCATGAAAAATCGATATATCGGAGAAAATATAATAAAAATTATAAGCATTATCTCTCATTTAAAAAATAAAAAGATAGGAGGTTACCTGTTATCAGTTGATTTTGAAAAAGCATTTGATCAGTTAGAATGGCCTTATATTCAAGATGTTCTTCAAGCATTTAATTTTGGACCAATCCTTCGAAATTTGATTAAGATATTATATCATAATATAATATTTTTAGCTGTGTTCTGAACAGAGGATGGGCCACTGATTTCTTCTCAGTAACAAGAGGTGTTAGACAGGGATGTCCCCTATCACCATACTTATTCATATTGGCAGCAGAAATACTAGCAAATGAAATAAGGAATAACTGTAAAATAAAAGGAGTAATAGTTGATCAGAAGGAACACAAAATTATTCAGTATGCAGATGACACTGTTTTAACTCTTACAGGAGGACCAATGTCAATCAAAGAAGTCTTGGATGTATTTAAAAGGTTTCAACAAATATCAGGTCTTAAAGTTAACTTAGAAAAAACAACAATAATGCCGATAACAAACTATTTTTATAATCAGGCACAATTGAAAGACTTAGGTCTGTGTTGGTGTACTAATCCAGTTAAAATTTTAGGAATCTCAATTCATCCGGAATGGAAAAAAAATGATAAAAACTAACAATAAAGAAATCCTTAGTAAAATTAAAACTATTATAAATATCTGGAGACACAGAATTATGTCCTTGTCTGGAAGGATAACCATTGTGAAAACATGTATTATTTCACAACTCATATATTTATTCCTTGTACTTCCTAAGCCATCACAAATTTATATTAAAGAAGTGGAAAGATTAATATTTAAATTTATATGGAATAACCAACCAGATAAGGTTAAGAGAAACACTTTAATAGCACCGAGAGATAAAGGAGGGTTAAATATGATTAATCTCCAAGCTAAGTTACAATCCTTAAAAATCTCATGGGTTAAACGTTTTCTTAGTAGCTCTACTGAAAATGGTTGGAGACAGATTATTAATGTACAATTAAAAAATCTAGGTACATATATATTTAAATGTAACTTAAGAGTGAACGACTTAAAAGATTTGAATGTCTCTTGTGATCCATTCTGGAAAGAAGTACTTCAATCCTGGTGCAATTACAATTACACTAAGACGGTTTCTATAAATGAAATTCAGTCACAAACTTTGTGGTTTAACTCTCACATAAAAATAAATAACACAGTAATATTTTATAATAAATTATATAAGGCAGGGGTCAAAACAGTTTCAGACATTACTAAAAATGTGGGAAACAATGTTACATTTCTGAGCTTTGAAGAATTAATAAGCAGATACAAAGTTACTATTAACTTTATGCACTACACAGGATTGCTGCATGCAATCCCAGGAACTTGGAAAAAAGATATAAAGAATAACTCAAAGGTCCAACTGCAAGAATATGGGGTTGAAAAAATTTTAAGAATGAAAAATACTTCACGTTTCATCTACAGTGATTTAATAAATAACCTCTATATTTTGCCAGTCAAATCAATGGAAAAGTGGACCAGAGAGTTAGAATTACAAAACAATGAAATCATACTTAAAGCCTTCAAAAATATAACTAGTATTACCATTTCTGAGAAGCTAAGAACCTTTCAGTTTAAACTACTACATAGGATTCTACCTTTGAATCCCTTCCTCTATAAATTGAAAAAAAGTGACAAAGAATTGTGCACATTTTGAGAGACAGATAGAGAGACATATTCTCATATATTTTATCACTGTGAAATAACATACAGCTTAATATCTGATTTAAAAAAATGGTTGAGAAACATAGGCTTAGATATACACATGAGCAATTTCAGAAAAACCTTTATAATTATGAACACTACCAACGACACCCTTCTAGATATTTTAATACTACTCTTTAAACATTTCGTATACACATGTAAGTGTAAAGAAAAAATTCCTACGTTCTGTATATATACAAACTACGTATTACAGATCTATAAAATAGAAGAAAATATAGCTAGAGCAAAAGGTAAAATAGTAATACATGACCAGAAATGGAAACAACTTAAAAATAAATATTTTAAAGAAAACCATTGCTGAAATAATACCTATCTTAAAGCAAAAACAAAAAATATTTACCATGATTATTTCAATATGTTTATAATGTACCCTGTCTGTATTTGTTGTTTATGTACATCCGGTTAGTGTGTATCAACCTTAGTGTGAATGTATACATGTATGCATGTTTTTGTTTTATGTAAATTGTATGATGATGTAAAATCATGTGTACTGTCAAAAAAAAAAAAAAAAAAAAAAAAAGTTGAAAAAATCGTGCAACTTGTTATTCCGCAAATCATATTGAAAATAAAAATAAAGTCAATTTACAATAATATATTTCAAACGTTCTATACAAACACCAAAACCATTACAGATATATTGAAAGTTATAATACTTAAATGATAAATTATTTAAAAACTAAAAAAAGTCAATTATATCACAAGTCTATTTATGGAAAACATCTAAATCGTCTGTCAGAATTTTAGTGATTGTCATGAAGCATGATGTGTCTTCTTCAAATTCCTCTTCCATTCCAGGTTTTTGGTGTTTGCTTTCGACCAAGTCAGTTATTTTGCTATCCGAATAAGTCTTTTCGCCATACTGCTCCAAGCCTGGGATTGCAACCTATTAATTTGTCAGAAATTATGTTAATCCACACTGACCTTCGATGAGCAGAACTTGGAGGGTCGCCAGGAAAGGTATGACACAATATATGTTTGAAGACATTTCATGTTGTCATAACACAGGTAATTATGCGAATATAGCCTCATTCCCATTCCTATAAATTACATGATTTACTAAGTATCGTTATTTATAATTTTAGTATCTTCCCAGTTACTTTTATTCAAATGTCTTTGCAAGGCCTATTTTTCTTTCTTTTTTTATCTTTGAAAGTTCGCCTGCACTGCTTCTGAAAATTGTCAGAACAATAACTTCTTGATATATTTTACTCATAAAAAATTATGATTTCAACGGCTAAACGTAGTGCTGGATATGGGCCCTTTTATACACACCTTTTGTGTGGTTGCTATAGCAACCACGGCTAATTTTATCGAATATCGTTCACCCCCTTGGTTATATAATGTTGCAACAGGACTGTTCGTGGTCAGATGATTTCTTTTGAAACACCAAGACTGGACAGTATGTACACTAACAAAAGAGATTGTTGCTAAACAGGAACTTTATAAATAAGGATAAAATGGGAAAATATAAAAAAAATGCATAACTGCAACAAAAAGCGTATTAGCGTGGCAAATTGAATAGATGACGACCTGTACTGTTTTAAATGTGCGTGCATTAAACGGCCTCGCGTATACGCCGGCGATAGACCTTACGTTGTCGCATAAGACGCAGCGAGTGATGATACTGCGACTGAATCCACTTACCAGGCCTATATTAGAACGCAGAGTAAATCTTCATCTATTCTCACAGAGAGGGGTAATTACATAGCGAATAGCTGTATTACATTATCAACAAAATCGACATTGTTCCCCGTGATCTCCTGGTAAAATTAGTAGCTGAATTTTAAAATGATGATGACGTAGAAGGAGCAAAACAAATGTTATATCAGAACTGCATCCCATCAACAAGAAAATTATTTCAAAAAGGAACAAATAAACGCACCGCTAATGTAGCTGACATCATTGCGGTAATATATGAGTTAGATGCAGAAAAAAAAGCCACAATTCTACGCCGATAATCCGTTAAAATTACCGCCTATGGATATGAACTCAGTCGATGTCATGGACATAATGACAGGAATTAATTCGATTAAATGTAAATTGACGGTTTTCCGAAAGGAGTCAGCAGAACAAAACGCCGAGCGAACTTTGTTGTTGGTAAATCATCCTTTCAGAGCAGCCAGATGTCTTAACGGAAACGGTTCGTGTCACTGTTTATGACTCGTCTAGATCCAAACACCAAAGCTGAAGATGTCCATAAGTTTGGGGAGAGCAAATTCAAAATTTGAACGTATAAAGTTGAAGACTCGCTTTGAGTCATATGCATCGTTTACAGTAGAAGGCCACAGTCATAATGTTGCTCACCTATACGAATACCTAAGATTGTCCTGGCACGCAGGTTTTTTACACTCAAGGAAAAGGAGTATGTAAAGCAGTAATAAATTATCTCAAATTGAATGCTTCTCATTTAACTGTAGAGGCTTTCAATCTTCACTCTGTGTAAAAAAAAAATAATTTAATATGTATACAAGAACATAGGATATATAAACATGAGTTGTATATGTTAAATAAAGTACATGCTCATTTTAGGGGTATAGGCAAATCTCCAAAGGATGCTGGGGAAGCAATGCGGCCCGGACTCCCTCACGGCGGGGTAGCAATTTTATTGAATAAATCTCTAAATCGGTATGTTACAATGCTTCCAGTTGAATGAAGATGGGCATGTGGTATAACAGCAAACATTGTTGGCCAGCCAATATGTTTCATAACTGGCTGTCTACCACATGAGTCACTTGCAAATATCGAATTATATAATGAATGTCTCGAAAATATAAATGCATTTGTTCAAAATGTATGCCAGTCATCCGCCGCTTATATCATCGGTGATTATAATGCAGACTTGCTTTTGCTCCTACTTTGCAACATATGCAAGAGGACTATTATATTCTGTCTGATTATGTGTTCCTGAAAAATCCCTTTACGTATGTCAGTAAAGCACGGGGAACAACTTCATGGCTGGACCACTGCATGAGTGCTCATGAAGCTAATAGCGTAATTGGCGATATTGAAATCCTTCGAGGTTTTGTGACATCAGATCACCTGCCAATCTGTTTTTTGATAATACACTACTGATTCCTGTTGTAGCCAATAACACATAGCAACGTAAATTTAACAGGCCGCATTTGGGAAAATATCAAAATAGCATTGTGGCATTATTGTAATGGTGTTGAAAACTTATTCGTGGGACATACCTGTACTACATTTTGCACTATGTCGTAACATTTGTTGCAAACACAGACTACACCTGTCTCAAATAGATTGCCAGTACCACATTATAGTTAAAGCGATGAGAACTGTATCAGATCTTCTGTTCTGTCACTCCACTAGTGCAAAAAGTGAAAGAATAAAAGACAACAAAACATATCAGGATGGAATGAACATGTCAAACATGCACACCATGCTGCGAGACAGGCGTTTTTTAATTGGCAGCGAGATTGAAATATTCCACTAAACGCCTATTTAAAAACCACTTATTACTATATATATATATATATATATATATATATATATATATATATATATATATATATATATATTTGTTTTGTTTACACAGAACTTATTTTTCTTTTAGAGTCTACGTGTTTAAGTATATATGAGTTCAGCCAGTTTCTTCGACTGAACGTTCACGTCTTTTCTGGTGTGATATTGGATGGCGAGTGTGCCATGATTGATTAAGCCGTTTGAGGGCTAACATCCTGTCAGGAATTTTGCTTCTTGGGAATTTGTTGAAATTTATTTATGATTATTGATATAATTTCTTTGAATTGTTTAATGTTTTGTAATATTTGAAATTGAAAGTCAGTGCGGAGGCGTGATGCATTCGCTGTCCACGTAGAGTGAATGGAGACCTTAACCATTGGATCGAGATGGCGGGTATAGGCGATTACTTCAACCTGTTATTTGACATGCTAATGCGTGAAGAGTATTTAAACTGTTACAGCAAGGATTTTTCTGTGATTTTGAAAGAGAGACAGTGTCGCGATATAGATAGCATGGCGGAGATGGCCGTGCAGTATACGGGCGGTAGCTCTTTACCCATTTGTTATGGGTTAGTAGTCGGCAAAGGCAGCCAAGATGTTACGCGATCTTCAGTTGCTCTTCGGCAGGAGCACATGAAACTTACGTAGATCCGGACCAGTTTACCGGACACAACGTTTAGTGTCGGTTGATTGACGGATCAGTTAGCCGTTTATGTAGGGCGATGATTAGTGTAGACAGTCCCTTTTTAATAGGAACTATCCAGGCAATTGTAGTCGGAGGTGCAGTTTGCGATTCAGCACTAGGAAATGCATCAGGAGCGCGGGATGCGCACGATCCGAATCCTACGTGGAGGTCTGTCCGAATTTCAGATATAGTGCATGACAACATCGAATCACCACGTGAAGTGACGTCCGCAGAAGAGACGCTTGTCGCTGCACGTACAGGACCGTTGCGAAGTATACATGTAGCTAGTCCAGAAACTGATGTAAGTCAGGCCGATGTTTTGAAGGCGAAAGAAGAAGATCCGTCGTTAGCTCCGAACTGGAAACTTGCCAAAATTGCTGACGGATGATAAAACATTCCTTGTTAAGGACGATTTCTTAGTCAGTATTGCGCGAGATAAAGGCCATGATCCGGATGGACCAAAGATCGTCGTATCCAAGTCGTTATACGGACTGATGTCAGTAATGTCATGGGCCTCGAGGCGAATATGGCGTCGATCGAACACACCAATCTACTGGAAGGGTATGTACGGCGGTAGAGCAGTGTTTTGCAAGTCGTGTCCCCTGTGCCAGAAAACCATACCGAAAGGCAGAGTGCCTGGGCCACGATATGCAAGGTGCCTCTTGTTGACGAACTTTGGCGTAGGGTCGCCACGGGTCTGGTCAGACCCTCCATCCCGAGTCTGACAAGCTTCATCGTTTAATTCTGACCATCCTGGGTTACGCTACGGTAAACCCGGAGATAGTGGTCTTAAAGAACATAGACACCGCGACCGTAACAGACGCGTTAGTCGACGTCTGTGCAGGGGTTGGAGTATCAGCGAAAATACTCACTGACATGGGAAGTCAGTACACATCTGATCTCAGGAGCAAGTTAGTCGTGTGTCATCTGTAAAACAGGTAACCACCACATCATATCACCCGATGTGTAACGGGATAGTGGAATGGTTCAACAGTACAGTGAAACTGAAGTAAAAGTGGATTTGCATGGAGAGACCACGAGATTGGGATCGGTAATTGAGCCCTGTGCTCTTCCCAAGACCTCAAAACTGCTATTAGCCTTTATTCTTAATTTTCTCAAATTAAATAATTGCAAATATTTCAAATAATGTTAAACCTCGGGCAGTGATTCACAGTTTAGGCAATGTTTATTTGTCGTGTCTGCCCGATATACTATATGCTGATGACATGGGTACAGGGTAAGAAATATTTTTATTCCATTGCAAACCTTAATCTGTGGCAAGTTTTCCTAGTCGAGTTTTGAGGCCCATTTAGTGCTCGACGTATTAGAATGATAGATTCTTATGTAACCATGAAATATTTTATAAATTTTGACAGTCATATACCCTTAACATCGAGGCTAACATCTATGAAAATTATCAATACAGGCAAATGTGGATAAAACAGGGTCATTTTTTTCAATCCCATGTTTTGGAATTTTTTTGGTAACTCTTATTATTAATCACGGATACGTTAAGATTGAATAATAACAGCTACATTTTGATACAATAATGAGAGCTATGATGTCACGTAAAAACATGATTTCATAATTAATATACATTTTTTAAATAATAGCTTTGGTTTCATTTAATTATGGAATATTAAATATTTTTTAAATATGTAAAATATGTGTGTTGAATTCATATTATATGCAGGTAAATACTACACAGAAAAATGACCAAGAACTTCTAAAACACGAATACACCTGCGGACCTACGTGCATCGTAGCCTCCACCACTTCTTTGAAGAATCATCCCCAAGGTTTCAGATATAGCAAATAAGTGACACGATATATATTCCCAAAAATATCAACAATGTGGCATGCCCGTTAAATTATGATTTCACTAGATCATGGATATGTACAAGTTATTCACTACGGTATCTAATTAACATCAGTAAGAACATGTACGCCATAAAACTTTTGGTGGGAATATTAGTAAAAATCACGGACAATAAGTAAATAGAGGAATTCGGCTCAGTTATCTCCAAAAACAATAACTTACAAGTAAGATAGGAACACTTGCACACATATGTTATCACCAGGCATGCAATGATCCTCTGATATACCACTGGCAATACATATCACCTGTGTATGTAAACGATATAAGTTATGCATCCATTAATTGAGGCATAAACAGATTGATGTAATAGGTCCAGTCCTCATTTTTCGGTCTTTCAAACGTTTTCTTTAGAGCATATAAAGAAGTTGTTCTTGGAACAATATGGCTTTCCCTCTTACCAAAACTATGTTATATTAAATGTCCTGGATACCAATCATGCCGTCTCCACGTGCACACGCAGGCAAGCCTGTCTTTTACTTTAAATAAAACAAATCAAATTAACAACATTTATGAAAATGAATGTATTATTTTTTTATTTGTCACTATCAATTTACACTGATCCAAAAAATACCAGAAAAATGCCAATAATTGTAAAGAACATTATTCATTATAAAACGATACAAAATTCATAATTATTAATGTCTTTCAGGATATTTTGTAAGACATCTGCTTTTGGATTTTCAGCATTAATGTGCTTTTATTTGAATACTATCGG
Organism: Sipunculus nudus; assembly: GCA_026874595.1. Lineage (NCBI taxonomy): Eukaryota > Metazoa > Annelida > Sipuncula > Golfingiida > Sipunculidae > Sipunculus > Sipunculus nudus. The sequence goes on from CM049311.1 coordinate 22,535,008, forward strand.
TATAACATCATAGTACAGATGGTATCATAATATTAAAACATTTAATGACGTGTTTTCAGGTGATGTTCAGGTGTGCTTTTGTAGCACATTTTGCACATTGTTCCTGTGATGGAAAAATTTGAAATAAAAATAAGATTTATTTGACAGAAATGTATAAAGAGCACAAACACTGGCAGTTAGCTTTCCTAAACAGGAAAAATGTGGATAAAAGCACATGTAGTTTAAAAGCCATGGCGAACTGTTTATATTCAAGAGTGTCTCAAGTTGGATAACATGGGACAAAGATTTTCTTTTTCTTTTACTTTTTAGCTGCGCAGGCGATACATATATACTGCCCAACATTCAAAGCTACACCTGAAATTCTTTAAACAGTTTTATCCACATTACATTAGACTATTGTCGTTTTATCTGTTTGCATATTCAGAGAGCTTGGTACACTGAGATGTCAAACAGTGCCAAAAACCGAGTTAACTAAAGTCACTGCTCAGGTTGTTTTAAATCTTTGACCTAAAAATGTTCCATTGATACTGTGATCAAATAAAACGCTTGGAAATGTATCCCAAGGCTTCTGGCATAAATTATACACATTATACAAATTCACAAATTAAGAATACCCTTTTAGGACATAAAACGACATATATTTTGGTACATCCTCTCACATAGAGGAGATAAATAAACAACCTAAATTTTTCAGAAATGGTGATTTCATCCAGCATTATATACTAACGCGTGCTTAAACGACAATTATCTTATACATGTACGAAGGTTAATATTGCATGAAAATCATGATATTTTAACTGTTCCATCCAATCCACCGAACCATAAACTAATATCTAATACGTTATATTCTTGATATTTTCAAAGTTTCATTCGGTTGTGAAGCACGTGCCATTTAAGTTAAAGAGAAGATTAGTGGTTTTATTCTGATAGCTAAAAAGCAAATATATATCACAGTATAAACCCATCTGATCATATTAACACCTATAAATTCAGGTTTCAACATATATACAGATATACAAAGTAAATTTACCTGACATACATGGTCATGATGAGTGTATTAAAACTTGGATATTATAAAGGTTGTCTGCATTTTCTAAACAGAGTTCAGAAGAGCGGTTTGGAAACAAGTATATTTGTGTGAACACTCAAGTACGCCCGAGTTTTGCATACGTCTTTGGTTCAGGGGTCGTGATCTGCTGTTTGTCCAGTGTTTCGTACTTGTTTCCCTCCACGTTGACATATGAGTGTCGGCCGATAGGGGAGAGTCCTACACTTTCATATTCTCCATCGATACCTGGCACCTTCGCTCTGATATTTTCATCTTGGCTCCCTGGGAAACATATTCAACTTATTATTATTATTATTATTATTATTATTATTTTTATATACTTTTATATTATATCCAGAAAAAATATTTTGATTAAAAAAAATATAAGAGAATATATAAAACCAAAGTTGGGTTGGTCATATTTCAAAGCATAAACAAAGCATAATCGACTAACATACTTTATATAGGGGATTAAGACTGCCGCATTTTTAATTCTATCCTTTCCTTCAAATAAGAAAACCAGATAACAAAATTTCTAAAACGGGCATGCTATTTTATATATAAATTATAACAGTATTTGCGTTAACTTAAGAAGAAAATATTGTTTACATAAAGGACCTCTATTAAGGTCCCGAAATGGCCAGTTCATATAATGTTTGATGTCAGTTTGGTCTAAATTTGTCTTCAAATGATCAAATAAGTCAGAATAATCATTGCAATTACTCAAAGGTTATTCAGATAGTGCACACGAAAGTATTATAGAAAATTTTCATGACATCCACTTGTGAGGGTTTAACCTTTTTATTGAATGTTCGTGAAAAAAAAAATCATCGATTTTGCTCTGACGGCCACAATGGATATTAAATAAGTCTGTATTTACACAGGGTTTGATAACCTATAAGCAACACTTAAAAGCAACGATCACTTCTTTAAATTTAAAAGAAAAGATTAATCATATTCTAGGATATCATATTCATGATAAAGGAAATTTAAATTATATGCGTCCTCTGTAAGGTCACTCATATCATAATTAATTTATATGTACCTGTAACGTGTTCACTCTTCACAGCACGCATGTCCGTTTTGGTCGAAGGGTTCTTCTTAGTGCCTTTCTTAAGCCTCCTAGTTTTAGAAAAAGGTAATATCGGTCAGAATGGGAACATTATATTTGTTATTTTATATTAAATATCAAATTCTTACCAGACAATGTTATGAACGTTAATATTAAAGTGAAATTCAGAATTTGTATATAAACACCTGTGACAACCTAGTTAAACTGCGACGCCAGAGCCACTAGAAGTGCATGGAGCTGACATAACTATGAATCCTGATATGCTGTCGACGAACTTTATAGAAAAAGTGATTGTGAAATTTAATGAAACGTTTTACATAAAAATAATGACAAGACAATAAGGATTCATGACGTACCAGATATATACCAGCAGGGTAATGATTATGATCAGAAACACCACCGAAATTACAGATCCAGCGATAATGCCAGTCTTCAAGGCAGAAGTGTCATTTACGGAAGGACTGGTTGCGAGCATGTGCTGGGTTGAGCCCTGTGTATATGCCTTTGATACACTGTACCTACGTCTAGTATATGATGGCATTGTATTCGATGGATAAGTGGTCCACGCCATCGACGTTGGCGACACTATGATCATTAAATTAAAACAATAAAATATTACTATTAAGATCGTAGGAAATTCCAGGATTTCCAATCAATGATTATCAGAATAAAAGTTTGCACATATTTTTTTTTTGTGAAAATATATCCGTGAAATGCCTCATTACCAATTCTGAACACGATATTTGCATAAAAATGTCGGGTAACATTTTATGATTGTCTTTAAATGTAATATATTCTAAACATTAACATAGCAGATATTGAATATAGCAACTCTGCATTCGTCTGGAGACATAATGTAATTTCAATAAATTTACAGCACTTCTGATGTTATATTTGACAAAGCAAAACCCAATATGTAAACCTGATTGCGTTTGCTGTTGTACAGTGTTTTATGTCACACCTATACCGATGCACACTTGTGTCAAGTATAGTCAGTCTTCTATATATTAATATATTATAAATTTCTATTACGTTACCAGAAGCACATGTCCAGTAGCTGTTTTTCCACTGTTTTATCCAAAATGTTACATTTGATACTGGTAATTCTTATTTAAAAATTATAAAAAGCAACTTTCTAAGCTAAATATCTGCAACCGTAAAGCCATCGCGAGGGAAATCTCCACCCTGTTGCCTGCAATTGGGTAAAAATATTGAATATGCATTCCGGCTTGAAAATTAGATCAAGTTAAAACTCGAGAGGACCATAGGTCGAGCGCTTGCCAGAAATGATGTGGAAACAGTCGACATACTTACAATGTGACATAAGGATGAGACCAGATAACTTGACCAGGTTATGAAGAAAACAAAGGGAAAGGAAATAAGCTACAGTGTTTGTAATTAAGATTTATACTTTTGGAGATGTGGCTAAACAATGATACGTTGTAGTGGTTCGAGTATAGCGCCCCCTAGCCTGCATATCCCAAAAAAGAAAAACCACGTTTAGAGATATTAGTGTAAGACATATATTGTACCAGTTTCAGAAGGATTCCTGCAAAACTGTGGCCTGTAGAATGCTACATGTAAGATCCAAGAACCGGCGGGCAGGCAAAATGGAGGATAACTGACAAGCAGACAGATATACTGACGAAGTGACACAAGATGGAAACTAGATAATCTCAACAGTTTATGGAGAAATCCCAGAGAAAGAAAATAAGCTATAGTTTAACTAATTGTGGTTTATAATTTTTGGGATACGGCCAAAAAAATGAAATGTTTGGAGGATCAAGTGCAGCGCCCCCTAGTGGCCATATCATGAAAATGAAAAAAATAAATTTTGAGATATAGTGTAAGATATAAGATATACTGTTTCAAAATGAAATTCTGCAAAACTGTGGCCTGTAGATTGCTTATGTAAGATGCAGGAACCAGCAAACATGTCAAATTGAAGGCAACTGACAAACAGAGAGACATACTGATTTAGCGACACAAGATTGAGGCCAATTGACTAAACCAGGTAATGGAGGAAACCCAGGGGAAGAAATTGAGTGTGTGTATTTGACAATAGATCTAATATTAACGAAGTTATGACGAAAGTAAACTTTCGACGTTTTTCGATGACCTTGACCTTGCCCGTTGACCGATAAATACAAAAATCAATGGGCTTTGGGGACTTTAAGTTTTATATCAATTTTATAGGTTTGAAAGCGATCGCTGCAAAACTGTGCAGTTCAGCCTGGGGACAGACAGACAGACAGAGAAACAAACAGACATAGGCAACTGACCAACATGCTTTCCCAAATCAAAGATTTCCAGCAAGCAATAAATACCAGGTTCAAATAACATGACCTCTATTACTTTTGGAGAATCAGCCGTCTTAGAGATAGCATAGACACGGAAAAGAACGATGCTACGAAGAGGATTGGGCTGTAAGATGTACGGCCTTTGATATTAGCTGAAAGGTAACAATGTAACAATGTAAGTAAATCATTAATGAGCAAAACGATATGATATGGCTTTTAAAGATGTGTGTGTGAAAAATGGCAAAAATTTTTGGCAGGGTTCTTCCCCTGTATAAAAACGGATACTGGGTTGGGTGGGGGTGTCCAGAGTTCATATACTGCCTCATATTCTCATATTAATCGAGAAGCCTAAGTGTCAAAGGAATCCTATAGTTATGGTAACATTTTTAATGTATTAAGAGAGCAAATATTGCAATATTTATTAAAATTATTTCAATCATGTTATTTTATGATTCTTATTATCAAAACATCCTTTTTAAAAATATCAGATTTTATCTGCAATTTTTTCAATAATAAATAAAAATACTTTCTTAACTTCAAAATAATCCTGTTAAGGTCTACATTCTTGCAATTGCATATTAAATTTTTACACGTGTTGTAGTGTGATATACTTATAAGAGAGTTTTATTGCGGTTAACATGATTCTGATGAAAAAAATCGATAGGTGTATGCTGGCTTTCAATTTTGTACGATCCACTGTTTTAAACACTAAATGCTAATTACTAAAAAGCCTAAAGCAATTGTTATCGGTCAAAGTAATATCAGACTACAATAAAGAAGTAGCACCATAATTCCAAATACCCTCTATATGGTTTATTTAACCGATTACTATATTTCGTTTTCCTTGACTAAAATCCAGGTTAGGGCTTAAGAAATGGAAATCGTCAGATAGTGTGCTTTTCTGATTTTTTAAATAAAAACTTTATTAACATAAACACATTTATAGGAATACCTGTTACTGGCATGAATATCGTAATATCACTCTCTGTCCATCTGTCTGCATCATTATAAACCTTCAACCGAATTTCGTGCTTTTTCGTCATGCAAGTGGCATTAATGAAAACTTGTACTCGACGCTCCTCAGGCCTAAACCAATCATAATCAGTCCACCGCGCGTCAGGTGAGTCAAGTAATCTTCTACCGATATCAACCTTTTTATAACTCATACAGTTATGACCGTCCTGCGACATCTGAAAATAAAGCATAATATTTACTAGGATGAAAAACTATATGTTTACTCCATCTATTCCGTGTGAGTGTTCGTGTTTGTTTTATATGGATATTTCAATGAAATAATCCCAGGTCTCATATACAATGTCAATATCTACATAAAGTATGATTAATATACTGTTAATGAATATTAATGAAATGTTAATGAAATAACTATACAGGTACATTCATGTATAACTATATCGTCATGGGAAGTTCCCTTTGTATATTCATGTTGTTACAAATGACTGAAGAAAACGTAGAAATTGTGTTTTTCTTTTAATTTCATTTTCATTAACACCAGTCCACTAAATAGGTTCGAAAGCCATGCTAATATTCAATTTTGTGTAAAATTTCAGCAGTGTTTGTGAAATAATTCACCAGTTTATATATGTAACCGAAGAGAGTTATTCCGACAAATTCTCTGACCATGTCGCTGCCAAAATCTTTCCGCACATAGATTCCTGCCTCGATATTGTCGTATTATTTCTATACCCTTATCTAACTCCGACTTATTTATTCGTTGCAAGCACTTAAAAGCATATCATACCGCAATATGCTGTAAGGTCTAAGAAATCGTCAGTGATTCTGTGGCGGTTAATCGGAAACTGGCGGACTATAAGCTGAACTTCATGTTGCACTAATCAACATTTAATGATCTTAGATAGTTATCCCTAAGCTGCCCTTATTTTCGTATCTTCGAAGAACACTCCAGGTTGGAGTCCAGTGCTCCTTCAACAGGAGCCCATCTGATGAGCCATCAGGATTATTTATTTTATTTTCCTTTAAGGTCTCAAAGCTGTCTCGGAAGCCTTTTCAAACACTGATTCAGTTTTTATTTTCTAAATCCTCTTGCACTTGGACTATTTAAAGAGGCGTTATCACATATAATGTATGTTAAAATAACACCAAAAAATAGCATTCTTACTTTAAAATAAATTGGTACCTGCAAACATTTTGCCTTCAAATCGTAGGCTTACTCCTGTACAAGCGTGTAAAAAAATAGTGGCCCGGGCGCGATCACAAGCGTCAACATAAACACAGCGTGTGGGACTCTGGTGCATAGCAAGAGCCACAACACCTGTCAGTCATCAATTGGCCTGACATGCTTGGCCCAAAAATGTAATAAATGTTACGCTGACTGAAGCATCGCAGGCTTCGGACCCGATACACGACATATGCTACGTGTGCCATTACCGCTGAGACACCAGGACATGTCGTACAAATTTGTTGCGATAGGTTCTGGCAATGGACCGTAATTTCCATCCAGCAGAGATATTTTACAGGACATGGGTCACATGAAGCTCAATGTATGGATTAGACCAGTTTGAGACTCTTTGTTTGGGATTTGTCGTGCATTCGCAAAATCGGACAACTGGTGAGACGGTCATGTTTTAGTGAACAGGCACACACGGACTGTGTTTACGAACCCGTAATCCCATAAAAAGGTGTGAAACAACTAAAAGGTAGGTACTGAAACCGTGCACTGGAATGATTGAGCCGGAAACTTTGGTATAAAGCAAAAGTGAACTGATAGTGAGAGGGAATAGGTATGTTATGTTCCTGATTATGTTTTTTTAAACATGTACATATTCTGAATGCTTAAATTATGATCTACAAAATTATATACAAAATCTTTGAGATTCAATCTGTATTGAAATTTAACAGATTGTAATATATACCTACTGGTTTTATATATTTTATCTTTTAATTAATATTTTTCAGCCATTTATGATAAAGAAAATTCCAATTTACTTCATATGCAGCTGTAAACATATTTTCTAAAATGCATATTTTTATTATTTCTTACTTATCTTTCACGGGAAGCCTTTTGCAGGTCAAAATAAATTAATAAATTTTCTATATAAATTAATGTTTTTTAGAGTTTCCATTCCAAATAAAAAAGCCGCGGGGGAGGGGGGGGAGCTAACTATATTTTTACGATGTCCAGAGATAGTTAATAGATAAAATATCTTTCATTCATTAAAATCTAGATGAAAACATCCATTTCCTATACACCAACATGTGAACCTCAACCTATCGAAGGCAATACACCCACTGATAATAACCCAGGCCAAGCCGTGTGAAAGCTAATTAATTCGTATAAGCTGATCTAGGGAGTCCTCGATTATCCGTTTTAATGTTTGTGTGTCACTCGTTACCGATTCGATAACTGCCTCGGATATTTACTAAAATACTAATACACTATCATACACACACACACATATACATATATATATATATATATATATATATATATATATATAAGTTAAATTTCCAGGTTCAATTTTTACTTCGCTAATTAATGGGTTTTATTTCCGGGTTCTAACTCATTAATAAGCGAAGTTAATTTATATCAAAATGCACTCTCTACAATGGACCTTTGACCTTACGGTAAGGACCTCCATGCAGTTGGTTGTGGGACTAATTTATCGGTAACGGTTAACTGACAATGAGTCTTGCCTATCGTAAACAACATGGTTGAGCGGACTGTCAGTTTAAGCGGTTGACGAAACATGGCACACAAAGTTCGTATTTGCTGTTTTTATGCATGAATCTGTTTTTTTTTTTATCTTAATCCCGCAGCAGTACATCGGAAAAAGGACATGTATTATGAACTATGACATCGACAGCATCTCCGATTATCGCTCATGTGTCACATGTGTGTTTTTGTTTTTTGCTGGTTCCTATGAAAGTATGCTGATACGCAAAGAAGTTGGTGATCCCTGTAAGTGGTAGTGCAGCCGATTGGAGGGTCCACGGTTTAATTCCCATACCTGGGGATTTGACTTTTTCTGTGTATTATTGTTCTGTGTACACATATAGTATATGACTTGATTTTTTTTCTTCTTAAAATGGTATGGTATCTGCCAATATTTCCAATCCGTTTGAGTACTCCGGAAGACAAGGAATGAAAGGTTTGCAGGGGCGATGTGACTGGTAAAAATGTAAACATAGGGCACAGGCCATCTGATGGCCTGACCGCACTACTTTACAGATCATGCTTTTTCAAGCTTCCAACCGGTGTTTTTTGTGTTCCTTCTTTGATATAATTTCTCCTTGTTCGGGAGTTGTGCACGCGCAGGGTCAGACCTCTGACCATGCAGTCTAGTTATGGTTAACATATACACGTGGACTATGTTTACTGGAACCGAACCACACCACCGAATGATACAGGTGACCAGGATATTGTAAGTCTATGTGCACAGATGGTTTATCCAGAAAAATGCTGACTCAGCCAAAATAAACCAATGGTGTGAAAAAATGCACAAACTGTCTCAAATGTTTATGTACCTTTACCTTTTTCTGGGATAAGTGTTGATTTTTTTCTTGACTAAAAGTAACGGTAACCTCTACTCATTTAAGTTATCGGGGTATGTATCTCACGCCCGAAATGTCACCTTGTCGCTTATTTTTTTTTATTAAAAGGAGTAAAATCAATCGGGCATATATATTCATATTTATATATATATATGTATTTATATATATATATATATATATATATATATATATATATATATATTGCACTTTGCAAATTGCTTTGCGTTTTTCCTAAATCTTATCTAAGTTAGGAAAAGAGATAACCCATATGTAATCTTAGCTCAATGTTTTAATTTCTTACGACCTTTGGGTTCCGAAGTACATGTGGCCAGTAAGAATAAATATCAGTTTTGTGATATTTATTTGAATCTAATTGACCAAACAGTGAGATTTACAAAGGTGGCAGATGGCATTCATACACTTTTGTATTATCATCCATCTAAATAAAATGGTGTTGTACATGACACGTTATAATTCACTTTTAAAATTTGCCAAACCTTTGTGCATATGATTTAATTATATTCCCGTTATTTTTAACAATTGATTATTAAGATGTTCATCCTTGTGATGATTTAGCTTTAAGATGGACGAACAGTAAGGAAGAGGAATTAAGTTCAGATTTTGGGTTTCTATAAACAACCTTAATATTGACTTTCTCAATACCGATCCCCTATCATAAACCCAATAATTTTAATGCTAGAGTTTTTGTCTGCAGTTATTTGGTATATAAGTTATAAAAATGGGCTCCAATGAATTACCTACACTCCGCTGCTGCATCTGACATACCCTGCATTTAATGACTCTAGCAAATCAAGTATATCAAGCAGACAGCCATCCCATAACCAATTAGATATAACATATAAAAAAAAATTCTATTCTTCATTCTTCATTCAAACTTGCATTATATATAGATAGTACAGGCTGGCTGCTACTAATTGTCTTTAGATTACTGTTTTCATGAAAAGAATGTTGTACAAGTGATCTTGCTCGGACGGATGGAACAGCCTATGTTGACATTGTGCCATCTCAAGTAGTTTAAGTAATGAAAAACGGAGAACTGAACAATAACAAGTATTTAATTTTACCATTCGGTTCTTTTTCTCGTTCTTTTGATTGTAGTACTGGTAAAACCTAAACTGTATATAAAACCAGCCCGCCAAACAAAATCATTTTTTTAATAAAGAACTTCACGGAGGAGAGGGTAGGGAGGACATAAAGATGGGACAGAAGAACATCTGATAAGACTCAATATGACACTTGTTTTGTTTAGATTTGACTTATAATTTTTAAAAAAAAGTTTATTTCCTTTGACAGGACTTTTCTAAAAATTCTACATGTTCTAAGATTTTCTTGTTTTTTTTTCCAAACCTACTTCTTAAAGAATTGTTCTGAAAAAAACATAAGGAATTCATTCAATGTTAATCATGTATCCTTTGCATGTCTCATCCTACTGAAAATGCCTCTAAATATTTGTTTACTGTAAACTACCTGATGTACACAGCTTACAAAAGATTTTCAATGAAAGTAAAAAATACTAGATGGAAATAGCTGCACCACAGAAGGTTTAATTAGTCCCATATTATATGATATTCCGGAAAACATAGTTGGCTGAGGTTATGTGACCAATGTTATTTATTTATTTTTATTTTGCTTGTAAGAGTGTCCCCACACTTGCTCAAAAAGTTGAATGAAACGTTTCATTCCTGAATGGCATTTCCTAAATTTTAGGTTGGTTTAGTGAGGTGCGAGTAAGGATTTGGCACTAAATCCAGTCAAGTGTGTTCCTTTTGTCTGCTCTTCATTCTTCACAAAATATGTAAAAAAAAATAATCAACTGCCTGAAACTTTAATAAAGTATTTCTTGGCTTATAACCAAAACAAATATACTGAGAATTCGTTGAGAACCTTTAGATATACTTTTTTTATAAACTAACCAAAAGAGACGAGTTTAGTATACATTAACCATCAGCGATTGAGATAATGTCGGTCATGTTATAATTGAACAATAGAATGACGCAACTGTAAATCATAATAATGGAAGTATAATAATACGTTTTTTCTATATTCTGTATAAATGAAGCAAATATTTAGCCACTGGTTAAAACTAAAGAAGATGGAGCCATACTGTATACGATAAAGGTCGCCTGAAATCAGCAAGGGGTCCTCTATACACATTGGACAATCTACACCAGAATACCTTGTTGTCTCTCTATGAATGATTTTTTATGAATCAATCATATGTGCTCCTTTCGTGCTGGACGCTGACGTTCCGGGGCTTCGGAGGGAGGGTTGAAGTGGGTGTGGTTGTGAGACCTTCATTGTCCAGTTCCGGCTACCTCGCTGAAATAATTCGCCCAAGAATCTAGACAAGTGCTGAGAGTCAGAAAGCCGTTATGTAATAATTTGCTTAAAGACTGATGTGCATATACACACAGGTGTACCGTTAGTGTATAAATTCAGTAAAAACCTGGCCTAATGACCACCTTGGTTTAGAAGGAGATCGATGGAAACTGGGGTGCTGTAGGAGATAGATGGGAGCTGACTGAGGTGGCAGAAGGAAATCAACGAAAGCTGACTTGGGTGGCTTAAGGAGATCGACGGAAACAGACTTAGGTGGCTGAAGGAGATTGACGGAAACTGACTGAGGTGTAGTAGGAGATCGATTGGAGCTGACTGAGGTGGTAGGAGATTGATGGAAGCTGTCTGAGGTGACAGGAGGAGATCGGCGGAAGCCGACTTAGGTGGAAATAAGAGTTCGATGGAGGTGGTGGAAGGAGATCGATGGATTCTGACTGAATTGACAGACGGGATCGATGGACGCTGACCGAGGTGACAGAAGGATATTGACGGAAGTCTAGGTATCCGAAGGAGATGAACGGAAGTTAACTAATGTGGCAGAAGGAAATATGTGTTTCGACCAATTTTTCAGGTGCTCTAATATATTTATCTGTGTTTTCATTGACTAATAAGTGATTGTATTGTAAAGTTATACTGCGTTTACACGGAGAATAAACCTTAGTCTAGGTAGTTTTCAATCTCTTTCAATTTTTCCTGTTCACCTTGAATGATGCTTCATTGTGTGGTCGTCAGTGGTGTTGTTTTGGTTAATCGGAGTGATAAAACGTATAGCATCATAACTGCTTTACACATTGCCTGAGTCTGAAGGGAGATGTGTGGCACGGATCAGTTTCTCATTGGCTAAAGAAAAAATAAAGCTTTGGCACGGGATAAGTTATGTTTTAAAAGTTATGACGCATTTATTCCCTACAACATGGAACGGTTTGTTCGATTTACCGGACGCTCATTTTGCTATACACAGCAAGTGGACCGTTTTCCTAACAGTACAGTTGAGTGATACGGAAACAATTCAGCATCGATCGTCTAGCAATATAAAGGACGAATTGCTGCCAAACATTATATACAGTTTGCGATATACGAAATGCGATAACGGACTTTATATGTTAGGCATATGTAGAAAATTTATATTTTAATTGGATCTAGCAAACCTCATTGTAAAATCAAACAAGGTTACCTTGATATTTAAATATACATTTTTGTGTGTGCTGTAATCATTATGGTGTGTCTTATTCAGCTGAGTGTCACAGTTCATGGACACTTTTTTTTTACGATTTACATGATAAAAATGTATAAGAGTGCTGCATACTTTGTACATAAAACTTCATATTACCTTGAACCTGACGAGCATATTTGCTCCTCCTGTTACCCTTTGTGCTGTTATTTCTGTAATCACGGGCTTTTCTGGCCCTAAAAGAAAATGAATATGACAGGGGTTTACTATATCATTTAGTATAATGCATCGTTCCTGACAGTAGTGAAGATCATTTAAAAGTAAAGATCATTAAAAAATCTATATTTTGAGCATAAACAAACTCGAAAGTGCTTTTGTAATAGTACATAGGCAGTTTATGGATTTCTTTTACACACATTTATTTGGCCAGTGATTGACACATTAAAATGGAAAATTTTTAAGATAAGAGAAAGGTTGAGATTGAAACAGTAAAACAAATATAAATTTCTTGGTAATATTTGTTTTTTTTTTAATTTCAAGTATTGAGTACAGGGCTTTCAATATAAATAAAATATGAAGGGTCTAGGACGCTCAGGCAAAATTTGGGCGCGTCAGATTGAAATGACTCGAAATAATTAACCAATTCATTGAATATTTCAGTAAAGCGATACACTTACTTCCACAGTCTGTTCTCACAGTAAATGTACTTTCTGCTCTTCCCCTAAATCGGACATTACCTCGCTGATACCACGGAACTACTCTCATGGTATAATTCAGGTAGTACTTCAGACCTATGAGAGTTACATCAAGTCTGTCCTTTGTAACATCATGTTTAAATGTTGCCATGTGATCCCAGTCATTTGACCCGTCTTCCTTCACGTCTACGCTGTATTCTTCCACCGCACCTTCACCCGAGTCTCGGTAAGCATAAGGACCTTTCTTAAACTGATAGAAGATGATCCGTACATGGTTTGTGTTTTCCACCGGCCTCGCTGTGTTTTCGTTTCGCCAGTAAAGCTTTGGCAAATCTTGAACAAGGCATGTTATACAATAAATACATGATCTACATATATTTTAAACAACTTAAGATTGTAAAGTGATAAATTTAATTAATTCAACTTATAATTATAGGAATGTCTAATATTTTCATCTTATCAAATATTTTAGTGTCGATGACCAAGTTGTTTATCGACATCAATCGTAATGCATTTAGAAAGCGTATATATTCCAATATTTGTGATAACTGTCAGTGATGATATACTACACTATGATTCTTGTTATACAAATATCTTTCTTACTCTGTCTTTCTCTCTCTTTATTTCTCTCTTTTTATTTCTCTCTCTCTCTCTCTCTCTCTCTCTCTATATATATATATATATATATATATATATATATATATATATTTATATATATTATAAATAAGCTGAAAATTCTCCCAAGAAATAAAGAAATGTATATTAGTGATCAAAACATAGTCCTTTGATTCATTTTCTTACTAATGCTGCAAGTGCTGCCACCATAACCCTCACTACAGGCTCCCTCTGGACACTTTCCAGTGTCCTTGTCACAGTCCCAGTTGTTGGCACAATGACAGATGTTCTTACAGGCTAGTCCAAACTTACGGTGTCCACAAGCTGAAAGTTGCAAAAGCCTTTCCCGAGGTTAGCAAATAAAGAGAAACTTAAACGAACATAATTTTGAAAATACATTTTGTTATATCGAAAACGGAAATTGCGATTGTTTGCATCCGATTACAAGAAACTTTGAATTCTGATGTTGAACGTTAACAAACACAAAATGTATGGCATCCGTACCATAAGCGTTTATCTGTAAAACAACAAATTACATTCGTTCATCTGTGGACGGTTTCTTTGATATCGCTGTTGATACCACCACGAGTTTAAGCGATGATATCCAAAACAACTAGTAAATGGTTCAGTAACCTCAGATGAAGGGAGGGTTGTCTGTGATCTCGTCTCTTGAATTCGAAACGTTTAAAATAGTTGGTGAAGTGATCTCGAACAATATATAATATTTTTATCTGAGAAGCTACATCCATATCCACTGACTGGTGACAATGTTATAACATGAATGTCTTTTGCGTAAACATTATGGTAAACATTATGGGGGAAAATGTATTGTGTAATATCAGAATTGTATTTTTGTGCTTGTAACACAAGACACCCTAAATGGATCTCTCCAATATGATATTTATTATGTTTACATGATTGGAATGAAATGATTATAATAATATATATATTAATATAAAAAATAATCTAATTGTTTACAATAACAACTGCTAGAATATCTGACAAAATTTTATTCCTCTATTTGTATAATTATATATAAATATATAAAACATCACGCTTTATACTTTCACATATTGTGTATTTTGGTTTGCTTACATGGACGTTAGAACGAAATAACCTACTTCTTTTCTCGTAGCCGTATACCTGGACCTCACACAGCTGCAGCCGTCCCTGACCCTCTTGATCGGTAGACCCTTTATCATTAGTCCTCTGTATACTGACCCAGCTACCGACTAATGTACTGTTACACCTGAAGGTCTCCGTTACTCGTAGTTTTACCCAACCCGACTTGTATGCACAGTAGGCATGCTGTGTTATATCGCTGCTGTTACCGACACGGATGTAGAAATCTCTCAAACGCTCAACTGTAAAATATTAATGCTTCTGATACTAAGAAATGATTTACAAACCTATTATGATTAATGTTATCATATGCTTATTCATATGTATATAGAATGGAAAATGTTTTTTTAATTAAGCACCACTGCAATTTTTCGAAAAATACCCTCGAATTTTCTGTAAATAGAGGGTTTCGCTTTGTGGTGTTAATATTATATATATATATATTATATAATAAAATAAAGCGGAAATTATTGACATCGTTACATAATAAAACAATTAAAGAGAATTTTAAATAAGAAAAATATTTACTGCAATATATGTTCTATAATAAAATTCATGGCTTTGATCCTACGTAGACCGATTTCATAAACTGTAGCCGCCCATGTTTCAGGCCAATCGATATTTCAATTTATTTCAATATATTAAACATGTCTTTTAAGAGTTTATTTTACCAAAAGATTAAACTGCATTTCATAATTCTTCTTTAAGAATTGTGTTTAAAATAAATGTCTCATATATAAAAACGTATTTGCCTCCACTGGAATAAGATTTATGGAGCCGAGTTAAGTGCGACTAAAACTTACAAGCATCTTCTTTACCACTGACGGTAATATTGACGATGACATAGAGTCTCTGTAGGTTCACCATCCACCAGGCGTCAGTGTCTGTATTGTGTTCAGTGGAAGCACATCCTTCTTCTGGTTCACCTAGAACACTATCTCTGCCGTCTACTGCCAGCCAGGCGGAGCTGTAGTAATGTCTGTCCGGGTGATACAAAGTACTCTTTTGATAAGCTGGCTTCCAGAGTGCCACATTGTCTATACAGCCAGATTCTGTATGATAAGAAAACTCATATTACTGTATAAAATCGACTTACTTAGCATTCCCCATAGACATTCCAAATATGTCAATATAAATAAACTAAATAAATGAATACATTTATGAATTAACTACTAGATATATATTGGATTTAAAAGTAAAATCAAAAGAAGGGTCTTAATATGGACAAAGTGAAAATATGCGTAAGATAATATACCTTATATTTGCAGTACCTAAATGTTTTCGTTTGATTAAATTGCTAATTCTATATTTATTATAATCTTAAAATTATTTAGATTATAATGTCGGAATTACTTCTCATGGATTTTCGAACTTTAGTGTGTGCATCGAATACGTAAGCGAAGGGTTGATATTAGTAAACGGTTAACGCAAATTAGTTCTAGCATTATCAAGATAAATAGCTTTGAAAATGAAACGGTGTTGACAACACATTAAAGTGACTGCGGATCTGAAGATCGAGACCCATGCATGAAGTATGTTACATGTATCTGTTTAATTTGCATGGCTTGACATGTGTCTGTCGTTCTGATTCGTGTTAGGCACTAGCCCTTTGCGTTTCTATGGGAACCGAACTGGTTGAACTCAGGCTTGCTGAATGTTGGGACACGGCCTGTTCTTTGTGGTCTAAATTGTTCAAGTTCGTTCTTTAGAATATTCCGGACTAGAAGCTTTGGTACTTCGGGGAAAAAGCTATAAATAGGGGCTGTGTTTGGAGCCGAAAGAGAGAAAAAAATACCAGCGGGCACTAAATGGTGCGCCTTTCTCGTCAGCCTTAGGACCTACTCCGATAATTGCACAGTTACAGATATTCTGTGGATTTTATACAAACTTTATACAGATTTTATATAGATCGTATTCAGTTTGCCTTTGGAATTTTACCTAAACTTCACTTCTGAATTACAACACAGATTGTCTTCGAGATTTAATTGGACCATTCACCGGGAAGATTTACTTGAGCTGTTCACGTGGATTATTTGTGCTAAAATACTCTTGTTGGACTGTGACCCCCCTGGTTACAGTTGTGGTATCCAGGAATCAAATCCTAGGACTCTGGCGATGTACATTGTTTTATCATTGTTTTGTCTTAAATACTGTGTAATAGTATTGTTTTAAGTATTGTAATGTTAGGATTGTAGTAAGAATAAATTATAATTATTTGTTAACAAAAAACCACTGACTTCTTTATTCCCCTAGATATTTCACGCTGTCTTGTGTTGCGGAATATAATTTCTTTTGTCTCCGTAACAAGGGTTTGTGCTGGTCAATGTATCGTGATTTGGTCTGTATTAGGTTCTGAAACTAGTAATACTCACTTATGCGATGCGGATATAGTTCAGACAGGTACAAAAGTACAAAGAAGAGACAACATGTTGCCCAATGGAAGTAAAAGTGGATTTATTTATAGGGTATTTTTCTGCAGCACCTGAAGTAATCAGACAGGCACAGTGGAACCTCTCCTTAGGGCACCTCCTACTTACAGCCACTTGCGGGCAGTCCCTTGAAAGTAGGTGCCTAAATATATGACCTCCCTACCAAGAGTACCTCTCTATTGCCGTTACAATGTCCGGTCTCGTCAATGTCAATAACAGGTGTTGTTTTAATATTTTGTTATGCTCACCTCTGTCCAAAATTGCCCAGTCTTTTATTTTCATGTAGTTTTGCTGTGTTATTGAATAAATAGAATCAGGGTTGATATGGGTAATTAAAATCGGCTGTCAAAGATAATAAAATCTCCGGCCCACCGTTACGCCAATGTTTCAGCCCGAATTGTTTCTTCCAACCGTGTTAGCCTCATCTTCAACGTTTTAAGTTCAAGAATGTATTCAGCATCTTGTCAAAGTTTGAGGGTACATTTTTTTTTTTACACAAAATGCCACTGCGTTTCCGCTTAAGGTGGGCGTCTTGTCCTGCCCTACCCTACTCCAGTAATTGTTTGTCATTATTAATACGTGCTATAACCTGGTTTGTCTTTTTTTGTGATACTTGCTAGGAAGAATCGTTCTAATATGCCTTTATATGGCGTGATCTCGAGCACGCTTCAAATGAGCCCCCCCCCCCCCACCCCCCGACGTCGTCCACGAGAGTGAAATCAGGTACTTGCGCTAAATTCCTCAGAAATCGGTAATTATAGGCAGTCTCGGTGACAGAACAATTGACAAAACTAAGTTAAATTTGTTTACAGATTTAACTTCCGTTATGTAGTGCCTTGATCATATTTTAACCGTTTTTGTTATTGGCTTAACATTACGCCACTCGTGACCAATGATCACCATGTAATAAATTGTTCCCCTACTACTGGTTTGTCTTATTTTGTGATACTTGCTAGAAAGAATCGTTCTAATATGCCTTTATATGGCGTGATCTCGAGCACGCTTCAAAAGAGCCCCCCCCCCCCCCCAAAAAAAAAAAAAAAAACTGAACCGTCAGTCGGCACTGCATTTTCACTGTGACCGTATGACTGCAGTTTATCTCATGAGGCCTTCTGAACATAAAACACAAATGACCATATCACGTGCTCGTTGAGAATGTAAAAATATATCTGATTGTCTGAGGACCGTAGCAGCGTCACCGCTGCCAGGAAGCAGACGCGGCAGGAGAGACCGTTCCAGAGATGAAAAGCAATAAAACAAACGGGGAGTCTTACATCCTATTTATGCTAGAAATGTTTTAATTTTGTTTAAACTGGCATTATTTAAACCTGTTTATATAAACTCGCGCTTGAAATTCACATTTTATCGCTCAAAGCACGTCGGCCCACGGAGGGGCGGGTAGTTCAAAGGAAATTGCATGGAACTCCTCAATTAGGTAAATTACCAATGTTTTAAAACATTTATGACAAATTTGGATTTTTATTTTCATTTCAGTACATCAGTACTGTTTCAAGCTGGAAAATTTTGGATATTCAATGTGTAATTGTGCTAATCAATGGTCATACCGAGTGCACACCTGATACATGTCACACCTGGATTTTTTACCTGTGCAGGTGATTGACCAACTGAACAGCATTTAATATTTTTTTTGTATGAAACGTTCACAGCCAGAGTAAAAACTTTTCTAGATTTTCATGAAAACTAATTAGATTTGCCATTTTTTGTCTACCTGCACAGGTGAAAATATATTAATTTAGGATGTAAAGGTAAGCACATAATCAGTGCAGTTTGCAGCGATAATTCATACATTTTGCGCAAAAATAAAGATTATTTTGGTGATGTCCCTTATAACATGTATAATTTTAAAATTTAATTTAAAAAATGAGATGTTACCTTAATTTACCTGAACTCACCTGTGCAGGTGAGCATATGTTACAGGTAGTAGTTGTCAAAATTGAAATACGCAACTGGCGTGGCTGTGCCATTGATTGAAAGATAGTTTGTGCATATTGTTTTGGCTACTTTTAAAAAATTTCCTTCCCAGTCTTCAACTGAGAAGTAGTCTTTATTGTCGGTACTGGCAAAAGTAATTAAATCCTTTTAAGATGAAAGGTATTATTACAGGTAACCCAATAAATTGTGCAGTTAGGCCCAGTAATTCATATAATGTACACATGCCACACAAAATTAAGATTTATTCTGTCGGTATCCCTTATTACTTGTATAATAATACATGATAATTTACCTGTGTTGACCTGAGCCCACCTGTACAGGTGAGTATATTTTTATGTGTTACCATAACCAAAATTATCAATTTATATTCTACGTCTCTAAAATCAAAATATAATATGTTTTGACATAGTTGACACTTGTTCATCCATATTCGTCTTTGGCACTAATCAGCATGATTTTGTCTCTGCCATAGGTAATTAGATCAGTTGAAGAACAAAGGTATTCACATAGGTAACTTAATTACTGTACTTAATAGCACCTGTTCTTATATCAAAAGTGAATTATACAGTCAATAAATGGAAATGGTATTAATTTATAGTTACTGTAATGATGAACAAGATGTTTGCGTACACATTCAGAAAAGAAAAATAATTTACCTATACTTACCTTTACTTTCCTGTGCAGGTAAACATACGTGTTATATTTTAACAGAGTCCTAGAATATGCTTCTTGGGTCAGCAAGCTTTTCAGGTGAAAAATATTTGATTTTCACTGTAAAATCCAATTTTATTTGCATATTCTGTTTTTTTTGGTGATTCCCTTTCCATAAATAAAACAAATCATTTACAATTTTACTTACCTTTAAATAATAATTACCTTTGAGTAAAAAAAATCCTTATATTTCCCTTTTTTGATCAAATGGTAAATGGGTTACCTGAACAAGATAAAAGGGTCACTTCGGTGAAATACCAGTGAGCAGAAATGCAGGTATTACAGATTTACCTATTGTTACCTGTATTAACCTAACTTACATACATATGAGAAGGTATGCAGAAAAAAAATATAATTGACATAAAGGAAATATACCTTACAGTAAATGCAGAAAATGTCACAAAGATACCTTGAAAGGGACTGAGTTAATGTGTCTTATATGGATTCATGTCAAAATGTGGGAAAAAAATGCAAAATTAATCTGAACAGTAGGAGTGTCACAAGCCCCCAGCCGAATCTGAACAGTAAAGGGTTAATATATGCTATATTCAGGATACGGGTGGCCCTACCCTTCGACCATGAAATACTCATGTAAATGTTTTTCACTATTGATATATGCTATATCCGGGATACGGGTTACCCTAACCCTTCGGGCATGAAATACTCCTGTAAGTGTTTGTCACTATCAATATATGATATATCCGGGATACGGGTTACCCTAACCATTCGGGCATGAAATACTCCAGTAAGTGTTTGTCACTATTGATATATGCTATATCCGGGATACGGGTTACCCTAACCCTTCGGGCATGAGATAATCAAGTAATTTTTTTGTCCCTATTGATATATGCTATATCGGGGATAAGGGGTACCCTAACGCTCCGGGCATTAGATACCCCAGTAGATGTTTGTCATTATTAATATGTGTTATATCCGGGATACGGGTAACCCTAACCCTTCGAGCATGAAATACTTCAGTAAGTGTTTGTGACTATTCATATATGCTATATCCGGGATACGGGTTACCCTAACCCTTCGGGCATGAAATACTCCTGTAAGTGTTTGTGACTATTCATATATGCAATATCCGGGATACGGGTTACCCTAACCCTCGGGCATGAAATAATCCAGTAAATTGCTGTCCCTATTGATATAAGCTGTATCCGGGATGCGGGTTACCCTAACCCTTCGGGCATGAAAAACTCCTGTAAGTGTGTGTCACTGTTAATATATACTATATCCAGGATAGGGGTTAGCCTAACCTTTCGGGCATGAAATAATCCCGTAAGTGTTTGTCACTATCAATATATGCTATATCCGGGAAATGTTTGTCATTATTAATATATGCTATATCATGGGTACGGGTTACCTGAACCCTTCGGGCATGAAATACTCCTGTAAGTGTTTGTCACTATCAATATATGATATATCCGGGATACGAGTTACCCTAACCCTTCGGGCATGAAATACTCCAGTAAGTGTTTGTCACTTTTGATATATGCTATATCCGGGATACGGGTTACCCTAACCCTTCGGGCAAGAGATAGTCAAGTAATTTTTTGTCCCTATTGATATATGCTA
This sequence comes from Sipunculus nudus, assembly GCA_026874595.1. Lineage (NCBI taxonomy): Eukaryota > Metazoa > Annelida > Sipuncula > Golfingiida > Sipunculidae > Sipunculus > Sipunculus nudus. The sequence continues at coordinate 22,556,593 of CM049311.1, forward strand.
TATCGGGGATACGGGGTACCCTAACGCTCCGGACATTAGATACCCCAGTAGATGTTTGTCATTATTAATATGTGCTATATCCGGGATACGGGTAACCCTAACCCTTCGGGCATGAAGTACCCCAGTAATTGTTTGCCATTATTAAAATGTGCTATACCCTAACCCTTCGAGCATGAAATACTCCAGTAAGTGTTTGTGACTATTCATATATGCTATATCCGGGATACGGGTTACCCTAACCCTTCGGGCATGAAATACTCCAGTAAGTGTGTGTGACTATCATTATATGCTATATCCGGGAAATATTTGTCATTATTAATATATGCTATATCATGGGTACGGGTTACCTGAACCCTTCGGGCATGAAATACTCCAGTAAGTGTTTGTCACTATTAATATATGCTATGTCCAGGAGACGGGTTACCCTAACCCTTCGGGCATGAAGTACTCCAGTAATTGTTTGTCATTATTAATATGTGCTATATCTGGGATACAGGTTACCCTAAACCTTCGGGCATGAAATACTCCAGTAAGTGTTAGTGACTATTCATAGATGTTATATCCGGGATACGGGTTACCCTAACCCTTTGGGCATGAATTACTCCACTTAGTGTTTGTCACTGTTAATATATGCTGTATCGGGGGTACAAGTCCCTAACCCTTCTGGCATGAAACACTCCAGTAAGTCTGTGTCACGCGATGTGGCAAGCTATGCAACGGTGACAGAACAATTGACAAAACCAAGTTAAATTTGTTTACAGATTTAACTTCCGTTATGTAGTGCCTTGATCATATTTTAACCGTTTTTGTTATTGGCTTAACATTACGCCACTCGTGACCAATGATCACCGTGTAATAAATTGTTCCCCTACTACTGGTTTGTCTTATTTTGTGATACTTGCTAGAAAGAATCGTTCTAATATGCCTCCGCACTGACTTTCAATTTCAAATATTACAAAACATTAAACAATTCAAAGAAATTATATCAATAATCATAAATAAATTTCAACAAATTCTCAAGAAGCAAATTTCCTGACAGGATGTTAGCCCTCAAACGGCTTAATCAATCATGGCACACTCGCCATCCAATGTCACACCAGTAAAGACGTGAACGTTCAGTCGAAGAAACTGGCTGAACTCATATATACTTAAACACGTGGACTCTAAAAGAAAAATAAGTTCTGTGTAAACAAAACAATATATATATATATTTATATATATATATTTATATATATATATATATATATATATATATATATATGTATATAGTAATAAGTGGTATGGCCGTGTTAGTCTGTAGTTGAAGCGAAAGTTAAGATAAACAGTGAGCCTTTTAGATGGACTAACTAGTTTATTAACACACGAGCTTTCGAAGTACAAAGACTTCTTCGTCAGGAGTTAATTAAGTGGGAACGTGTACAGAGATTTTATATAATGGAACGACAATGTATAGAGTCCATAATGCAAGAAACATTGTCTTTACATGCTGATTGGATATTTAGTAATATTATAACCATGATGCCCATGGTTATAATATTACTAAATATCCAATCAGCATGTAAACAAACACTCGTTACTATAAAGAACGCCAAAACAAAGACGACTCCGTCGATATTAAATGCCCTGAAATTAACATCAAATGGATCACGTGTGTTCTTTCACAAATACACATATATACATATATATATATACACACCTTTATATTACACATTTCACCTTAACACAAGGAATTTTATTATCTTTGCGTGTGTTCTAGTTTTTGCCATGAAACAAAGATCGCTCTCACGGTTGAAACGTGATCGTAAGTATAAGTCTGAATTAATAATAATCTTTATGTATAGGTTATTGCTTTCTGTTATTCTTCTTTTCAAGGAATATATTTGTTGCGCATTTGAGCATGAAAATGAAACTCGGTCCTGATACTGTACAATATAGGTAATCAAAAAAAAAGTTTAGAGAACTGTTGTATGCAACATTAATCTTTTGCAAGCAAGCCTTCTTAAAATAACACCTTACACTTGCTTAATATAGAGTAGAGAAGCATAATTTGAACAAAAACTTTGACAGGTTCTGAACAGTGTTTGAAATTTTGTTTCAGTATATTGACCCTAGTTTACAACAAACGCATTTGTCGTTGCATATCATCAGTATCTTGTAATTTGTCATCCAAAATACAGCCAAGATATTTGTACGTTTTAACGAAAGTCAGCTGTGTTAAACCCATTATAAGCTTTAGTACTTCCGAGGACCATGTCTTACTTAAACCCATTATATGCATACACACAGTTTTTGTTTTATTTTCAATTTAATTTGATGTGACATTCCATAACCATAAGTAAAACTAGTTTTTGTGAATCTTTTACAGATGGTGCAAGTAGTACTATGTCATCTGCATACATAAGATTGCTAATGGTTGTTCTATAAATGCAACATCCAATTACTTGTTTGTTTTAAGTACAGCTGAGATCATCCATGTAAATATTAAAAAGATGTGTTGATAATACACCTATAGTCACCTTAAAATAAGATGATGTAAAAGATTTTCTTACAGATATTCTTTGTTGAAGGTACGCGAAAAATATAATAGTCCTATAAGATATAAGGGTATCCTCCTTTTGACTAGCTTACGAAACAACGTTGTGTAACAGATTCCGCCAAATGCTGACGAAGCATCCAAAAAAGCAAACAAACATGTGTGATGCGGATTCTCGATAAAACCTAAGGACCTCTGTTAACAAACATACACAAAATTCAGTTAGGTGGCCCTCTTCTGTAACCAAACTGGTTATCTGACAATTGGAGGTACGGGTTGAGTCGACTAAACATTTCAACTCGAATAATTAAATAAATATGTAGATGGAGCAATGGGCCTGGAGGTCCGCATTTTTTATTCATACTTTTTGTTTAATCTTTCCCGACAGTCACCAAGATACTATATAGCATTACCTCTGGCATGTACCCGTGAACGAGAAGGGCTGTAAACAAAGAGCTCAGTTATTTTATTAAATGCGGCTTAAGCATTTACATCCTGTGTGGAACTGTTTACAAAATTCGTTATTGCTTCTAGTGCTTCTACGTTATGGTTAGAACTTGAGAAGAGATGTTTATAGTGTGCCTCCCACATTTGCAATATTTCCGGATCGCCTCAAATGCCGCCAACGGTTGTCCGGCACGGCAGGTGTGAAATTCTCCTGAGTTTGATTTCCTTCCAAAATTCTGTTTTATTTCTAGAGCACATGACCCGCCCAAGGGATCCTGCTCTACCTGCTCTGCTATGCGTCTAGAATAACGAAGAGCATTTTTAAATAGGCGTTTAGTGTAATATTTCAATCTCGCTGCCAATTAAAAAAACCCTGTCTCGCAGCATGGTGTGCATGTTTGACATGTTCATTCCATCCTGATATGTTTTTGTTGTCTTTTATTCTTTCACTTTTTGCACTAGTGGGGTGACAGAACAGAAGATCTGATACAGTTCTCATCGCTTTAACTATAATGTGGTACTGGCAATCTATTTGAGACAGGTGTAGTCTATCTTTGCAACAAATGTTACGACATAGTGCAAAATGTAGTACAGGTATGTCCCACGAATAAGTTTTCAACACCATTACAATAATGCCACAATGCTATTTTGATATTTTCCCAAATGCGGCCTGATTAATTTACGTTGCTATGTGTTAATGGCTACAACAGGAATCAGTGGTGTATTAACAAAAAACAGATTGGCAGGTGATCTGATGTCACAAAATCTCGAAGGATTTCAATATCGCCAATTACGCTATTAGCTTCATGACCACTCATGCAGTGGTTCAGCCATGAAGTTGTTCCCCGTGCTTTACTGACATACGTAAAGGGATCTTTCAGGAACACATAATCAGACAGAATATAATAGTCCTCTTGCATATGTTGCAAAGTAGGAGCAAAAGTAAGTCTGCATTATAATCACCGATGATATACGCGGCGGATGACTGGCATACATTTTGAACAAATGCATTTATATTTTCGAGACATTCATTATATAATTCGATATTTGCATGTGACTCATGTGGTAGACAGCCAGTTATGAAACATATTGGCTGGCCAACAATGTTTGCTGTTATACCACATGCCCATCTACATTCAACTGGAAGCATTGTAACATACCGATTTAGAGATTTATTCAATAAAATTGCCGCATTGTCCGGGCCGCATTGCTTCCCAGCATCCATTGGAGATTCGCCTAAACCCCTAAAATGAGCATGTACATTATTTAACATATACAACTCATGTTTATATATCCTATGTTCTTGTATACATATTAACTTATTTTTTTACACAGAGTGAAGATTGAAAGCCTCTACAGTTAAATGAGAAGCATTCAAATTGAGAAAATGTATTACTGCTTTACATACTCCTCTTCTTTAAGTGTAAAAAACCTGCGTGCCAGGACATTCTTAGGTAGTCGTAGAGGTGAGCTACATTATAACTGTGGCCTTCTACTGTAAACGATGCATATGACTCAAAGCGAGTCTTCAACTTTATACGTTCAAACTTTGAATTTGCTCTCCCCAAACTTATGGACATCTTCAGCTGCGGTGTTTGGATCTAGACGAGTCACAAACAGTGATACGAACCGTTTCCGTTAAGACATCTGGCTGCCCTGAAAGGATGATTTACCAACAACAAAGTTCGCTCGGCCTTTTGTTCTGCTGACTCCTTTCGGAAAACCGTCATATTTCTGTCCATCTGATTCTTCAAGAGTTTTTTTTCGGATTGTTCTACTCACTTTTCAATGATTACATCGGTTCGTGGCTTAGAACGATTGAAGACAGCTCAGTAGGTATTTCGCTTTGGTTAGAAGCAGACCTTTACTCTCCTTTGATGTAGCTTCTACTACTTTTGCATATGTTATTTGCAGCGGTTGTTGGTGCATTTCCTTCATTTGTGCTTGAACATCAGCGACAACAGTGGCATTAGTCAATTTACATTTAATCGAATTAATTCCTGTCATTATGTCCGTGACATCGACTGAGTTCATATCCATAGGCGGTAATTTTAACGGATAAACGGCGTAGAATTGTGGCATTTTTTTCTGCATCTAACTCATATATTACTGCAATGATGTCAGCTACATTAGCGGTGCGTTTATTTGTTCCTTTTTTAAATAATTTTCTTGTTGATGGGTTGCAGTTCTGATATAACATTTGTTTTGCTCCTTCTACGTCATCATCATTTTAAAATTCAGCTACTAATTTTACCAGGAGATTACGGGGAACAATGTCGATTTTGTTGATAATGTAATACAGCTATTCGCTATGTAATTACCCCTCTCTGTGAGAATAGATGAAGATTTACTCTGCGTACTAATACTTTCTTAGGCCTGGTAAGTGGATTCAGTCGCAGTATCATCACTCGCTGCGTCGTATGCGACAACGTTAGGTCTATCGCCGGCGTATACGCGAGGCCGTTTAATGCACGCATGTTCAAAACAGTACAGGTCGTCATCTATTCAATTTGCCACGCTAATACGCTTTTTGTTGCAGTTCATGCATTTTCCCATTTTATCCTTATTTATAAACTTCCTGTTTAGCAACAATCTCTTTTGCTAGTATACATACTGTTCAGTCTTGGTGTTTGCAAAAGAAATCATCTGACCACGAACAGTCCTATTGCAACATTATATAACCAAGGGGGTGAACGATATTCGTTAAAATTAGCCGTGGTTGCTATAGCAACCACACAAAAGGTGTGTATAAAAGGGCCGAAGAAAGACCGAAATGTAAATTCTTTTTGAACTAACCTTGTGGCATTTGGCAGTATGTTTCGCAAGATATCTTTTTATGTGCGGTAGATACCGGGCCTGGGTGATACCAGGATACAAAAATGATGAAAGGAAGCGAGTGCTACCGCCATGTCAAGAAGTCCCACACCGAAATAAAAATTCTGCAATTGTACATAGTGAGTTAATAATTAGATAAGTCAGCATTAAAAAATAAAGGTTACCTAAACCAAAAGAATTGTAGGAAAAATTAAAAAAAATCAATGAATTAAAAAAAGATATTTTTTTTGCATTGTTTTGCACTAGAATAATTCTCTAGTTCCACGCAAACTGTCCGATCTGGCCCGTAAAATATACCATGGTCATAATTGTAGCATTCTCCTCAAAATCCAGCACTACGTTTAGCCACTGAAATCATAATTTTTTATGAGTAAAATATATCAAGAAGTTATTGTTCTGACGATTTTCAGAAGCAGTGCGGGCGAACTTTCAAGGATAAAAAAAAGAAAGAAAAATAGGCCTTGCAAAGACATTTGAATTAAAGTAACTGGGAAGATACTAAAATTATAAATAACGATACTTAGTAAGTCATGTAATTTAAAATACCTTTAATCAGAAGAAGCATAACAGTGTTTTAAGCTACCCACTACAGAGGGAGTGTCGTATATAGTGTATAGTGTAACAACTAGGAATGAGGCTTTATTCGCATAATTACCTGTGTTATGACAACATGAAATGTCTTCAAACATATATTATGTCATACCTTTCCTGGCGACCCTCCAAATTCTGCTCATCGAAGGTCGGTGTGCATTAACATAATTTCTGACAAATTAATAGGTTGCAATTTTTCCCAGGCTTGGAGCAGTATGGCAAAAAGACTTATTCGGATAGCAAAATAACTGACTTGGTCGAAAGCAAACACCAAAATCCTGGAATGGAAGAGGAATTTGAAGAATGACACATCGTGCTTCATGACAATCACTAAAATTCTGACAGACGATTTAGATGTTTTCCATAAATAGACTTGTGATATAATTGACTTTTTTAGTTTTTAAATAAGTTATCATTAAAGTATTATTACTTTCGATATATCTGTAATGGTTTTGGTGTTTTTATAGAACGTTTGAAATATATTACTGTAAATTGACTTTATTTTTATTTTCAATATGATTTTCGGAATAACAACTTGCACGATTTTTTCAACTTTATAATTATTTTATCAGGAATATACAAGAATATACAAAATAGGAGTTTTAAAAGGTAAGAACATACATTTTTTCTTATGAATTTATTAAACATGTAAATAATACACATGGAGTTCCTATTTTCTTAAATGAAAATGCATGATGACAATATGAGGGGATGAATGAACATATATCTCTGTTTTAAATATAATTATATAGAAAACAAGCATATAACTTAATTCAAGTAAAACATTATGTAATAATGAACCACCTAATTCACCAGGCAATCAGCCAAGTATTTTGGAGTGCTTAGATGAACCCTTCTAGGTCACTAGGCGAGCCCGAATTTGACTTCATACATGATCCTGTTCGTCGCGGGACAGGATGAAGTTTTGCGGGGCAGTTCGCAGGCTGGGGGTAGATTAACTTTTAAAGCGAGCTACAGCGGGCAGAATAGACACAGAAGATGCATATATATATATATATATATATATATATATATATATATATATATATATATATATATACACACACATATATATATATAGAAAAAGAGACAGAGAGAGCGACAGAGAGAGAGAGAGAGAGAGGGGGGGGCCAGAGATAGTATACGTTTAAAAGGAGATGTATATATTTACATATATATATATATATATATTTATATATATTTCAATATGAAGAAACATGAAGAAGTTTAATTAAACCCCTGCCAGGAATCTTTGTGTAAACAGCCGCCACGATTAACAGGCTTTATTAATTGGTTTGCTTTATAACAATACCTATAACTTATCTCCAGCTGTCGAGACAACACTGCTCCTATATGTACTGTACCAAGCATTCGTTTCATATTTGAAAGCAAAACAAAGTTAAACTCACCCATCCCATTCTGATATTTTTCGTATACTAAATAAGTCCAATCCATAGAATGCTTTTATAAACATTAGCTAAAAAGCGCCCATCCCAAGGTTTACAGTTGTCTTTTTGTTTATGTCCACGTGTTTATGATATATTATGGTTGGCGCCAAGAGAGATTTCGGCCATAATCCAAACGCTTCCGATAAGGACATCTGGCTGAAATTTTTAAATGAGAAAATATTGTTTCACCAACAACAACTTCTCACCGTTTAATGTGCAGTCAAGCACCGTCGGTTCTTGCTTCTGTCTGGAGGGTTTCCTTTCGTCTCCGTTTGTGCGTGTGTTCGTGTATATTTTATACAATATAACACACGCAGTCATAAACCGAATCTCATGAAATGTTCAGGGCATTTCGGGAACGGACAAAGAAAGATTCAAATAGAATTGGTGTGGATAATGCCCCAAATCCGGATTCAGGAACGTCATCAAAGAATATTCGCATAATGACTGTAAATTATGAATGAAAAAGCCTGGGTTAGTAAGCCAAATACGTAAATCCAAAAACATTTACCGAGGCTTGCAATCCTAAGAATACAAATTTATAGTTTATTATATCAGCATGAGCTCCTGTATCTTGTGTATTAACAGCTTATTGATTAAAGGATAATACGTCCATCACAGGGGCCTTAAAGCATTCTTTCTTTGCAGGAACTATGTTCAGTCTTTAATGTGTATGCAGAGTAAGTCAGAAATCACATTTATTTTAGAAATGATTCAGGTAAAGGGGTTTGTAAGACGCAGTCATGAACGGAATCTCGTGATATTTCCATGGGATTTTCGTAAGCCATTAGCACCAGTCACATTATAAGCAAAATACCAGCTATGCAACTTGAGAGGTTCTTAAATTATGTTTAATATGTTCAATGTTAAAGGATGCAGTGGATGTTTTTAAATGAAGGAAGGTTACACTGGATCATGTCATAAATATTATCATTTTTTTATTTTCAAAGTTACAGCATGGTATATATCACTTTTCCCACGAAAAGGCAAAAAGCTTCCTCAGAATGTTATCATCTCGCCTTTTATATTTTCTTAAATCCATGCATGTGCCACATCTATTGTTAAATTCGTCTTTCCAAATCACAACATAATTTATACTGTATATTTTTCTGTACTAATTCAAACACCATGGGATTTCTTTTCTTGTAGAATATGACTGTATAGCGAACGTGACCTCAATAGGACAGCTGAGCAGAAGAGTACTTTGTATCACGCGGACAAACAGTACTACAGCTCAGCCTGGCGGTCAGTAGACGGCAGAAGCCGTGTTCCTGGTGAACCAGAGGAAGGGTGTGCTTCTACTGCTGACGGAACAGACACTGACGCCTAGTGGATGGTGAACCTACAAAGACTATGTTATCGTCAATATTACCGTCAGCGGTAAAGAAGATAGCTGTAAGTATAAATAATAATTATAAAATTGAAACTCTCATCCATTTAGCAAAGTTAAACGTGATCCTGATTTCAGCATCTGCGAATCGGCTAAGATATGTGTGAATATATTTTATACATATTCCAAAAGAATGGATTCTTACATGCTGTGTTTCCCTTATACCCTTGTATCACAGTAAGTCATATGTATTGCTCTACCAAAATGTCTATATCGGCATTCTGCCATAATGGGCAGTATCATTTATCAAGGATATTAAAAGGGAATTTTTTGACATAAACAAATGTAAAAGGTCAATTTCTTATTAATTTTCGGTTCTCTTAAATTCAGCCGTCTAGTTCGTTTAATGGTTGGTGTTACCATTTCAAATCATCATCGTTTTTATTTGCAGAAAAGAAGGGCGGACCGGAAATATTTATTTTCAGGAATGTTGGCCTCCGCCATGTGGGCGTTCTTCAACATGCGACGCTCCCAAAAACGTCATTACATTCTCTTCTTCGGCCCATAATCCCAGGTTTATCCGTGCAGAAGCTCCCGCAGCACTTTTGCTCCTGAGGCGGATCCACACCACAATCTAAACGATTCTTTCTTGTCCCACTCACAAAAAGCCCTGAGATTTCATGAGGTTTGTTCTTGATTGAGTTATGATGGGACGCAAAACACAAACAGACACACAAACGAACATGTTTACAAAGGATGCATACCCTAGTAGCGGAGGCAAATATTGACGCCTGTGGAAATATGGTGTTCAAAAAGTGTTGATGCTAGTTATTTTTATATTTGGGACACTTTTACTCTGTTGTAAAGTGCTCTATGGCCTACAGACTAGGCCAGAGCGATATTACATTGAAGAAAAACAACACTGTAAATTCACTTCAGCCTGTTTCACGGGATGCGACCCGATCATCGGGATAATGCTGTTAGATTCTAACAAAATTCGTGCATATATATGAATATAAATAAATAAATAAATAATATATATATATATATATATACAGAGAGAGAGAGAGAGAGAGAGAGAGAGGAGGGGGTAGAGAAATAAAAAAAAATAGAGAGAGAGAGAGAGGGTTTTGTATAATAAAAATCATAATATAATATATCATAACTGACAGTTATCACAAATATTGGAATATATGCTCTTTCTTAAAAAAATTATGATTGGTATCGATAAAACACTTTGTCCTCGACAATAAAATATTTTATAAGGTGAAAATATTAGACATTCCTATAATTATAAGTTAGGTTAATTAAATTTATCACTTTAAAATCTGAAGTTACTTAAAATATATGTAGATCATGTATTTATTGTATTACATGCCTTGTTGCAGAGTTGCCAACATTTTACTCGTTAAACCAAAACACAGCATGGCCAATGGATAACTCAAACAATGAACGGATCACCTTCTATCAGTTTAAGAAAGGTCCCTTTGCTTCCCTTGACTTTAGTGACGGTCCGGTGGGAGAATACACAGTAGATGTAAAGGAAGAGGGGTAAAATGACTGGGTCACCATGGCAACGTTTGAACATGATGATACCAAGGACAGACTGAATGTAACTGTCACAGGTCTGCAGTACTACAAGGAATACACGATGAGGGTAGTTTCGTGGTATCAACGAGGGGATGTCAAACTCAAGGGAAAAGCAGAACGTACATTTACCGTGAGAACAGATTGTCGAAGTAAGTGTTATGCTTTACTCTAATGGGTAATGGACTTGATAGTTTTAAAATACTAAACAAATCACACTTTTGAATCTTTATGTATTTTTTTTTCTAATTTTTGCTCAACTATGTAAAGTTTTTCATTTTTAAGTTTCAACCTCTTGCATATAAATCAGTTATGTGTAAAATATAATCTATAAAATACATGTATACTCATACAAAACACATAAAATTGTGTTTAAGTTAAAAATAAATATTTGTTTTTAATTGTTTAAATGATCTTCATTGACTGTCTGCATTGATACACGAAAATATATATCAAACCCCAGTTTCTTAGTCTATCGGTTCAACTCCCATATTTGGTAGAATTGTACAAAAAATGAAAGAAGCATGAAAGTTGGCAGAATTGCTCAATGATGAATTTCCAATACGGGGGCAAGCTGAAACATGTTGGCCAAAATAAAAGCTGGCGGCCAAGATGGCCACGAGATTAAAAAAATATCAATAACTTAAATCATTATGTCCCTCGAAAGCATTGCGAATACTCTATTTCTATGTTTTTGGGGTTTGGAAATTCAATTTTTGAGATTAAAAACCTGACAAGGTACTCATTAGCTGTTTTTTAATGATTTTGGTAAATATTCAATTAGCCCAGCGGTTAAGCTGCATATTAAGAAGTGCTGTGCAAAAATAAAAGATGAATTAAACTTTGCATAATAATTGTCCAGACAATACTCAATATTTTCCGATATGGGGCTCACCGAAATTCGTCCTCTCTTAGTAAAAATCAAAGATGGCCATCAAGATGGCCACCGTATTATAAAAAAACACCTGGAATATTTGTCCTGGAATGTATTGCAAGTGAACTGTTTCTATATTTTTGGGGTCGAAAAATTCAGAGTCTGTTTGAATCTGTTTTTTTGTCGGTATTGAAATGGGGCTAAAATTATATTAGCTTTTATACCAGCACATCGAATGTTGACAATATTTGACACTTTATCTCTTTCAATAAAAAATAAAAACGAAATATTTGCTCCATTTTTTAAAAATAATTTATCACAATATTCACACGATGTAATCTTGTAGATCGGACCAAGCCTTGCACATAAGATTAAAAGAACCGATAGTCAGTAAGTTGAAATCGTGTTTAACAAGAAGAAAACGCTATTGTCATGCCAAATATTTAGGAATAGTTTATAAAACAGTTGCCTTCAATATTACAAACTTTGATGAAATAAACTGTTCTATTCAGTAATAATAATATTAAATTATAATATTAAGAACTACTCTATTCCTTTTAATGTATGTTCACTTGATGAAGCGAGTGGTGTGAAATGGTTTTCCAAGCATTCTTCATTGGGGATATAAAAGCTGACATAAAGAGAAAACTTAATTGTACAAAGGTTGCTAGAGCACGGAAGCTAAAAATGCAGAAATGTGTTAATCACAAATCACGTCAAAGAAAACTCAAACCAAACTTCTTTCAAAATGTTGATGTAATCAAGAATTATAAACAAAAATATATCTGGAAACTTAGGGTGCATTATATTTTTTAAACTTGTCGTATGAATTCGACTTGCTCTTCCATTCTCTTAGCATACATTCAGGAAGTTTGATATATTATCCTGAAGTTTGATACACGTGGTAAATATTCCTAATAATATATGCATGTGCAACATGAAACAGTAATGTACACAAAATTACAAAGTGAAAGTATTTTGTTGACATTATTTCCATATATCAAATGTAGCATCACAGCTAAAGGCCGTGATATTTTATTGACACATTGTTGATTCTTTCATACAAACATTTACAATGTGAAATCTGCATTATCAATACAACACAAAATTAGCAATTAGCAACAGGTATCTACATGCGTGTTCTGTCATACATTTATAACTATAGTACAACAGTAGCAAACAGAACAATGATGTGCGCCTGTAAATGTGTTGAATTTGTCTTTATGCCAGCATACATCCTGAAAGCTGTACTATCAATTCATGGCAAAAGAAGCACCGAATCTATAAAGCAAACAGTTTTGAGCTTCTACATATGTGCGTATCCTGCCATGCACGTATGTAATCTAAATAAATTATGAATTAAAGTCTTTCCGTTGAAACCGGTTCATGTATATTAAATTTCAACTATTTGATATATTCCGATTTAGAACTTCAGCCAGACCCCAAAATTTGGATCATCGGAACCATTTTGGTGGCAAATGGGTGATAAATAGGTAGTGAAAAAATGTCTGATAGCAGTATAAAGTGGAAGCTTTTAGTGAATAAATTGATGTTTTATGTCAAATGACGTATATATTTTTTTCCATTTTATGAACACTTACTTCAGGGTGGTTATAAGCCCTATACTACTAAATTTAACAAAACGTATTCAATCAAATTTGGTCTCAAATCATAGCTTTAACCATACGCTTCAGTATGACATGCTATTTATGACCACTGGGTATAAACTGGTTAAGTTATACATTCTTATAGTTACACTCACCCCTAGAAAAAAACAACAGAGGAGTGGTTATATAAAGATACTTCATACAACTTTATATGCCAGACGTATATCCAGCAAAATAATCTGTTCAATGATGTATCATTTATCCATATTCGCGGTTATGAACAATGCAAAAAGATTATGTGAGAATTTTAAGTTTCTTTTTCGTGAATGACGGACTGCAATTATCAGTGTGATATATATCAAGGCACAACTCGTAATCGCTAGACCTGGGATGTTCTGACGTTGTGTATACAGGTTCTCTTTACCTCTCCTTAGTAGATAACAAATAGATCACTGACCAATATAGACTGCTGAGTATTATGACCAGTGAGGCACTTAGTAAAGTTTAACATTTAAAATAAACCTAAAAGGTAACAGATTTGTACATTTTATGTAACGTCTCACTGTTCATCGTGAATGTTCGCTGTTTGATAAAAACTCATTAAAGAATTGTTTGTTAGATTATTTCACAAATAGGCCCTCGCGTATTTTGAACTTTCATATTCCAAAATAAAAATAAGTAATATTCAATATTCAATGTTAGGTTTAAAGGGAAAATTAGCAATATCAGTTTATATGTTCATAATTATATATATTATAAAGTTTTAATAAAAGAAATAATATGGAGACAAAACATTCTCAGAATATGTATTTCCATTTTGTGATCTATTATTATGTCCAAATAAGCGAGAGATCATATTCTCTGAAGGGCAAAACCATAAACCCCATTGATATTAAAATTGTTTAGCCAGTACAATAGTCAGTGATTAACATGATCTCCCTCAAACCAGGGGAATAATAAGAACGCAAGTTGTCTTGACTGTTTAATGAAAAATTGCATTTTAAAGATTAAAACAAAAGGATCTTAATGGTCCTTAGGGTGCAAGTACAAAGCCCTATGCAAATCATGTATGTCTTCCCGTCCGGTATAGTTAACAAGGTTTTAACTAGACATAATCCCTGAACTCCTGAGTCAAACCAGGTAAGAATTAAATTATTGTTGTTCAGCAACTGTTTTGTTAATTTGGGCTTATCATTAGCGTTTACTTTACTTTGTATTCACATAAAACAGGAACAGGATGAGTCATTGCACTAACTGACAATAAAGCAAACTGGTATATATTCATGTAAACACTCTGTTTGTCGAACGGTTGAAATAAATATCTTGTTTCCTTTACAGAAAGTGATATTTATATAGAAATCTCTCTCCTGTCAGAAATGTTAACAGTATAAACAGAGGCAACTCAAAATGAATAACTTACAGCTCTGCTTCACAGTTAGTCCTGCACAAAGGCATACTGCAATATCTATCATTTATTTATGGTGTAACCAAAGCAAAATGTTGTAGGTACATTTACTGCTCTTACCTTGATTTTATATGACAATTTTGTAGGAAATATGTGCATGGAAATATTTCAGCAGACAAAATAGCCCTCTCTCAACAGAAGGCTCTTTTATATTTCGTGTAAAAAAGCCGGTTCGGCCAGAAGTGCAGATACGGCGGCCTAGTTTGTATCATATCACAAGTGACTTATACACAAATATAACAAAAACTTACAAATAAAACTATACTGCTTACAAGGACTTGTCGCCATTTTCTTTTTTTTTTCAACCGGAGACTTGCGAAAATGTTTTTTAAACAACTAGCCGAGGACCTGTGCCTCTATACATGTCTATGGCATTCGGCTTGCGACATCCGAGTTTTAGTCTATATATCGGCTTCCGATAGCAGCCAGTCGGAATAATTGGGAGGATCAACCAGTCAGGGCTCAAGTGCGTGGGTATGCGACACATACTCAAGTACTCAAAACATCAACCAAGCATTACTTGTTTCTTGGGACAGTTTGTGGCAATGGGGCGTGTCGGCTAACTTAAAAACGAATAACACCTTTCTGTGACCATGGCCAAATCCACAAATGGTAGTTGGCTGCCAGACATTTTTTTCATCTAAAAGGCTTCAGACCTCGTTAATCACTAAACAAAATAATCACGGTTGGTCTCATTAGAAATAAATTTTGTGTTTTTGTTAAAAAATAGCTAAATTATACATATTGCTATAATACAGGGTTAGGAACAGTATTCATATCTTTAGAATCTAGAAAATGATAAATCCCATCACTAATCTTAAACACATAACAAAAACACTATATTGATAAAAGCAAAGTACTCTTCTGATCTCCAGTCATTTATATATTAAATCTTTCACGAGAAAAATCAAAATCGAATAATATCTATTGCGGATTCTACTTAATTCTACTTAAGAAAGCACCAATGGATATCATTTCTAATATTCCGATTGTTGTTCATTGAAACCAAAACCATGGAATACTGTCAAATATAACGACCGTTCTGATGATTTTTATATAATGTAGTAATAAAAATAGAATAAATGTACAAATTCATCGAAATTACTCTGCGGAAAGGTTTTAATTAAATAAAACTATATGCACCCATGGAAAAATCCACGATTCTGTAAAATAAATAGTTATGCAACAAGCTGGTTTTGATTGTTCACGGAATGGCAAATTATACTATTCAACAAATCACAAAAAAAATACGTTTAGGAAAAAGACAAGAGGCATATAAACCTAGGCGTGAAAACAGATACATGTATGTTGGCATAGGCTCTTGCACGCGGAAAAGCAACGTATATCGGCCAAAGTGAAAAAAAACAGGCTCAGGTGAATAGATTCCAAAATGATTAAATATTTGTCCTGATCTATGCTGATTGACCTGTCATCAACGTCTTTTCCGTGCAAGTCATTGGCAAAGAAATAAATGCATGTTTTTTTTGTCCCTAAGCAAATTGACACAACAAAAGTTATTAATAGAGGGTTAGGGTAAAACCGTATGAACAATCTATTAAATTTTGGAGGTAATCAGAATCACCATTATTATTTTTTCTTAATAGCACTATGACATGTATTAGTCCCCGTTTACAAGCCGCCTATTCGTTTTTATTTGTTCTGCCACTCGCAAGAAGTAAACCATGATACTGAAGCGTGACAGTGTGTATACATGACAGGTGTAAACATATGAACATATGACTGATAAGAAGATTATAAGTAAACGTTATACATTTAAATATATTCTGTTTTGCTTATGAGTAGCACAGAATTCCAAAGAGCAGCCGCTGAACCAGTTTGTGATAGCGCAGATCGCTCGTGGACATTGATCACCCCCACAGAGGCGGGTATACCAGGATCGTCACCGAGGATATTGAACATTGTGCGGGACTACGGAAACAGGGACACATTAGATTACCTTCGAGGCATTGCCTACAACTTGCCCATGTAAGGGACATTTCATATAATGGACTTTTTGACCTTATGTTTCCAAACTTTTGTTTTTGCCAATGTAAAGCATATTTCATATAATGGTTTTTTTACCATATATTTACAAAGTTATTTTTACAATACACAATACAAATATCTTAAAGGCATTACCTACAACTAGGTATCAGCTACTGAAAACTTGATGTAATGGATTTTTTCCTATTTCTCGATACACATGATGTATGTACCTATGCTTAGTTTGAAAATTATTATCACCGGTATTTTTTTTTGTTAAAATTTGAATATTTTACTTTTAGTTGGTACATGTGTACTTTAAAAGTGTTATTATACCATGGGGGTAGTTGTTCAGGGGGTAGTTGTATTGGGGGGGGGGGGGGTAATTGGCTAGTGGGTAGTTGTCCCAGGGGGTAGTTGTCCCAGGGGGCAATTGTCCTAGGAGTAATTGTCCGGGGGGTAATTGTCCAGGGGGTAATTGTCGGGGGGTAATTGTCCCGGGGGTAATTGTCCGGGGGGTAGTTGTCCTAGAGCCGAAACGCATACACAAGGGAAATAGGTGCACCTATTGGGAAAATATTAAAATATATTAATAATGCAGCTTTATAGGGCATATTCCCGCAAAAAAAACATACTTGTCCTATAAGAGCCCGCCGACGAAACGCATGCGAAATTTGGAGAGTTATATCAGAGCAGAAACAGGTAAACCATTATGTAGAAAAAAAAAACAACTGCGTATTAATTATATAGATGTGATTATATGAACTCTGATAGGAATCTTAATAGATAACTGGGCGGAATCAATAAATCCGTTCTAAGAGAAATAATTTTAGTCTGACGGTGAACTGCTATGCGATTATTTCAAAATGCACTTCCTTTCCTCAGGTGAGTCCAAGATCAAGCAATGGTGCGTGAACATTCGGTAATCAGACTTCACACATACCAAGGCCGAGTTCAATTGTTTTAATGACTGGGAATGAACAAATTGCAGAAACAGTGTGTTCCTTTGTAAGCGATTATCCTAATTTTGAACATAAAAGACACTTTCATAAGGTCATATGAATATTTCATAACGTGAAAGAGCACATGTATGACTTGAAACTGCAAATTCATTAACAAAACGTAAGTGTGGAAAATCCCAGATCCAGAAATGACCCGGATGCACTTGTCGTTGAGCACGTTCTAAGATTTATTTAGCTAACCCATTATTTCTTTGCATTAGCTTTTTATTTACCTCAATATATTTACAAATATGAGTGCCTGTGGGTATGTTGAAAGATGAAAAATCAAGGCAAAACAGAATCGCTGATATGGAACGCATCATAGGCTTTTCTCCAATCAGTAGCGTAAATTTATCTTTAAGACACACTCACCATCACCCACATATAAATATAAAATAAATATTCAAAGAATAATAACTATGTACAACTGTATATATTTATTTCGTATATATATATATATATATATATATATATATATATATATATATATATCACACTCTTTCGTGTCCGCTGGAATATTTTTCTTTTTCCTCTTCTCGGCTCCACAGCCCCTATTTATAACTTTTCATCCGAAAATTCTAGAAACTTCTATTTCACGAACAATCCAAAGAATATAATACATAATACACACGCGCCCAAAGAACAATACAAGACACGCGTTCATAGAGCGCGAAAAGCCCAGAATATTCCAGATTGGGCCTGTGTCTTTACACGCCAGGCTTCCCAGGACGGATAACATCAAGCGCAGTGTCTCTACACATCAGAGTTCACACGTGGGCCAAAGCTGCCATAGCAACGAGCTATGCGTGCGCCACACGAACCAAGTGTCAACGACACAGGTAACAGACATCTGTAATAAAACATTAAGTATGTGAGGGTGTGTATACGAGAGCGAGAGAATTGTTTCTATCATAAAGGCAAAGTTTAACAAGCATATCATTAAAATGCCTTGACGACATATAATTAAGTAATATAGCAAAGAACCTATGTCCTTTTTAGAATTATTAAATAAAGAGCCATATATTTTCGTGCTCAAAATATTTTGACATAAGAAGGAAAAGTATGAATGTGCGACAGACCAATAGCTTGTCAGGTTTCACATATTTTGATGAAACATAAGTTAATCATTCTTGTGACACAAACGTGAATGTCTTTATCTCTTGTTACAGAAAAAACACTGACCCTTTATCCTAAGATTGGTATAAGTGAATGGTGTTAGCTTCCATTGCAAACATTTTCTCGCACATCTTTTGCGACCATGATGTCAAATTGTTCTGCTGATGGTCACCCTAAAATTAATTAAAATTTATTTCCCAGATATTGCGTATATTAATATTTATTGTTTACAAATCGTACACGTTAAAGAAATAACTCTGCACTCTAATATCCATTCTCTTGGTTGATTATCAGCTGAGCTGATAGTCAAGAGGAAATATTTTTTACTTTGCTGATAAGGATACAGATTAATCATTTCTTACAGTATACCGTCAACAGAACTAACCAATGCCCCTAACAACGAAACATATCAGGATCCGTCATGATTCTTATTTAGTATGGATACCAAAGAAGCATATAAATGATGAATAGTTGAAATGTATCCATAAATATATTATTCTCTTGACTATTTAGATAAATATATGGCTGAATATAAATGTACACCATTCACCTTATTTTAAAACGGGATACTAATAGAAGCATCGATAATATTGCAGACAATTCCCATGCATCGTTAATGTTCCGTTGCTGTCACTTGATGTTTTCCTTACTCTGAACGCATTTGATTCAAGACACTTATGATATGACTACATCTCTAACATACGACTTTATTTTACAATTTTTTAACCATACTCGAATGCTTAGACAAATTTCCGCCAATAAATACTTAAGTCGAGGGCTAATAAACGATTTATACACCTACTAAACAACCGATAAATCTGCGGTTAAAATATAGCAACAATATATGTAAAAGGAAGGGGAAGGACGTATCCTATGGTTCAGGCCTTGGGCTTCGGAGCTTAAGGTCCCTGGTTCGAACCCCACTGTTGCCTCAATGGCATAAAAGAGAATTAAACCTCGGCATAACCTCAGAGATTCCCTATAATGTTTAACGACAGGTTATGACTTCTTGATTTTCCTAACCTCGTGCATATGAAACCTGAAATTCTTAATAATAACAACATATCATTCTTATCATATGAATACCTTCATCTCAACTCAATTGACAGTGCCATCATAAGGATAACATTTTTTGGGGTGGGGGGTCAAACCAAGAAAGACTAATGAGAAACCGGAAAAGGGGGATTTAAGCCGCCCTAAAACGTTAGAGCAGCTGAAAAGAGGTAAGCGTTAGTAAGATACAGTTCAAGGCCAAAATTCTGATCATTTTGGCTAATGTAATTTGTTGCTTAGTTTCTTGGATTCGATATTGAATTACAAACTTTAAATATCACCATTTTATCCAAACAATTTGAAGTTTTTTTCGAAATTCAGAACGCAGTTGGCCTCCGGTATTGTTTGCTTATGTTCCTTGCTGGTAATTCATGATCTGTTTATAGGTAATTGAAGATCGTTTAATACATTCATTACACATGAATAATAAATTTAAATGTCTTTAACAATTTGTACACCAACACCAATGCATGGAAAAGGTTTTCACAGTTTCATTTGCGTTACCTTTCGTTTAAAAATTAATCTATTCGTTAATTTATGACGTATTAAACGGATTGGTTGACAAATTTCTTAGATCTAAAAATTTGATAGACCAAGCAAAGTGCATGGATATGCATGAAGTAGTAAAATAATTTTCGGCTTATGAAGTCAAAAAATTATATAAATTTCCCAGAGGTTACATACTACTTAACGTGAAGCCTCAAGGACGAAGGTAAAATGTCGGACATTTTATTATTGACGCATGCGCACACAATAACGTACACGCACACACGCCTACACATACGGGTACATACACATACACGCACGGACATATATAAACAATCGGTGGATATTGTGACGTACTATTAAAAATTTTAGCTTTTATTAAATTCCAAACTGTATATATATAGCTCGGTGGTTTCTACAGGTTCTTCGGTTTCATCCACCTCCACCATTTTAGCCATGGAAAGTGCCTCGTATAAGTTATTATTAAAACTTATTCAATCCATGTAAATAGCTGATATTTAAAAAGTGTTGCGAGGGGGGGGGGAGCTGTCAGGGACATATATATATATATATGTATATATATATATATATATATATATATATATATATATATGTGTAATACAACCAAATAACAACGTTACAGGTATTTACTTATAATTTTATATCCCATGATGAAAAAATATACATTTAACTTATTTAGACATTTACAGACTTTTCAAGGTAATACCGAATGACAAAGGATGTCTGGGAGTATTTCGGGGTCGCTGTGTGTTAGGTTATCCCAAGGTGCAAGCCAATTGTTCCATAAGTAAACAGATTGGGTCCAAACATGAGCATGATTGTTTCATCCGCAAAGGAGGTAATGTTTTAATCCGTGTCTTTTTACTTATTTCTCAACACGAATACTGTATAGAGCTGGAACGTGAGCCAGGCAACATCCAACTACTTTTTGGAAGCGGTCAGACTGGATAAAGGGGCGGTTTCTTGGTGATTGTTTTGCGCGGGCGGAGGTGTGTGCTCTAATGAGTATTATACTAATTTTGCACACGAATGTTCCTTACTATAAGGTCACAGACCTTGCCTAGTGGTGCGCAACATTCTGGAATTATATATCAGCCATCCAATCAGACTCTCACACCGCATGCTTACAAATCCTTCACACATGCATGCGTAATACTTCTAATTTTTTTACGGCATGCTTAAACCATTTCATTCTAATTAACACCATTCACAAGCTTTGGTTTATCGTTTTATATTTAGATGAGCAATCTACTTCTGTGTGTCTTGAATACATTTCCTTCTCTATCTATGGATGACATGACGACATAGTGAGATTGTAACCTCTCCGTGCCAATCAAGCATTTTTTTTTGTCTGTCTGTCTCTTGACCCGTGACTGTTATTTGAAAGTAGGATGTCTTGAGATATGTATGAATGGGGAAGAATTAACTGACGCCGATGATGTCATTGTTCGGATATACCAAGGTCAAGAGCATGTCCAACCCATGCAGGATCCGGAATATCATTTCCGTTCCTACATTCGATTCTATTGCCTCGCATGGCCAAGAGATTGAATTAATCATTTATTTCTCCGGATTCAGATAACAGAGTAAACCACGTGACTGTTAAGAACTTTAAAGGAATCATAACAAGTATTCATCCGGATCTGCATATCAAGTGAATATTCAAATCCGATTTCGGATCTCCCTAAACAACGGCAGCACAGCAGCATCTATGTCATTTAGAACCTTAAGTTTTAAAGAAAAAAATGGTTCAAACCTTTTGAAATGGTATTTAGATGTTTACATTGAACGGCTTGCCGCGTGACTATAAAGTAAAATATCAGATACAGGTGTAGATACCAAGTGAATCTTCACACGAAGAAGGCAAGCGAATAGAATTAAATATATCTTCCTGTCAGGATCCGGATTCTAAATTTCCCACCAAATAATTCGAATATCATATTTATCATGAAAATAGTATCCGGGATTCAAGAAACAGTCAATTCCGAATCCGAAAACAATTTGAATCATCACGTCCGACTTGTAATACAAAGTAAGGAAGTCTAGGTGCCGAAACCAAAGAATAGTCGATTCTGGATCCGGTTAACAATGATTCAGCACACTGATTTTTGGTTCCGAAGAAGTTTCACTGGCATGTCCGTATCCGGGGACTCCGATGAAAATTTCAGAATTGGCAATCTTTAAATTGGCCCTGCTGTAAGGCATAGATGTCGTTAAAAAAGTTGAGGTTTAAAAATGTAATCAAAACGTTGTTCTACTAATTTGAAAATAAACATGCGGATAATGACTGGCGGAGGCCTGGGCTCTCTCTCTCAGATATGGTTTTCTTGATAATTGCACAAATGTACCCGACTGAGGAGTGACGCGATTCCCACAACATGTCACATATTTACAATGTTTCCGTATTGACTGTTTGCCGGAAAACATACATAGACAGTAGAGCTACATTAATGGATGTATTATTCGTGAACCCTGGTTGTCAGTCTAACATGCATTTAAGTTCCTGTTGTACATTACTATATATAATTAAAAACAAAGCCCATGGCACGAAATTTAACGTAATGAATTCATCGGAACGATCTCACTTTTGGCATAGATGATGGGTGTCATTTGGAGAGAGAGAAAGAGAGAGAGAGAGAGTTAAGTAAACACAAAACTCAGTCAAACAGCACTTATTACTAGCATTTTTCAGAATGTCAAGTCAACGAAGAGCAATTATTAAGAGACAATGAAAAGACTAAAACCCGAATATACATTTATTTATATATATTTATTGGTAAAATAAAAGATCTTTTATTCCTTAACACCATATCAAAGGTACACGTTTCTCTAAAATGGCTTTATATCTCTTAGTATAGTGTGTAACATGAATTAAAATGAATTTTTTAAAATTAATTTGTGCTGGAGACTATAACCAAAGATTTAAAATTCACTCTCATTACACATGAACAAGATAAAGGTTATACATACAGACAAACACACACACACACACACACATATATATGGTACGCACAAGGCTTAGCATTTAGTGTGAAGGCACATATGTGTGGGTGTACGAGATACAGAGACATGTTGCCGACGCGTAAACGAAATCTAATGATTGTAAGATGTCTCGCAAAGACGTTGTTAGAATACATTAACAAATAATATAATCTTGTACATATGCCCTCTATAAAATTATAGATGACAAATTTAATTCACACGCTATATTCGGATTCATATTCATTCACATGGAATAATATTACACAAGAAAACTCCCACTTTCTCTTAAAATATTCAAAAATGTGTAAATATTCCCACATCCACGATATTCTGGCCTTATGTAAAAATGTTATTGCCCTGGTTAAACCTGTATTTTCTGTTTCATCATATGGAACTTCTCTCAAAGATTACTATTTAAAATGTTAAAGGGGTATGCATGACCAGACACTTACAAATTAGACATATAAAGGTACTCCAGACAGCAGACCGTACACAAAGAATGGTGCCTCAGACAACAGACCACACACATAATTTGTTGCCTCAAAAATAAGTCCATACACAAAGAATGGTGCCCCATACAACAGACCATAAAAATAAAATGGTGCCTCAGACAGTAGACCATAAACATAGAATGGTGCCTTAGACAACAGACCTTACACATAGAATGGTGCCTCAAACATTGACCATACACATAGAAAGGTGCCTCAGACAGCAGACCACACTTATACAACTGTGCCTTAGACAACAGACCATACACATAGAATGGTACCATAGACAACAGACCATACACATAGAATGGTCCCTCAGACAGCAGACCATACACATATAAGGGTGCCTCAGACAGCAGACCATACAAATAGAATGGCCCCTTAGACCACAGTTCATACATTTAGAATGGTGCCTCAGAAAACAGCGCATACACATAGAATGGTGCTTTATACAACAAACCATACACATAGAATGGTGCCTCAAACAGTAGACCATAAACATAGGATGGTGCCTAAGACAACAAACCATACACATAGAATGGTGCCTCAAACAGTAGACCATACACATAGAATGGTGCCTAAGACAACAAACCTTACTCACAGAATGGTGCCTCAGACAGCATATGATACACATAGAATGGTGTCTCCGACAGTAGACCATACACATAGAATGGTGCCTTAGACAACAGACCATAAACTTAGAACCGCGCCTCAGACAGTAGAACATACACATAGAATGGTGCCTCAAACAGTAGACCATAAACATAGAATGGTGCCTCAGACAGCAGACCACACATATACAACTGTGCCTTAGACAACAGACCATACACATAGATTGTTATCTCAGAAAACAGACAAAACACATAGAATTTAGCCTCAGACAACAGACCATACACATAGATTGATGTCTCAGAAAACAGACAATACACATATACAACTGTGCCTTTGAAAACAGACCATACACATAAAGCGGTGCCTCGTACAACAGACCATACACATAGAATAGTGCCTCAGACAGTAGACCATACATATAGAATGGTATCTAAGACAACAGACCATACACATAGATTAATGCCTCAGAAAAAAGCCAATACACATAGAATGGTGCCTAACACATCAGACCAAACATATAGATCAAAAGAATCCTGATAAGACCACCCGTGAACTTATTTGTTACATATGCCAAGGCGGTGGTGTTTTATCCTGTGTATGTTGAATTGTTTCCTTGAAGGATTATGTAAACTGCTGATCGATTTTCGCGAAAATCTGTGGAAGGTTAAGGCATGAGTCCGGAGGGACCGCATTTTATGTTTAATGTGGTTCCATCCAAACCGGCGGCTTTTGTATACCTTTCTTGTATTGGCCATCCAATACAAGATAGTGCCATCCTAGTTTGTGCCGCATTTCGGTCTTTTATCTGCGAATTGGCAAAGCCCTCTCTATGTTTGTTAAATTTCTGACCGCATGAATACAAGCATGGCTCGCACGGGCTACTAGACGGCAGCAAACTTGTACAATTTGAAGGAAATGCAATAATACGGGTTTTGAGTTTGATTTTAGAGTTCATATTAATTCTTTGGTGTTCATTTATCATTCGTAGCCTAAGTTTAAGAATATCTGCTTTTAAACACTGTATCAGCAGAATTGATGGCCATTGCTGTATGCTCCACCGTATGGCTTGTATCATGGCCCAAGCTCGGCTTACCTGTTACATATAAATGCCTACCTAGTCGCGGAGGTGAGACCAGAACCAGTACATTTGTAAACTGGCTTTTTCGTAGTAAGCTTGTCACATCCACAAGCCATATAAATTATGTGTTGCTATTATGCCTCATAACCCATGTCTATAATTACAAAGCTGGGTGTCTTAAGATATATTGGCAAAAAAAAAAAAAAAATTAAAAGATTCAGGGATAAATAAGCTAACTCGTTAAGCACAATGTATATTTGTTAAAATTCTGACCACACTCTAGCATGTGTCCATAGAGTTACTATGGAAACAGGGTTGCTGTGGTTGCCTTTTTGTTCGCGAGGGTTTTAAATTCGCGAAAGGACACTTTTCGCCAAGATAATACTTTCGTGAATAAGAGATGCCATCGTCGAAGACAAAGTTGAAAAGTTGACAGTCTGAATAAATTAAAGATTAGTATTTTAAATGAAATAAGATCTTCGAAAATGTCTGGCGTTAACAAATAACATTTTTTGTGCTTAATAAGATTTTGTTGCACATAATATTTGGTATAAGTAATTGACTTACTGTAGTAAGTGACATTTAATTTAGTACTAGTTTTGTGTATATGTTTTGTATTGTGAGATCGCGATAATGGAATTCTCGTGTAACTCTGAAAAATGATAAACTGCGAAAGTTTAACTCCGGGAATATAAAGCCAACCAGCATATGTGATTGACAGTCCGTTCGTGCAGGTGTAAGGAATGATAACGGTTACCATAAAAAAAAGTGGATTTTATACTTTAATTTGTACATTTACAGGTATTTTTGCGCTATTTTTCAGTCATCGTTTAGCTGCTACTATGTTAGTTCACCTAAAATACTCACGGAGTCGTATATTCACCGCTAGCTTGGATACCAAAGTGTTCTGTAACAATAATAAGAACATGCATGCAGGTACAGATCTATGTATAACGGAAATAATCATTTAAACATGCAGAATTTATGTGTTTTTTTCTATAAAATTACTGGTTCGAGAAAACATGATTCAAACTTTGTTACTTATTATATATTGATTAGAATGTACACATACACATATCTAATGCAACCAGCATACTAATGAAAATAAAGAGCGCATAACATGAAAAAAAATACAATCACGTTAACATATACATACAACTTTGTTTAAAGATTACTTTTGGTGGAGGTAACCGCCTCTGTTATTAATGCTCGCTTAACTATTATTATGTACATCTACAGAGTTCCTTTCCGGTTTCAATGATAATTTTGGCGTCAACCAGGCTCGTTTTGTCACTGCTGCGGGCCTTGGGTGTGTGTCGTCCCCATTGCTGGGTCATAAAACTCAGGAATCTCTGATAGGCGCATTCGTTTGTGAGTGAAATACGTCTGCTGAGAATCGAACTCATGATCTCCCGTCCTGTGCTCTACATCTGAGCCACAGAAGCCGGTATATATTTACAACTTGTTTCATTACAATAATTCCATTTTTAACAGACATTTGTCTTCTTTTACAGACAACACTGATTTGAATTATGTCCAAATATCAGAAAGATTAATTCAGTATGTTATGTATATAATTAAAAACATGTACACCAAGCACCATATATACACAGCGGATAACCATGCTGGTCAGTTATATAGAAACATCCAGGGATATAACAATGATTATTAGCTTTCTGCAGACATAACATTATTCAATCTAATCCAGACAGTTTCATGTTTTGTTAATTTTCCTTTGGGAAAAAGCCACCTTCAAACCTTGTTCCATTCAATATCCTTGTGTTTACATAGACAGGCCTCAAACGTGAATACAAAGTGAATCATCACACACGGATTTATTTACTAAACGAACTGTTACGTTCAGATCCGGGTACCAACTGAAAGCGTTTCATTTATTTACGATTTTTAAAGAAAACAATCACTTTCGGGTTCGCATGCTTCTTGAATCATCACGTCGAAATTATTATACCAAGCACATCTTGATGTCCAGATCGAGATACAAGCAAATCGTCAATAATGATCTGGATAACAATGAATCATCACACTGTGAATATGGTTGTCCAGATCACTGACAAGTCCGAATTCGGATCTCCCATTTAACGATTTGGTGATGGCACACTTTTAGTTTTGCTCCTGTCATAAAGACTATATAAGTCTTATTTAAATCGAGTTTAAAATATAATTAAGAGCCATTTTGTAGGAACATGAAATTCAATATTCAGATTCAACTTTCGGATATTTTCTGGCAGAGGCCCGCGCTCTCTGTCTAGGATGTATTTTCTCGCAATTACCGCGTGTGCACTGAACTGCGTATACAGGGCAAACGAATGTCGCCATATGTTCCATATTTACAATGATTATATGTCATTAACAACACTTATTTTATTCAGGACATTCGTTTTTTGATAGAAACTCAACATTTGGAGTCAATATTCACATATTTTCTTGCAAAGTAAAAGATCTCTCTCTCTCCCCTCTCCCCTCTCTCTCTTTCTGGGATATGTCGGTAATATCGTTTGTGCGCTTAACTGAGCACTGAAAAAAAGGCTACCAATTTCACCACGTGCTAATTATACACAATGTTTCCGTAGTGATTGTCAGGAGAATAGAAAGATATCTGTGGACAGGCACTAGAGCGTCAAAATATGGATGTTTTATATGTGATCCCTGAATCCAAGTTCGTGTTGCACATTTCTAATCATAAGAAGAAAGGAAGCCCATGACTTGAATAACAACATGCTGAAATAACTGAAGCAAGGAACATTCGTTCTGTGTGTGTGCGTAAGAGAGAGAGAGAGAGAGGGAGAGAGAGAGAGAGAGAGAGAGAGAGAGACATTTGTATCCATTGTAAAGGCAAAGTCTAACATGCTCATCATGAAGATGCCTTGACGACATATTACTGATTAGACAAAGTAATTTACCACTGTACCTAAGTCCTTTATAGACTTATTAAATAAACAGCCATATATTTTCGTGCTCTAAATATTTTGAGCTGAGAAGGAAAAGTATGAATGGGTATTCTTAAATGGCTCAGTTGTGCAACAGACCAATACCTTAATATGTTTCAAATATTTTGACGAAACAGACGTTAATCACTCTTGTGACACAAACGTGAATGTGTTTATTACTTGTTACCGAAAAAAACATTGACCCTTTATCCTTAGATGGGTATAATTAAATGGTGTTAACTCCAATTGCAAGCATTTTCTGGCACATCTTTGCGACCATGTTGTCAGATTGCTCTGCTGATGGTCACGATGAAATTCATTATATTCCCACAGTAACCCATATATTAATTCTTGTGTTATGAAAAATGGGACAAAATCTTTACAAATCGTACATTTAAAAAAAAAAACTTTACACTCTTTTATCCATACTTTTGGGTGATCATCAGCTGAACTGATAGTCAAGAGGAAATATTCCTCATTTTCCTCCTTTTATGAATAATATATTCATATTTCCTTATTTGACGGTGCTGAAAAGGATACAAATTTAACATTTCTTACAGTAAACAGTCAACAGAACTCACCAGTGCCCCTTACAACCTACACATCAATATCTACCATAGTTTTAATTTAGTATGGATACCCAAGAAGCATTTAAATGTTGAATAGTTGAAATGTATCCATAAATATATTATCCTCTTGAATATTAGGCCTTCTGGATTTCAGGTTTTATATGCACGGGGTTAGGAAAATACCGAAGTCATAACCTGTCGTTAAACATTAGAGCGAATCTCTGAGGGTCTGAGGAGATTTCACTTTTATGCCATTCAGGCACCGGTGGGGTTCGAACGAGGGACCTCATCTTCGAAGCCCAACGCCTTGACCATAGGCTACGTCCTACACCCTTTCTTTAATTTTGTAGCTATATGATGGTTTAAACAGCAGTTTTATTGTTTGTTTAGTAGAAGTGTATTAATGATTTATTAGCCTTCGGATAAAAGTATTTATTGGCTAGATTTGTCTAATTATTCGAATATGGTAAAATTTAATTAAATAAAGGCGTATGCTAGAAATTTAGTCATATCAAAAGTTTCTTGAATTTAATGCGTTCAGCGTAAGGAAAACAATGTGACAGCAACGGAAAGTTTATTGTGCATGGGAATTGTCTGCAATATTTAGGATGCATTGTATCAGTATCCCGTTTTATAATAAGGTGTATGGTGTACATTTATTTTAAGCCATACATTTATATAAATATTTATGATATTTCATTACTTTTATTCCACATGATAACACATTTTAATGTGTTTAACAATTTGTACACCAACACCAATGCATGGAAAAGGTTTTCACAGTTTCGTTTGCGTTACCTTTTTTATATAAAAATTGATCCATTCGTTTAATTTATGACGTATTAAACGGATTGGCGAAACAAAATATCCTAGACTTAAAAATTTGTCATAGGATGTCTGGGAGTATTTCGGGGTCTCTGTGTTGGGTTATCCTAAAGGTGCAAGCAAACTATACCATCAATAAAATTATTGGGTCCAAACATGAGCATATTTGTTTCATCCTTCAACGAGGTTATGTTTTATTCCGTGTCTGTTTAATTATTTCTTAGCTATACTGTGTAGTGCTGGAAAGTGAGCCAGGCAAGACCCCACTACTTTCTGGATTGGGTCAGACTGGATAAAGGGGCGGTTTCGGGATGATTGTTTTGCGCTGGCGGAGGTGTGTGCTCTACTGAGTACAATCCTAATGTTAGATGTTTCCCAACTATAAGGTCAGAGACCTTGCCAAGTGGAGCGTAACATTCTGCAATTATATATCAGCCATCCCATCAGACTCTCACACCGCATGCTCACAAATCATTCACACCTGCATGCGTAACACTTCCCGTTTTTTTTGCGGCAGCTTAAACAACAAAATTCTAATTAACACCATTCACAAGCTTTGGTGCGGTTTATCGTTTTATATTTAGATGAGAAATCTACTTTTGTGCGTCTTGAATAAATTTCCTTCTCTATCCATGGATGACATGACGACGCAGTGAGCCTGTTACCTCTCCGTGCTAAGCAAGCCTTTTTTTGTCTGCCTGGCTCTTGACCCGTGACTGTTATTTTAAAGTAGGATGTCTTGAGATATGTATGCACGATTCCCCTTACTTTGATGTCATCGAATGAGGAAGAATTAACTGACGCCGATGATGTCATTGTTCAGATATACCAAGGTCAAGAGCATGTCCAACCCATAGTGATCCTATATGTCATTACCATTCCTACAAGACAGGCCTTGCGTGGCCAAGAGATTAAATTAATCATTTGTTTCTCCGGATTCAGATACCAGAGTGAACTACGTGACTGTATAGAACTTTAAAGGAATCATAACAAGTATTTTTCTGGAACTGCATATCAAGTGAATGATCAAATCCTATCCAATACGCGCTCTCTCTGTCTCTTTACCTCTCTCTCTCTCTCTCTCTCTCTCTCTCTCTCTGGTATTTTTTTCTCGGCAATAGCAAGAGTGCACTCAACTGAGGACAAGACACGAATCTTACTACGTCACACATTTACGTCGTTTCCGCATTGACTGTTACAAAGACCAAATACACAGGCAGTAGAGCATCAAACGATGAATGTTTTATATTTGATCGTTGGTTATCGGTCTTACGTGCATTAAGTAGGTTACTGTTAACAATATGAAACGAAGCCCCTGGCCTTCAACTCAACTTACCGAATTCATCTGAGAAAGAGAGAGAGGGAAAGAGAGAGAGAGGGAGAGATTATGTACACACAAACTAAGTCAAATGGCAGTTATTCCTAAATATTTTCAAAATATTATGTCCAAGAAAAAGCTATATTTAGCAGAAAATGATAATGAATGAAAAAAAAAATAAATATATTGGTCAAATAAAATATCGTTTATTCATGTTCACCATATTAAAAGTACACATAGAAAAATTGCATTATATATCTAAGTATAGTTTAAAACGGGAATCGAAAGGTTGTGAACTTAACATGTAGAATACACACTCCAGGAAAAGAATATAATATGCTTAATAGAATTTGATTAATTTATGTGACAATTATAAAAATGTTTTATTATAAAGAAACGTATGAGCAAAGTTCATTGTTAATTCATTGGTGCAGGAGACGATACAATCGGAGGAAACACAAGCTTACACAAATAATTAATAATCACTCTCGAGTTTCAAAACACATGAAAATCATAAAGATGCAACCTATGTCATCCCTTCCTGACATGAAAATATAGATTATATATATATATATATATATATATATATATATATATATATATATATATATATATATGTATATATATTGCTATATATATATATATTGTATACAAAATGCAAAGTATTTCTTGAGCAGGCATATGTGTGTGTGGATGCGTGTGTGAGAGTGATTTTCGATGAGCAAACAAAATCAAAACAACCAATCGTAAAGATACCTTGAGGATTCGATATCAGACATTAAGTTAGCAAATTAATATAACCTTGTACCCAGCCCTCTATAAACTCATAGCTGAACATAAATTAAATTCGTACACCATATATTTGGATTCATAGTCATTCATATGAATGACATTACGCAATGATAAAAAATCCTACTTTCTCTAAAAATATTTAAAAATGTATAAATATTGCATTGGAAGTATCCAGTATTGCGGGAAAAGTATGATATCCATGTGTAAGACTATAAAAAAACTTCCTTTAATGATATGAGGAAAACGTATACCTCTTTGTATTAGAAGGAAAGTATGAGTAAGTATCTTTAAATTATATTAGTTAGTTGCACAAGTGAGCTAATTTAAGGATACTTACTTAGTAAATTGAAAGTATGATAAATGATAAACTATTCACTTTTTGAGTCCACTTGATTGGATGCCTGCTTAGAGACAATAATTAAATATTTAAGCTCTAAACCATGTTTGAAAACATTATATTAGTTAGTTGCACAAGTGGGCTAATGTTTTTAAACATGGTACAGAGCTTAAATATTCAAATATTGTCTATAAGCAGGCATCCAATCAAGTGGACTCAAAAAGAGAACAGTTTATCATTCATCATACTTCCAATTTACTATGTGTCTTCGCAAAAGCAAACATACACTATACAAATCACACAAGATGAAAATTATGCGTATTCAATAATATCCATTCTCTTGGTTACATAAGTATCTGACTTTTTATAATTGATAGTAAATTGGAAAAATATTTGAAAATCATATGTATCCTCGTAATTAGTTAAATAAACATCTGGCTAATCATACAATTGTAAGCCATTCACCTTCTGATTATGCACAGTGATACTGATATAGTTTTTCCTGATTAAATGGAGATAAACTACCCCAAAAACCAATCGATTACTATCACGCTAAGAGCAATATATGTTCTTGAACACATCATACCACTAACGCTGCGGTTACATTTCGCGTTTAATTCTTGTTCTAATGCCTATACAATACACCATTCGGTATGCTTTCTTCAGAGGGATATTCTTATATTATTTCTAATAAATAATTATGAGGTTAAAATGGGCAAAATCACCAGGGACGTAGCCAAGGAGGGCCGCAGGGGGCCATTCCCCCCCTCGCCGGTCGCACCCAGTACTCCCCGTCCTCCCGGAATTTCACTCAATCAGATAATTATTAAATTTTCAAAAAAAAAAAAAAATCATAAAATTCCTGTCACTGTTTTCCCACAGATTTTGGACTTATTTCAATATAAAATTTTCTACAGAAAAGCCAGTTATGCTTACATCCCATTTTACCATCCGTATTATTTAAGAATGAGAAACTCATTGGTCTGGCACTAATGTCAGTGCACAGAGAGATTGAGAAGTTTGTCAGGAGACATCCCAGGAAACGTGAGCTACATAATTTTTTGATAATTCTACATATCCTTAGGTGTGATATTGCAAACATGATATTTTTTTATTCATTCTTTTTTTACAACTAATAGTTCTAATTGGATTTAAAACATTCTGTTGTGTAAAATTATTATGCGATGCTCATTGCCAAAACAATTGTGTTCTGAAAAATCCTTACGAAACAGAAATGTTAAAAACCAATAAAACATGTATTTGTTTAAGGCCTGTGATACAATGTGTTAAGTTTACTGTATTTTTTACATACATCATTAATTGCCAGTGGATTCTCTATGCAAACATTGCAAACAGTTTCCTGACATTACTACGGCCGGATTGATCAGATGCTTTCATTGCAATCGGTATCGCTTATAACCCAGACAGCGGCCGGATTGATCAGATGCTTTCATTGAAATCGGTATCGCTTATAACCCAGACAGCTCAGCTGAAAGTTACGGGGCAATAGTCACCCCTTCCTTCATTTATGAATAATATATTCATACACCACTTGTTTATGGTGCTAATGAAATAACACACTAAACATTTCTTACATTGTCACGAGGACTCACCAATGCCCCCAACAGCGTTCAGATTTGTACCCACCATACTATTTTAGTATGGATACCGGTGAAACATACATGGATTATAAAAGATGAATAGTTTAAAATTATCTAAAACATATCTCTTAGTTAATCATATAAATATCTAGCTGCATATGTTTGTATCCCATTCACCTTCATAAACAGAGATAATGTTACAATACTTACTGAATATATACAGACGGTCCCCACTATAATCCGTACCATTGCTGTCGCATCAAGAGCGATACATCACATTATACGTAAAAAACCTAACCCTGGCACACGAGACCCATTCTCTTGATGCACATAATTACTGGTCTTTCTGGGCTATATTAATTTTCCAGGAATACTTGATCTCGTTAGTGCTGCTTCTTCTTCACAGTTTGATCGTCGAAGTTTGCATATGTGTCAAACTGACTCAGAAACTCGAGAGCTACGTCGAAACAAAACTTGTATTGTTCCTGTAAGAAATAAATACATCTCTATAAATTCTGTAAACTGTTTATTATTAGGCTAAAGGTCATTCAATGGATGAAGAAATTTAGTATTATGATAAAGAGTTAAGCCAAAATTCTTTTAACAATTTGGTTATTGGTACGCCTGAAATATTAAATGTTATGTCAAGATAATATGGAGTGAATATGCGAGGATAGTTTTTTTTTTAATTATTTTTTTATAAGAATGGATTGGTAACTAAAGAAAAGAGGGAGTGTTATATGTTGGAGTCGTTCCATATGGCACACTTGGCAATGCTTAAGAATTGTTGTTGAAGACGATCGTATTATGATAAGTTTGATGTGTCTTCATTAGGCTTTTCTTGGTTTAGCATTTTCTACATATAGTGGTAGCTATATTTCAACGTATAGTTTAGACATTAAGCTCTTAATCCTCTAGTTAGATTTTCGGCACATGTCACAGCCTTAGTGGACTTTGACTCGCAGTGCCATGCTTAAAATCTGGAGTAAACTTGTAATGCCTAATCCTTTTCATTCTTATAAACAAGGTGCATAAGTCAAGGGAGATTTTTCTGTGCGTTTTTTTAGGGTATAGCTTACTTACCGTGCTGGTGATGAACTGGTATCGGTTTTCACGAGCTACCTGGACAGCTCGAAATACATCAACATCTTGGTTGAATCGGATCTGGTCCAGAACGCTGTACACTACACAGAACAGCCCGCTCTTCTTGTTGCCATTTCTGTTATATATACACGCACGTGTGTATGGTTTTGCATGTTATTATAAAATGTTGTTTACAAATGTCACATTTAATAAAACAAAGTTACGCATCATTTACCGTCTTATGTTATAACTTATTTTCAGTGCAAATAATAAATGAAATGATATAATAAATAAAATACTGTATAAAATAATACACAAAAAAAATTGAAAATAGTAATAAGCAAAGAAAAGAAATTGAATATATTTGAATTACCTGTTAAGTGTCTGATTATGACGTTTAATGAATATACACAATCAGGTTGATAATTACAGGCAGTGAACAACGATATTCTTTTTGACCTTGCCCTTACGAGTCTTTTTGTGCCAGGCACTGACACTGTAGACGAGGCTGATTAGGTCTGGGATAGATGGGGGTAGTTCTTCCTTGTTGGACCAGCCAAGCAATTGGAACTGTCTAATCTCAAGTGGTTTATCCTGTAGTTGATATAGTAGACCTACGTTACATTGTGAAAGTATTATCAATTTAATTCTGTTTCAAATATTGAATATTTTCAGGCATGATAAAAAATACAATTGGCTTTATACCCGTCATCTATGGGTCACATGACCAGGGAACGTGAAGTGGGAAAACCTGTTTTAAGCCTCTGTGTATGTTTGGGTCATAGGTGATTTTTTACGTGACTGTGCATTTTATTTTAATTGAATTCATTGGATTTCGTCTAAATCCTCGTTGCTGCAATCATTAATATAATATAACAAACATTGGGATAACAATGCTTAAATGATAATGATGGGTGAATCATATTAATATTAATATTAATAATAATAATAATGAATATAACCCCACACCTAAATTGGCGCTAATGGCCATTCTGAATTTTACCTAAAAGCAATGTTTAGATATATCATTTATATTTAGATATGTTTAGACATATATGCATGCAATCCGCTGCTAGGGTATTTGATATCATAAGGTCATAGTTATCGCCTATCACTTAAAAACACAGAGGAAGCAGTCGTTGCAAATCTGAAGAAGTAAAAAAAAAAAAAATCACCCCAGCTAATAATGATAATAAAAACTATAAAACAGACATTTATTTGGGTCATTAGCACAAATGAATTTCGTCTCCATAAAAGCCGAAAATGAGTCTATGGTCACCCCTGCATCCATAACTACTGTAAATACTTACACTAATGGAAAAGGAAGATACGAATGTCACGTGATGTACCTATCCCATTTATTTTTTTTATCCCAATTATAAAACTTGCTCTACTGTAAATGCGCCTGAGAAACACCCTTTTTATACACCGGTAGCCATCTGTCAAATAATCCGTGCCAGATATAAAGAAAATCCTAATCAATGTTGGATTATTTGAAAGATGGTAAGCATTTTAAATTATCTTGAATAAGTATGACATTTCTGACTGCACGCAGACAATATGGCAATATTTGAAGATATCATGCAGGTATATCTGCACATATAGACTACAACTGTATTCTCACACAATAATTTGAAAAGATAATACTGACGAGACAATACATGATAATACACATGGCTGCATTATATTAACACACATGTCAAAATTATGCTTGGTACAAATTTGACCAGAAATGCCCAATTTAAAGAGACAATGCAGGAACACTCACTTTTTCATTTGTCTGGTTCAGCATCACTATGGTTTGACACTTGTAATCAAAGATCATCCTCCAAAAGTCAACTACAGTGTCCGGCAAGGGGTGTTGGGTGACCAGGAACATGTCTCTCTCAACAAGCCCCTAAAGAACATGCAACATTATTCCAGTAACAGTCATATGTATATAAAATTGAGCATTACGATTGGTTAGCTTTGATGTTTCATTCACTTGTCCTATGTCGAATATTTGTTAAAAATTTCTGCTCATTTCTTGTTTGAACAATGATCGATTAAAAAAATGAAATTAGTTAAATAATATTGTGTGATACTGCCACAGCATAATTAACATATAAGAAAATGCGTCAATTGTATCGTATATGGAATATATTTAATTGACATAACCTTTAATACCCCAGATAACTTACATCGACAAACACTGCGTTGATGTAATTGTTACGCCCTTGCACAGGTGTCATAAGATAAGGCCTGGCGGTGTTGGCTGTAAATAATAATGATAATAATAACAATAATAATAATAACAATTATAATCAAAATGGACTCATCTTATCAGGACTGGACAGTACAGTTTCAATTATTACTTTTTATGTTTTCTCTGGCTGTCACCTGATTAGGTCTGCAGTATAGTTTAGGATTTGTTATTGGATACTGAACCAGAATAGCTCGTCATTTCACAATTTTTAGCCAAACTTTATTTATAGTTAATAATGTAGGTATACTGTATTTTATAAAACGTCTACTCTTGTCTCTTAGAGTGTTAATTTTCTGTAAATGTCTTGTGCTGATATATATCTTTTGGCCCGGAATACCGAAATAATCTTCATTGCAATATAGCTATTACTATACCATATGGTATATTTAGTCCTATCATCAGGAGATGAACTAAATTAGCATTAAATAACAAAATCTGGAAGATAAAACCACTACAACCTGGAACAATTAGCTTCTCTCGGTTCTTCTTTTTGTTCTCGGGCATCAGTCCTTCACATCTTTCTTGTGCTGGTGGTACTCTCAGCTCAGCAAGGTTTTAGTGGAATAGGTGAATAATTAATTAAAAAGGACACACACACATTACGTGATGGTTGCACGAGTGTAAAGTAAAGTGAGGTTGTAACATTCATCAGTTTACAATGATAGATATACAGTCTATGGAGCAGATAAATTGTCAAAGGCAGGTTAACCATATTGCCAAGGGCAGAATCGCTGTCATCTAGATGAATTACTTAATATATTAGCAAATTTAACATATACCTGGTATCTATCGAATAACATATGATTGAGTACCGACTTAAAGAAAAAAATATATATATATAAACAGCCGATGCAGCCATTTCTTCCATAATGGACAATTCTCTGATTCCCGATCAGCTGGGGTTAGGTCTTTTACAATTAATAAACTCACCGAGAATTCCTCTTGCAGCTTGGTTTTTCCTGTTTCCGGGTTCACCTCGAGGCGGGCGAGGTACTCTTCTTTGAATAACGGCGTGGTGATTGATGTATCGACAGAGTACAAATATTCAATCAAGGCATCGTGTAGGAATATATACTGGCCCTTAAACAGCGTATTTATCTATAAATCCAGTCATCATCTCACTTTACAGAACTCAGGGATACCTCTTTCAAGGGATAACCGGATTGTTTCAATCCCTCCCTATATCCGGACTTACACCAAACTAAATATGGGATTTTCAGTGGTATGTCCCTGTACAAAGGTTTGTTAAAACCGGTTAAGATGTGTTGGCGTATTCCTCCGAATAGTGAAAAATTTTAAACTGACTGAACCTTCCTTTGATTTTTATTTTTCATCTTGTTGTTGAGGATTAGCACCTCAGAAAGCAAGCATTACACTGCTCCTTTAAACATAACTTACCTGTCTTTTGGACGTACATATATACAGGTGGTAAAGTCTGCATAATTACGTCCTTAACACAAATATATCACACCCCAATATATATACATATATATATATATATATATATATATATATATATATATATATATAAATCCAAGGCTATCATTAGGAAGAAAATGTGAAGAGTCCTTATTTTATGTAATTATCATATCATTATATGACTAGAAATCGTGTCATTTTATGAATACATGCATGCTTATAACGAAATAAAAGCCGCAGTTAATAGCACGGTGTGTAACCACTGACGGGCTTCGTTCGAGGCAGCTGATAATGGTCATTGACTGCTACAATGTACGAAAGCCAGAAATTCGCGCGTCCCATCGGACATTTGCACCCTCAGAACCGAGCATCCGTAAGAGATTTCGAGCGCCAAAGAAGCTTACTCCCGGGTTCCTGAAAGCCATATATATATATATATATATATATATATATATATATATATATATATATATATATATATATATATATATATATATATATATGGGGGTGTATTTAAGGCATTAATGCAATTTTAACATAACGATTTGTCATGTGATTGGAAAGTTCTGTATAAATATGTTTTTATGTTAAATACCTGTGTTTGGACCATGTTCACCCTCTGCTCTCTCAGCTTCTCGACCGTCTTAAAGATGTTTACCTCATCTTTCTCTTCTACCTGTTCCAGTAGCATGTCCAAGGCGATATAGGTACCGGTACGGCCCACGCCAGCACTGAAACATGGATATATACATGCGTGGATGTCAATGAAGCATTGTTCGTATTTTAGACATACAAACACAAGGCTGGGATAAAAACATAAATGCGCATTTTGTCTATGTCGCCTGATGTTAATTCAAGTGGTCTCTTTGCAGATCATGCAAAACATAAGATTAATATAAAATAAACAAAAGATAGGTACACCAAATAGTGAAATTAATTTTTGAGTATTGATCCACAAGCCTTATGCAAAGGCCACCGATAACCAAAATCAATTCTGAGAAACGCATGATCTTATGCAAAATATTTAATCGCATGTTCAAAATTGTGTACAAAATCTATTTCGCAGGCTTAGATCCAGTTTTTCTTTAAAAGGAGGGATGCTGGAGAATTGTCCAAGTGAACATGCTATAACACATTTTTCTCAGAAAAAATGTATTACAGGTCAAATAATAATGTCATGAATGTACATTTCTATGTTTACTGTGCTTTTTACAAGGTTTATAAGGGCGAGGGGTGAATCCGGGCCTGATTCACATTATATGGTGACACCAGTGTCGTCTGAGAGATTTCATACTGTCTGTAGTTTAACTCTTACTTTGTGTACAAGTATATTGTTGCTTGCATGCCGCAATAACATAAACAATTATATTGTGCCTAATACTGGAGGCGAGGTAAGTATGTATATGTTTTGTAACATTTGCAGTGTTACTTTACTAGGCACTTGACATCAGTTTTTTTCTTATATATATAATCATAAATACTAGAAAAAAAACAGATACAGTGTAACATTATTAAGGTTCATGGCGTTCCGCTCATATAGTTGTCGCCTTTCCTTATCACTAACATTAGGCATGCATGAGTAAACCATCTCAGAACATACGCCATTGTATATTTATATATGTAACCGTACTCGTGCCTTCCTGATGGGAAGTTCTGTGTATTTATTATAAAGTCTGCCATTAAATATTAGAGACTATAAGCAGACATTAGTATTACGGGGATTTGGTTGTGTTTTTGAGGCAAAGCGGACACATTTGAGGTTCATATATATATATATATATATATATATATATATATATATATATATATATATATATATTTATATTTACACACACACACATATATATATATATATATTGTAAACTCTTTATATGATCAGATATATATCCACCTGTGGCTTCAGTAACATAGATTTAGGCATTCATCATTAATAGTCAATGTATATTCATGGTGAAAATGATTCTCAGAAGGAAAACCAAGTATCCATGTTCATGTATTTTATTCAACTAGGATTGTATAGTCTTTCGAAAAATGAAATATGCGAATATACGTCGTACGCTTACACAGTGTGTAATTTTTAGCCTAAAGCACTTAATTTAAAATGTAAACTTGCCCCACCTGCAGTGAACAATCGTTGGTCCTACAGCCTTGTCGTCGTATGCACGGACCTTCTTTCTGAAGTTGAGCAGGGATGCCGCTTGTCGCGGGATCCCTTTGTCTGGCCAGGATGTGAAGTGTAGGTGATACACCCGTCTGGTTTCACCCTGTAAATATCATGAAGTATATAGTAGGTTAATATGCTAGTCTTCATACCCTTCTGGTTTCACCCTAAATACTTCATGATGAATACATATGATTAAGTATATAAAAGAGGTTGTTAAGCTCCTCTTTACATCCGTCTGGTTGACGTCTATGATGCATATATTAGATTATATATATAAAGTAGGTTGATATGCTAGGCTTCATACCCAGCTGGTTTCACCCTGTATACATCATGATGTATACATACGATTAAATATATAGTAGGTTGATATGCCACACACCAAGATTAATCCTGTATGTCATGATGTTTTCATACGATTTAAGGTATGAACTAGATTAATATGCTAATCTTCACACCCGTCTAGTTTCGCCCTGTATATGTCATGATGTATACATAGATAATTAATATAAAGTAGGTTATTATAGTAGACTACACACCCTTCTGGTATCACACTGTACAATACATACGATTTACATAAAAAGTAGCCTAATATGCTAATCTTCACATCCGCCTAGTTTCCCACGTTTAATAAATCCGATTATGTGAGAACAGAATGAACAAAAACAAATATCAATCATTATAAAGA
Source organism: Sipunculus nudus (assembly GCA_026874595.1). NCBI lineage: Eukaryota > Metazoa > Annelida > Sipuncula > Golfingiida > Sipunculidae > Sipunculus > Sipunculus nudus. The sequence continues at coordinate 22,598,116 of CM049311.1, forward strand.
ATAAGAAACTGTAGGAGCACAATGTCACTGAAAAAAGGGGTTCCCCGAGCACACATATTATTCATCACACTTGTATCAGCAGTGACAATTGATGTAAACTTATATGGAATGGCATCCTTAATATGTGTGCGTTTTTCTATACAAGTAGGCGGATGAATATAGAATACACCTTTTATTTCTTTATAAGAAACATATAGGTATACCTTGTGTGTTACACTCAGTGTGTGAGAAACATTGTCTGCTAGCCCTAGTTCGTCGTCCAACGTAATATCAATTTCCCCAAAACGAACAGTGGCCTCCGAACCCTTCGCTTCAGGCCAATACTGCATGGTTTTGGACTGGAAAGATAAACGGTGATAGACTCTGAGATGGTGGCTTAACAAACATTTAAATGATAGATAGTGGCTTAGGTGCTTTAAGCCACCCTTGCGAGAATGAATCACCTTATAAACAGTGTTTTGCCCGAATGTTTATGGCTACACCTCCTTTCTAAAGTTGCAGATATTTTAACTTTCATAATATAAGGATCTCGAAAAACTAAATTCCTGGATCCAACAATGTAAACATTACATTTCTAAGAAGAATTGTGATACATACGCAGTTTTTTTTTAAATTTTCTTTGATGGAAGTAACCGCCTTTTTAATGCTCTTTTATCTAATTAATCTAAGTATGTTTATCTGCTGAGTTCCATTTCGGTTTGGGACTACGTGACAAGGCAGTAGCACTCGCTTCCTATCATATTATTTTTTTGTATCTTGGTGTCCCCCAGGCCCGGTGTCTTCGGCACCTGCGGGTCCTGGGTGTGTAATCATCACCATTGCCAAGTCATAACATCGAGGAACCTCCAAAGACGCACTAATTTGTAATCGATACACGACTATGGGGCACAGCCTTCCCATTAAGCCTACAGAGCGCTCAACCTGGGTGGTGGCCAACCGTGAAAATCTCACCGCCTTGGCTGGGATTTGAACTCACGACATCCCGGCTTTGAGTCCTGTAGTCTACCCCGTATGCTCACATTTTCCAAGCGTTTGTTTTCGGTATTTTCGGCCAGAAGGTACTTTTGTAAATGGTTGAGGAAGGCATTTAAAATGATTAATGGATTAATGTTCAGAGCTCTTGCTAGGATATTACATATTAAATCATTTACTGCATAAATATACGTACGAAAAGATATTAAATGGAAACACCCAAACAGAATCTCCTACGAGGGGTTTTCAGAATCTCAATTATCTGCACGAAGGTTTAATAAAGAAACCATCTGTTACAAACTTGTTAGTGGTAACTAAAGGGCAATACCAGTGCCGTTAACACTGCAGCCACAGCAGAATATAACAGCAGAATAATCGGGGAATGGTTTGCGTCTCATATAAATATGTTTTCCGCAAAAGGGACATTAATTGTTCACCCGGCGTATAAACATTCGAAATAAAAATAACACTCACCTTTGCATTTTCAACCACTTTAGTTAGCATAACAATGATGTTAGCGTTTACCTCCCACACCATTCGCCAAAAATCATCAACTGTGTCTTCTTTAGGACCTAAAGGTGAAATAGACAAACGATTATTTTTAATATTAAATAAATAAAATAAATATACAGTTGTTCACTAGAATATAGCTACAATTTAAAAGAACATTCAAGCAAAAAATATATATCTTAACTTTAACTCATTTGATGGGACCTCAGGTTTTATTAAAAATTCCTGTTACCAGAATAGGTACCGCAGCATCCCTTTGTAACCCTCGTGCCATCATCAAATCTCACGTCCTTTTTAATAAAAAGTTCTGCTTGTACTGCCGTAAGGAGGCAAGTTTGAGACACTGTTGTTGTCATTTTTCTGTGCATGACGTTAGAGTTGCAACAATGATATTTAAGCCTATTCCTGGCAAGTACAACGAACCCATGATGTATCAGGAATGGTTAGAATCATGACCAGTTAGTAAGTATCTAAAGTATCTAAGTATCTAAAGGACCATAACTGCTTATCTTGACATTGCATGTCATTTTATCTTAGCCGCGTATTTACTTTATCGAAGTAGAGATTATTTTATCAAAAGACTTACCTTGCGCCGCGATGTAAGCCTCGGCCTTCTTATTGCCCTGGTTTAAATACATATAAATATAAAATCAATAAAATTTGTACGACATTTGAGGCTGGACATGAGACCACATTTATGTAGAATCTCAAAACGTTGACACACTTTAGAACAGGCCTTTAAAGAAAAACCCCAAAACAACGCTTTCTTTCATATCCAAATTTTGGGAAATATATTCTAACTTCTAAACGCTTTAATATTCAAGCACAGTTACCAAACACAACTTCTTATCACTTTAAAAAATCTTAATAGAAGTTCCGTTTTCTTAACTATTTATTCTTAAATTTTCCCTCGATATTGAGCAAAAAAAGCTAATCCTTAATTAATCAAGGTCATTTAGTTTAAGTGGTTGTGTTACAATTTGTATTGTTTAAAATATCATAAAATTCGTTTCAAATACAAATCTGGCAGACTTCACTCACGTCTATATAGTTGGCATTGATATAGTCAGAGTGAGGATGATCGTCAAGTTTCTTCAGGATAACCCGACTGTGGTCATCTGATAACAGAATCATTCATCTAATACACCTGTATATTTTCTTTGGAGACTGCTACTTACTATATAACAATGTAAAAGCGGACTTTGGATTGGGGATAAGGAATATGGCTAGCCCCTAAAACTCCCTGTTTAAAATTAGCTGGTTTGAGTTACTATTGATTGAGACCATCCAATACCCTGAAAAAAATAACAGTGAAACGCTTTAGTAATTAATAGAGAAAGGAAGATGTTTCTTCTTAAAATCGTTGATCTTTAGCATCGTATTCTTCGAATGGGAGTGTATCCACTTTTACATGCACCATTAATGTACGATACTTCTATTTATTTGAATAAAAAGAGTCAGCCTGTCATTTTCTTGAATATGCAGATGGACTAACAGGCCCTTATGTTACGGTATTTGTTTTTGTTCAGGTTTTCGGGCTTGGATCCATCGCTGATGGACCCCGAAGCATCCTTGATACTCTGAAACATAAGGACGACAGTTTCAATTTAAACAATGTATCAACTCACAACTCGAAGAAAATAATCACTACCAGTAATAGCTCAGCTCTGAATATCACTACTTTTCTTCCTAAAACGTTACATTTAAACTATATTTATCATTATTTCACAAACTAAATTTACTTTTCTTAAATGCGGCATGTTTAGGGAGTACTGGCATGTGTTCTTATACATATTGTCTGGTATGCATATAAATTAAATTAAATGTTATTCACCAAACATGTGAATCGGAGACATAAACGGTTGATATTGTAATTTTTACAATTCTGATTCTAATTCACGTTTTAAGTATATATATATATATATATATATATATATATATATATATATATATATATATTATAAACTTAGTAAATACCTCGTGTTCATCCTTGAATGCCGCTCTGTGCTTTTTATCTGCGACAATTTTAGGAAACTCACTGAGGGTTATCACGTAGTCCTTAGAATCTCTGAAATGAAACAGGACCTTTCAATGTTGATACAACTAGTGTTACTATATTTAAACGCGGCTTAAAATGTATTCCGCCAAGGTTAGTGAACGTAGGGTGAAATGGTCAAAATGTTCTTAGTAGAAAATTCTTAAAGGATTAAAAATTTCTACGAATAGACTTCAACCTAAGCAAACCATTTAAATGTTATTTCCGTTTGACTTAAAAAAGTGTTCTTGTTTGTGAAATCCTAGTTATTCCCAAAAATATAATCTAGTAATACTCTTACAGTGACACGAACTAGTATACCCTAAGCACTTGCCTGTTTGCATAAACTATTCCTGTCTTCTTTGCTTTAATTTCCTTTTTAGTAAATTCAGGAGTCCGTTCATCTTCTGTTTCAATGTCATCTCTAGATTGACCTGATATTGGACTTGTAACAGGAGCAATAACAGGAAGGCTGGTGGTTTGTGAACTTACTTTAACGCTGCTAGTATCAGCATGATTATTACCAGTGTTCGAATGGGTATTAGTCGCGGATCCTTTTACCCCAGGGCATTTCTCAGAGGATTTTTTTACATCATTTCGGGCCTCAGCCTCGTCCAGCAAGTTAGCATATGGATTGAAAACTCCGGCAGTTGCCAAAGCTGGTCGGAAACAAAGGCGAAAATGATGTAATGGTTATAAATACATAAAAAAATAATAGGGAAATGTTCGTTAATTATGCGTAAGTATATATTTTGTATGGTTGAGGCGGTACGGCATTAGTTTAAACCTTTGAAATTAAAGCATGGCCAGATATTTTATTAAAGAAATTTTGTTCAAGGTTTAAATTACTATGTGCAGGATAATGCTCGCATGTCTTTGATTATCATCAATAATTAGACAATCCAACACACATTTATTCAATTCCTCCGTCTTGTTCTCTTTAAGGCAGGCTGGCTCATCTAAGATGGTTTTTCGGTTCTTTTTCCTGCATATGTAAGAAAATATTATATATATATATATATAGTTTTATATATATATATATATATATATATATATATGCCAAAAAAGGATATGTATTAAAAAGACTAAAATCTTACATATTGTTACGGAAATCGTGATCGGGGCCCTGTACATATTTAATTCAAGAAAATCCTAAAATTGCTTTGTTTTATTTTCCAAAGTGGCTATATATACGTATACCTTATATATAATATCACGAAGGCAATGATTAAGATGATCAACACAAGAGCAGCCACTACAGGGCCGAAAATTATGCCAATATTGGCCCCAGACGTATTAGACACTGTATTCGTTGTGGATGTTGGCTCCGTTCTGGTGGTTACGGAGCTTGTAGAGGTAACAAGTTGTTCTGTGGAACTCTTAACATCAGGCTGACCATAAGTTGGAGTCTTTCTTTGTGGTTTCGTTGTTTCAGGTGATGATGTTTGAGCAGGTGCGGCTGTTGATACTATTGCAAAAAGGTACAAAGTTAACATGTATATGAGTTTACATATATCGAGAAAAGAAAGAGAATCACCGTTAGACAAACGATAATTCTCCTTCTTCCCCGGAAAAACAAAAAATAAAATGATTTCTGATCTTCCATTTAAATATTAATGAATTATGAAAAAAAAATAAATAAAAATTCCCCTAAAATTAAATTCCTTAAAATACCTGGGAGTTATAAGAATACATTTCCAGTCCTTAAATACCTAAGAGATATAAGAATAAATTTCCACATGTCATTAAGCAGAATTTGTCAAAATAAATTTTTGCTAAGTGAAATGGTATTACTTTAATACATAACAATAGAGTCAAATCAGAGTGCGATTGATGCTATTGCGATATCACTGATTTAGCCTTAAATTTATCTCAGTGGTAACTACCAGGATATAGACTGTTAATAATCTTTACTCGTATTTTAAAACGATTATAAAACAATCTAAATTGATGAAGTGTAGGTCTTGCTTCTGTTATACTCTTTGCATACAGTTGAACCCTTAACCTAAAGTTTTCACATCATAAGTGTTTATTTTGGAATGTGTTCTCTCGACCCTTGACCTTAATATACAAATGAAGATGTTTATATCAACTTTATATATACGTGAATAAGCATATGATCATCGTGCCTTAATGTTTTATATGGATTGTTTGTCATAAACTATAACGTTGATATTTTGTTTGTACTCTGCCTACAAAACTATTGTACTAATAAACAAGTTCTCCATGGAACATAATCCTCAGCTGGATTTAAAACTAGTAAGAAGTTGTTTTTGCTCAGAGATAAGGGATGGGTATCTGCTTTCCTGATTGCAGGGTCGACAGAATTACTTTTCTTCTGGAAACACCTGGGTGCCCTTAACAACGGGAGGGGGGGGGGGTATGTCTATACCAAATGTGACATTTCAAGGCAACACCAGAAAAGGCAGCACTAAAAAGACAGATATGTAAGATAAGGGTCTTTCCTATCTTTTGTGCTATAATTTGCCAGTCTTAACAATAGTCTTAACAAAATAAAATGAAACACATTGTAGGTAAGCACTCGACAGTATTTATAAACTCCTCAGTTGATAAAATCATTTTTACAAATATAACTGAAAATTGCATAACATCATCTCCTTAATTATTTCATCAGGACATGTTTTAAATTAAAAGCAATAGATGGAGGAAGTTTGTGATGTCATTTTTCATAGTAAAATGCAAAAAAAAAATAGATACAGCGCAGGTAGCCCACTGGTCTTGTACAGCAGTTATAGGTCGTAAAAGGTACACCAAAATTTAAGATAACCTAAAAGCTCTTACTGAAAATTGGCTTTGTCTTTGTATTTTTACAGGCGAACATTCATTTTTGAGGTATTTAATGGTCTTACATTTTCAGCGAGAGGATGAGATGAAGTAAGCCACAGTGACCTATTGTCATGTCTACTAGATAATACTTTCAGGACCTCTGCTTGTAGAGCAGTTAAATACTCTATATGCAATCAGTCTTCCAAATTTCACGAATGTTTTGCTTGTAGTTCTAGTAAAATGGGTCGGAGCTCCTGAGGTGAAGTGCTAATATGAAATGATTCCAAGGAGATTTTCCCAGGTATAATATCAATGGCCAGCGCAAAATGTTTTGTACACTGGTTCATTGAGCTTACCAGTAATGTCTATTACAAAATCTTATAAAATAAATATACGGATTCCAACATACTATTCAATCAGTACAAGATTTAATCATCGGATACCTTTCCGTTTTCACTGATAATGTTTCACGTTTAAGGCGAATAAATACAAAGATCTAGATAATGTCAATTCAAAATGTTCATATAAAGTTTTAATTAAAATAAATTCGTGCATAGCAACACCTGTTATTGGCGTGAATGTTCTAATCTCGCTTTCTGCAGTCAGGTCTTTGCTATTATAAACTCTCACGCGAACGTCGTGCATTTTTGTCATGTTTACGGAATCAATGAACACTTCTACTCTCTGATCCTCAAGTGAGAACCAATCATACTCAGTCCACTGTGTGCTGCCAGACACCCTTCTGCCGATATCCACCTTTTTATAGCGTCCACAGTTATGGCCGTCCTTGGAGAGCTGAAAATTATCTGGTCATCGTCGGGCAGGACTACCGTAAAAAAGCCAAACCGGACCTATAGAATACCAAGGGCGGTTTACCTGGGTTCCACTAGGAAAACATGGCAGATACTGTATATCGCTATGGTTTAAGAACCAACTGTGAAAGCAGAGCCGCAGGTTTTCCTTTATAATAACACCTAACTGTATATATTGTTAAAATATCTGACAGAGGAGATGACACTTTCCCGTGACGGTTACTTACCAGACTTTTCATTGAACCGTGGGGGTAAATAATTATAAATGTTATTATGAATAAATATAACCTGATTTTTATTGTAATCATTAAAGCGGGAGTTCAGAGAGCATGTCTTAAACAAAATTTTAATAATCCAGGGTCAACCTATTTAACGAGATGGGAGGACCTACGTGATCGTCACGAAATTTATATATGCACTATGTGGTTGCATATCTTTAAATATAATATTTATTAAAACTATTAAAGGGTCAATTGCCCTTGCCTTCCGTTCAATTTCATATATTTGACAGATTATGTAGAATACCAGTCATATGCAAAACAGTCCCATCTCAGCGAACTAGTAAACTCTCCATATATGTCTTCCTAATTTACTTGAAATATATACGAGCGTTATAGGAAAACGATTTAATATTAGTATGTTTGTTTGCCTGTTCCATTTGAAATTAATTCCTCAAAAATACAAAAAAAAATCACAGTGCAGTGCTATATTGTTGTATTAGCATGGACGGCTGTCACACCAATGGGGATGTGAATTTCAAGGTTCTTTTAAGTCAGTCAAAATAACAGACAGACCAGACATTAACACACCCAAAAAAAACCTCTAAGACAGTAGTAAGATAACAAAAACATTAAATAACAAATAAATGGGTTACTTACAGATTTCTGTGTTTTGGGGGGGGTGCCGTAAACATAAATAAAAAGTGATCACGATAGTTCATAGAGTCCAATAATGCTCATAACACTAATCCTTACACAGACACGGTTCCAAATGTTCCAGCTCACATGACCTCTCGCTCTCACGTGAAGTCTAGACGAACTGGTGGTCTTTGGTGTAATCCATGTGTACTCGGAGCATAGTCCATTCCCATTGTTATACAGATGGTCACAACACACAACTGGTTCTGACTGCTGTATAACTGTGAAAAACACCGAAAAATCCCTGTGAAACCCTGAATCAACGGGTCTCTGAGCTGCAGTCAACTGTAGTCCTCCAGTTACAGGATACCGAACAAACGCACTCTCTAGCAAAACTCAGCAGCATCACAGTATCGCGTCAGGACAAAGTCCCCTTGCCTGTTCCAGGGAGCGTGCACCATTACAGGAATACCTGTCCTTCAGCAAACAACATAACTGTCCCTAAGGTACTTTACAGATCGAGTATTTTTTTTTATTTTTTTTTTTTTTTTTGGTGGAGGTAACCGCCTCCATTTTTTTTTAATGCTGACTTAACTAAGTCTTAACTAAGTATGTACATCTGCAGAGTTTCCATTTCGGTTTGGGACTACTTTGACAGGGTGGTAGCACTCGCTTCCTATCATTTTTTTATATCCTGGTGTCACCCAGGCCCGGTGTCTACCGCACCTGCGGGTCCTGGGTGTATAATCATCCCCATTGCTGGTTCATAACACCGAGGAACCCCCCAAAGACGCACTCGTATGTGAGTGATACACGGCTGTAGGGCACAGCCTTCCCATTAAGCCTGCAGAGCGCTCACCCTGGGTAGGGGCCGACCGTGAAAAAACCTCACCGCCTCGGCTGAGATTCGAACCCACGATCTCCCGGCTTTGAGTCATGCGCTCTACCCCTGAGCCACAGAAGCCGGTCACAGATCGAGTATCAACAAGGTGGCCTGCCTGAGACGTAGACTGTCAATAACCACTGATGCGATCGCCCATCTTGACATATAGAAGATAGCAGAACAGCCGCTTGGACCGCTGAAGCATGCTCAGGTGACGCTACATTCACGAAGCGCTCCGGTTCGTCTGAAGATTGCTGGATTGACGCCTTATATAACTTGCAAAACGATTATCTGATCATTTTCCCTAGACCTTAATACATAAAGTCACAGTCCTCTGGGACAACGGCCAAAGACGGGCATGATTACGGTCACGACTGGGAATACCTTTATTAGTCAAATTTTAGCACCTAGTCTTGGTACCACTGCAGCTCTCGGGGCTGCTGGGGTCCCTGTGTATGGGCCTGGCACTGGGGGGGGGGGGGGATGAACATGGGCTTGGCAGTGAATGTATTAATTATTATTAATATATTAGGGAATGTAATTGTTAGGAGGTCGATATAATAATCCGTCTCCTTAACTTTTGAGGGGTGCCGCATTTAAGCTGACTGAGTTGAAATAAAGGGATTTATGGAAGGTGACTGAGGTTGCAGGAGGAGATCGATGGAAGATGACTGAAGTGAAAGAATGAGATCAGATGAAGCTGACTGAAGTGTAAGGACATCTGATAAAGCTGACTGAGGTGGCAGAAGGAGATTGATGGAAGCTAAATGAGGTACAGTAAGTGATCGTTGAGAGCCGAATGAGGTGGCAGAAGGAGATCGTTGAAAGCTGACTAAGGTGACAGAAGGAGATCCATGTAAGCTGACTGAGGTGACAGATTGAGAACGATGGATGCTAACTGAAGTGCAGCAGGAGCGCGATGGAAGCTGACTGGGATGACAGAAGGAGATCGATGGAAGCTGACTGAGGTGGCAGTGGGAAATGTGGGTTTCTGATTATTTTCAGGTGCTCTAATATATTTATCTGTGGCACTTCAGTGACCAACAAATGATTGCTTTATAAGTTCATTTTTCTGTTTTTCTGAATAAACCTGGGTCTAGGAATTTTTTCTGCTCACCTCGAATAATGCTTCCCTTTGTGGGTGGCGTGGTCCTGATTTTTGTTAATCAAACAGATTAATATTTTAGCATTATGACTGCTCTACACATTGCCAGAGTCTGTAGGGTGTTGGATGGCACAAGCTGTTTCGGAAAGTTATTTCCTCATTGCCACAAGAACTAATAAAGCTTTGGTTATGTTATCCGTTATGGTGCATGTATTCCCTACAACCTTGAGGCTTTGTTCGTCGTAGGTGGGGGTTCATTTTGCTATCCACACGAAAGTGGATGGTTTCCCAACCGGAACTGTTGGTACGGAAACAATTCAGCATCGGTCGTTTTGTACTACAAATGACGAACTGCTGCAGAAGGACATATGCGATAACAGTTTGAGACATGCGATAACAGTTTGGCAGGAAGAGGATGTGCATAGTATAATGATATGAGCAAAACCTAATTCTATTATCTTCAAATTTTATTACGGCTAACTAATACTAAATATATGATTGGTACTGACTGCAAGAAAGAAACATGGTGCAGACAAAGCTAAGAATAATCAAAAACACATTGGGACTTTCTGGGTGTCACGCTGTTTCTAATTTCTTAAAGCTCAGAGCGAAAAAAAAAAAAACATCCTCGGGTGTCATGTTGAGAATGATCGCATCACTGTGATGACTATGTACAAACCGTTGCTATTGGACTTGGGATGTAGGAACTTTATATGTAAATAGGGTCTGGCAAACCTTCTTGTCCACCAAATAAGGTTACTATGGCAAACACACACACACACACACACACACACACACATATATATATATATATATATATATATATATATATATATATATATATATATATATATATATATAATCCTTATAGTGTGTCTGATCCAGATGAGTGTCACAGCTCATGCACCAATTGTTTTACTATTTACCATGATAAAAATCTATAAGAGCCTTACATAATTGGTAGATAAAATGTTATATTACCGTGAACGTGACGCTCATATTTGCTCCTGCTGTTACCCTCTTTGCTGTGATATTTCTTATAACGGGCTTTTCTGGCTCTGAAAGAAAATTAATATGCTTCATTTAATAAAAACCCCTAGAAACTGGGGTTTACTACCTTTTTAGTATTATGTATCGTGCCTGACAGTCAATGTAGATCATTCAACCAATTAAAACACATAAATCTGTTACACATCGACACGTTTGATTGTGCTTTCGTAATAGTAAACAGGTATTTTATGAATTATAAACATTTATTATTTATTATTTATTTGGCAAAAAAGTTTGACACAATTTAATGCAAACTTTACAGATCAGCAAAAAGTTGAGATTACAACAATAAAAACAAAGATTTAAAAGTGAGATTTGCTAAGTTTTGTAAATTTACACGTATTAAAATTAAGTACTTAACCTGTTTATTTTAATTACAGTAAAACGACACACTTACTTCCACAACTTGTTCTCACGGTAAATGTACGTTCTGCTCTTCCCCTTAGTTTGACATCACCTTCTTGATACCACGGGACTACCCTCATGGTGTATTGCCGGTAATACTTGAGACCTGTGACAGTTACATCCAGTGTGTATTTGTTATCATCATGTTTAAACGTCGCCATGGGAACCCAGTGATTTGACCCCTCTTCCTTCACATTTACTGTGTACTCTCCCACTGGACCTTCACCCGAGTCAAGGCCAGCATAAGTACCTCTCTTAAACTGATAGAAGAAGATCCGTACATGGTTTGTATTATCCACTGGCTTTACTGTGTTTTGGTTTCGCCAGTAAAGTGTTGGCAACTCTGTCACCAGGCATGGAATACAATAAATGCATGATCTACATATATTAAAGACAAATTCAGTTATATATTGAATAAACCTAACAACACCTATATTGAAGCTTAATTTATTCCTAATGAGAAAAAAAGCCATAGTGTCGATGGAAGCTTATTGTAATGGTAAAAGCTTTTTTTTTGGATAAAGAGAACATATATTACAATATTTATTAAAATATGATATATTATGATAATGATTATCCAAACCATATTATTAATGAAAATATCTGATATTAAATATATACCAAGTTTTTAATTATTGATAAGGTGCACGATCCAACACAGAAAATTAAATATTTATTCACGAGAATGATCAAACATTAGTGTAAGTCTTATGATTTATAATCTTACTAATGCTGCACGTTTTGTAACCATAACCCTCATCACAGGCTCCTTCTGGACAGACCCCTGTCTCCTTGTGACAGTCCCAGTTGTTAGCACAATGACAGATGTTCTGACAGGCTAGTCCGAACTCACGATGTGAACAAGCTGAAAGTTGCAAAAGAATTTTATTCCCGAGGCTAAGAAAATGCAAAATAACCTTAAACGAACATAATTTTACCTGACAATACATGTGTTATATCGGAAACGCAAGCTTCGTTTGTTCATTACAATGTATAACAATACATTTTGAATGCTCACGGTTAACTTAAAGGATCATCATTGTGAAAACATGAAATGTATTACATCACGACCAAAAAGGTACAAGTGATAATTTGTAAAATAAATTATATTCATTCAGAGACATTTTTGTTGATATTGCTGTAAATTCTTTAAATAACGGTATCTAAAGCAGCTAATAAATAAGAATGAGACAGTAGGCAGTGACCTCAGATGAAAGTTGTCTCATGAAGGCCAAAAATCTGAGAAGCTACATCCGTATTCTCTGACAATTAGATGACATGAATGACTTTAACTTAAACATCATTGGGCAAAACTGTTTTGTGTCATATCCTGAATGTATTTATGTGATTGTGACACAGGGCACCTTAAATGCTTCTCTCCCATGTAATATTTCATACATTTACATACCTGGAATTAAATGATTAATTATTTCATCTCTAAGATATCTGGTCATTTTACATGGAGCCTAAAGAACTAAATAACCTACTTCTTTTCTCGTAGCCGAATACTTGAACCTCGCACAACTGTAGCCATCCCTGACCCCCGTTATCCGTTGACCCTTTATCGTTAGTTCTCTGTATACTGACCCAGCTACCGACCAATGTCCTGTTACATCTGAACGTTTCCCTCACACTTAGTTCTACCCATCCTGACTTGTAGGTACAGTAGGTATGCTGTGTTATATCACTGCTGTTGCCCACACGGATGTAAAAATCTCTCAAGCGATGAACTGTGAAATATTACTGTTACTCAGATTAAGAATTGATTGATGAACCAAGAAGAATATTATGCATTCGTCCAGTGTCATATGTAATGCGGTTAATGTATTTAGAACCCTTACATTTACGAGACAAATATCATCAACGTCTATGTAAAGAAATGGTTTATGACTGAGATGTGAACACTATATATGTAATATAATAAAACAGTTCAATATAGAGAAAGCCTTTAATAGTAACAAGATGAAGGGAAAATGTTTGATAAGAATTGAAGGAAATGTATGTTCTATAAAAATATATTAGAATGTATTTGGTGTTGAGAAATCTTATTATTGCGATGTTATAAATAGCAACCGTTCAGGCAGCAGGCCAATTTTCAAAGCATATTTTTTTAAATATATATTTACATATATTACAAAAATTCTGTTACCAGATTATAAAACTGCATAATTTATTTTTTTTAAAATGAACTACCCAAAATAACTTTCTCATGCAAAAAAAGCAGATTTGTCTTTGCAAACACTTACAACTATCCTGCTTTCCCAGGACTGTTATATTGACGATGGCATATAATCCATTTAGGTTCACCATCCAACAGGCGTTCGTGTCTGTCCCGTGAGCAGTAGAAGCACACCCTTCTTCTGGTTCACCAGTAACACTTCCTCTGCTATCCACTGCCCGCCAAGCAGAACTGTCATACTGTCTTTTTGCGTAGTACCAAGTGCTCTTCTGCTGAGCTGACTTACTTTGTGCAACATTCTTTATACAGGTCGCCCCTGGAGTAAACATGTTGTTTTCTATGTAAAACAGCATAAATAATTGAAAAGCATGTCTCCGCTAGTGTTTTAGTTTACACCTAGATTAGTTAATGTCCTTTGCCATTCAGACCTTGGAGGAAGTTACGGACTGGGTTGGGAAATAGGCCTAGAGCATATCGGTGAAGGCGGCCCAAATTTAACAGCATTTGCCCATCGGCATCAATATCTTATTCATAAGATTGCCCCACGGACATGTCCGACAAGCAGCGCTTGTGTCACATCCGTTACCCTGCGTTATTATTATTTTTTGAGTAATCACGGGGTTGGGTCCACTTAACATGAAACACATATCAGTTCGACCCTGCCGGCCTCGATCAGCTACGTTTAGTTACAACGTGGAGTGCGGTATGCAAAAGCAAGCGGGGCCGTTTGATTTTAACCCTTGTTATATCAACCAATGTTTTGTTTCCGCATGGTTTATGGTTTAACTATAAGGAACAAAATAAGCAGAAAATTTAAATATCATCTCAGTGGAGTACGCCCTAAGCATATCCTAGTAGACTGATCACGTAAGGCCAAAAAAAATTAAAGGTATGGTTCTCAGGCACCGCCCGCGTCAATTTTAACCGCCCGCATCAATCATTTTTATTTTGATTTTCATCTTTCAAGAAGATAAAATAATACAATTTCGATACGATTTCCTTTGTTATGTAGTGCCTTTACCTGTTTAGCAAGAGGAAGCCTGTCATTTTCATGCTTTTCCAAGATCAAATGACATTTTCATCGAAACATACAAAAAAAGGTCAAAAATATAATACCGCCCGCCCGCATTGATTTATAAAAAAAGTGTCTGAGAACCATAACTTTTTATTTTTTTTTGGCCCAACTGACCATTATCGAGATGTCCAAAGGTACAATATATAATGCTAGTACCATAAACCGATTCGCAGAGCTTGCAATTTAAAGAACTCTAAAATTATACCCCACTTGTAAATTTCATAAGGGTGCTAAATATTAGTAAGTTTATAGACATTCTTCAGGGGGAGGGGTGTAGAATATAAAAAAATAAACACAGAGTAGGCACTAAGAAGCACCCTTCGAACGAAACGGGCCTGCATAGTGTCGAGAGAAAACAGGTTACAGGTAAATATACATTATTTATGATATGTTCTTAATTTTTAGAAGTACCCTTACAGAGAACCCACATGAGTAAAATTACATATATCATGCCCCTTTTTTCTTTACCCTAAGCATGGATTTCCCTAGAATTTCTTCAGTAAACTACAGGATGTTTATACTCAGTCAGAGCCACATATTTAGTTGAATCAAAATTATCATGGTCCAGAATATATGCACCAGGTAACTTATCCTTTCACAAATACGATCACCCACAAATAACGGCAATTCTGGGCTTCCGCTGTTTATATATATATATAAAGTGATCCCCTTGCCCGTCCGCCAGTAACACTTTCTTTTTTTCGCAGTATCTCGAACAGAATACCTTTCACTTTTCTCAAATATACAGAGAAAAAAATGATGCCTTTAAGGGCTCCCGATCCGTCGGGAGAATATGACCGATCTTTCTCCAATTCTTAAGTGTGATTGTTGATTATAAGTGTTGCTAATAAGTAATCAAACCCTGTTTAATTACAGACCTGTTTAATATGTATTATGATCGTTCGAGCGAAATCGGAGATTTTCTTTCACGAATATGCGATGAAAGAAATTAACCCCCCGCCTCCCCTTGAGTGGATGTGTGCATTCAAAGACCAGACACCTTTTAAATCAAATAAGCCAGGCAAATATTTTATAATCTTTTCGCTCGCATTCTTTCAATAATCTTTGAGTTATTGCATTTTCTATCTTTTGTGGTCATTTATGGACATAAATTTCAGACCAATCTGACATTCACATTTTGATGAACTGGCCATTTCAGGGCTTATAAAGAAGGACCCTTTCGTCTCTTTATGTTTATTAAAATACTGATAAAAAATATATTTGATTACAAACAACATGCCGCGTTAAAAGATTTTATCTGGTTTTAATATTTTTTAATAAAAAGGTAGACTTGAACCCTCTTTAACCCCCGTATAAAGTATGTTAATCAATTTCTTCGTTAACAAAGGTAATTTTTGCTTTGTTTATGCTTTGAAATATGACCCACCATACTATGGTTTTTGTTTATTCCTTTTTATAATAATTTCCTGTTGATTTAAGATATTTTTTTCTGGATAAAATAAAACGTAGATATATAATAAGATGAATCTTTTTGTAAGGGAGCCAAAATGATAACATCAAAGCTGACGTGCCAGGTATGGATGGAGAATACGAAAGTGTAGGACTCTCTCCTGTCGAGAACCCCTCATATGTCAACGTGGAGGGAAACAAGTACGAAACACTGGACAAACAGCAGATCACGCACCCTTCGCCGAAGACGTACGCAAAGTTAGGGCGTCTTTAAATCTCTATATATGACCAACCAGGATCAAGTGTAATACACTAATATTTGAATATATTTACGAAAAGCACTATTAAAGCATAATTACAATACTCAGATTATGAATATATGTATAGTAATACCAGGATTATTATAATCAAAACTTATGTAATTCTAGGCTCTAGGTCTTCGTGTATCAGTTTGTTTGTTTTGAAATATGACCACTCATCAGCTATACCAAGCTATAATAATGAAACGTAGTTCAAGAGTTAATAAAATCATAACGAGTCGGAAATTTAATCATGTTTTTCTATTGTATGTGTTACCAACCCGGCATTTCTATACTTGATTTAACAATAAAAATAAAATGTGTATTTTTCAATTAAATACTCCATTGTTTTACCTCTTACTTTTCCACATTATCATGCAGCCACATATTACTTAACTATGTGAGGCATATGTACCATGTGAAAAAAACGTGCTACAAAATTTTATCAGCAATAGCGTATAATATAGAAACATATAGGGTCATATGTGTGGATCTAACAAACAATACTAAACTGGCAGGTTTTAAAAGGAAAAATGGAATATTTTAGATAGGAAAGTCTGGTTTGTTTTTTCGGTGGTCCGTATGTAAATATGTGAAAGCAAATATAAATAAATGCAAAACAAATAAATTACGTATTAGGTATATTTGTTTGGCAAGTTTTTTTTTCTGAATGTTTGCGTGGGTCATACATATCATGCTTCAGCTATTAGTTACCTGAATGAGGGCGGCATTAGTCCCATATATAATCCTTGGTAAAATGTTTATATTGACACGAATTTGCATGTGACAAATGCTATATTCGTATACTGTAGTAAGAATTTTATACGTTATGTGCGTGGTAACTAATTCGTAAATCAATATTCTTACCGTTAATGTGATCCTTGTTCATCAGTGCACAACAGCTACTCTATTTCAAGGTAAATTGCAACGAAAGAAACGTATGGTGCTATCAAACAATAAACTACTCAGACATCAGTAAGTTTTTACTTGTGCTGATATATCGTCTTTCAAACATCAAGACACAAATTTTCTTTATTTTTTTTTTCTTTCATCATTTGCGAAAACAAATGACTTATACATTGTATTAACAACATATCGTTATATGTGCACGTATGCAATCACTCCAGTGCATATCTTAAAATAGCATATGTGTAAGCACCTAAACATAGATTTATACTTTTGTGTATTACTATAAATACATATGCGCACATCTTCATAGAATGTCTTTAAATTACAAATTGTCCGATATAACAAAACCACACAAAATACCTTCCTTACAATTCATCTTCATTTCAATTATGTATGGTTTACATAATCAAGTTTTGTTAATATTTATAATTAAGTTGGCAGGTCTTATTTTTTTAAATATTTTTACCTGAACTGTACACATTACATTCAAAACAAATATTCACTTAGTTGGGACACCGAAAGTTACGAATTCAAAGATCAGATTTTGTTTCAGCTGTCAAGAAAGGTATTCATTGATTCATGCCTGAAGGTACACAGGATATCAAAGATACATGTCTTCTTATACCTCAAACATTTCATGCATAACGATACTGTTAATATGGCGTGTGTGTATCCGCAATCACTGGCAAATCTCGGTAACATCATAAATACAAAAGTGGAACAATCAGCCGTAGTACGTGTTCCTTGTAAACCACACATATCGTTTACAGGCGGCTTTATTTGCAATTATGCAACATCATATTTGGCATATAATATTAGAAAATAGTCGGTTTATCAAGTCGGGCTCCCTCTGCAACCAAGCTCTGGACTTTTGCGCAAGGCCCGTAAATATTTCAGTTTTTCTGACGTCATAGCAAAATTGCCACAACCCGGATTCATTCTATGTACTTGTACCTGTGAGTATGCTAGGTGAAAAAACAGAAAACATTAGAATTTCCACTATGAAAAAAAGTGTTTAGCTCATTCCAAGCATGGTCCAAGAATTTTTAAATGCCTGCACAGGTTGCAATATTTTCAACAGTGCATGAAACTTTAGCTGACAGACGTAAACATTAAATTCAATAGCAGATATTTCTGGATATTAAATCGTCAGTCCTAGCAAAAAATAGTTTATACTAAAGGAAACCGTGTCATGGTGCTTATATTATATGTATATAGCTATGCCATATTTATCAGAAATGAGAATAAGCGCGGGAACTATGACAATAATAATATGTTTATGTAGCATCAGTATCCTTTGCAGACACCTAAAGCATTTTGCTAAGGGTGATTGTGCAAGACCTGAATTTACTAAAATTTGAAATTTTAATAGACTTTGTGTATTGTTGGTGTTGTCATCTGACTAGGTAAATTATCAACATTTTTCATCTTTTGTCCTCCCTGTTCTGTGCTGTGTACTCTTACCGTGGGAGTTTTGATAAGATCTGTGGAGTTTTGATAAGATCTGTGAACAATGTTTCATGGGCTTTGCGGTAAGTGCGAAAGAACATACTCCTAATGGATATCATATACATGTATTCTGCTGAGACATTGTTGAATATAATTTACTTGAAAAAAAGACTGGACCATAATCATAGATGACTATAATTAAATACAGAATACAGACAGGATTGAACATAGCTCATATGGCGATGCATATGTCCCATATTTAATATATCTATGGTCAGGTCAGGTCCAACGGAGCTATAATATTTGTTAACACAGATCTTAGACGTGCGTGCTAACTCACAAACGGGCCTTCAGTACATACCGGTATATCTCATGTGGGAATGTCAAGTATGAAAATAATAGGTAAATTGTGTTGTTTCTAGTTATAATGGTGGATTATTAAAAGATAACAGTTTGATGACCATGGCAACCCATGTTTACGCACATACCAACCTGCATGTTCTAAAGAAAACATTTCAAAGATAGAAAGCTAAGATGTAATGTTAACAAGACGTAAAAGATCAGGGACCTCAAGATTTTTTATCGCCCGGGGAACACATGCATAACGAAAGGTATTACACACATGATTGATGTGTATAGCCAGAGCTATATGAGAAGTATATTGCACGCCTGGATGCTTACATATGGGTGTAATTACTTATTCGGGATGCTAGATGTTTCAATTTTACTAGGACATTCAATATTTTGAGTGTGTATATCATGATACCTCAGCTCCATTTAAAAATGTTATCCTGTTCTCGGAAAAATTTTAACCGTCAATATTCAATGCACTTCCAGCAGGGAGTCACATGTCACACATTTTGGTGGTAAACTTTGCATAAATGCATGAGAAAAATAGCAATCTCATTTAGCATGCTCCAACATTGTCGCTTTATATCAGAACATCGCACACATTCACTAGGTTGCTTCCTTCAGGGTGACAGGATGGCAATGTGAGGTGGAAATGATTTAAAGGTTGTGTGCGCGAGGTCCCTGGTAATAATTTTCACGTGGTGTTAACGTGTACACTAAGAACAAATAGAAAACAATCAAACCAATGATTAGGTAAATATTTATGCTGTGAAAGGGGCTGTTTTAGACATAACAAATCTGAATTTACAGTTCATGGGTAGCAACACTAATTATTTATTAGGATCAATGGCAAAGTAACATTTTGTACTCCCAAGGTGTGGGCTGGAAGTGCCGGCGGGAGCGAGTGGGTGGGGACAATAATTAGATTACACTTGCATAGGCTTCGTACTTTAATAGTGTGCGTAATAGAAAATACAGGGTTCTTATTTATAAACAAAGAAGCAAACACTGATCCTCATGACGGGAGACAATCAGTTGTCCGCCGGTTAATCTGAATTTTTTTTCATAACCATGTTGTTATGGATATATGGGCATCATGCTTCCTAAAATCCAATTCGACCTTGCAGAGAAATCGCTGGGAGGTAGTTTTAAAATGACATATTGGATACGGCGCATTGTGTGTACATATATGAATGTGTGTGTTTATATATATATATATATATATATAGAGAGAGAGAGAGAGAGAGAGAGAGAGATGGAACTAGAATACACAGAAAACTCGGGAAATCAGAATTTCATATGGGTTCGTTTCGTATATATATACATTTGAACCTTATCTAGTGGGCACCTTCATAAAGTGGACACCCTTATATACTGGGCACGGCACTTTTTGATAGTCCCGCTGATAGTTTCACTGTATATATAACGGCTATAACGTTCATCTAAGTATTGTTACGGCAGCGTCGAGATTATCCCGTATAGCATGAAGATAATAAGTTCATACGTCCGTCACAGGGGCGATTTACAATCTCACTTTGCAGGAGTTACTTTCAGTTCTTTGATAAAAAATTTTAGACAAAAATAAAGAAGTTTCCAGTAAGAACTTAAGAAAGAATAACAAAATTTGTAGACATTTTAGTCAAATTATATGATTATAGCAGTTTCATTTATTTAGTGGTTCCTGCTTATAGTTGATTACAATAACACAATGGCCCATTCAACAAGAACAAATGATCTGGATATGAAAACCAGCTCGCCTTTCTATTGCAAGGAGAAAGTGACAGACAAATTACATTTAAAAAGCATGGAGAAAAGATTACGTTCGAAAAAAAAACATTTCCTTGTGAACATTTTCCTTTTTCAGCGGCTGAGATTAGTGTTAGATTGGGGGCAAAGGCTGCAATGACGTTCCAGGTCATAGAGCGCGAGTTTTACAAACCCCAAAGGAAGCTCCAAAGAGGTAATTACTACTTAAGGTTGGACCGGGGCCTTTCCTTTTTCCTTTTTCTATGAACGAACTGAGCATAATTTCATATTATTTTTTATCTAGTTAAAGAGCAAATTTGCGGCTTTAACATGAGTAAACTAAGTTATTTCATTATCTAACGTTCTGATGTGTAAATAAATATCACTAGGACTTGTCAAATTGAGATGCAGCGGTACTGGCTAGGACCGGGGGGGGGGGGGGGGCGAGCGAGCAAATTAAAGTCTTTATTATGCCTCCTCCATAATGAGGGGTTTTAGGAGGTAATGATTAATTTCTATTTCCATATCATTGTCTTAAATTTTTGTGACCAACAACGATTATTTCCCCCTTTTTGTGTTAAACCTTTTTTCATGTCCGCGTTTGTCCTATAAATCTTAGGTTGGACAAGAAACCAGATGACTTTATTAGTAAGCCGAGTTTGGTGGCTCTACTCTGCTTGCAACAATATCGGCTGGCTTAAACTGACTTGAAAACCTATTCATCTGTCGATGTTACAGAATATACCCATTTTATTTAAACAAGTTATCTAGATTACGTGTTTCATAGTTCATTTATTTTGTATTTAACTAGTTTTTGATGAAATATTGATTTAGTATATTCTGAAAGTTTAACAAGCGAAAACTTTCACAAACAATCACACCGTTTCCTCTCACCGACAAGAAAAAACAATTAATAAACCTGAAAACTTTTACTACTTTGTCAGTGAGCATCAAAATCGACAAAACTAACTTCGTATTACTATGTACATGTTTGATACAGTTGTTATTGTAAATGATTTATCTTATTGTATTAATCTTTCTCAATCCAAACATGGCCAAACAGAATTGGCGCAATTCAAAAATATCGGCGGCACCTCCAGATCCTAACGCGGCACAAAATGGCAGCGGTTCTATGCAACCCTTTCCACCTATTTTTTTTAGATGGTTATATTGTGTTTACCACGACGAGTTAGTTTTTCTGAAAGGAGGTTATGTGGCGATTTATGATTTGAATAAGCATGAAATGAATATATTTTCTGACGCCGGAACGGTGTTGGCTGTTCTAGAAAAAAGCATAGCATCTTTTCAAGTAATAAAGGGATGCATGAGTGACGCATGCAAAAGTGTGACGTTCATATAATGTTGTGACGGCCTGTCTATGTGTCGTCAAATGGGTTCAGTTTAAGATCGTCAACTAAAGTCGTCAATAATATGCTGCAAATGGTATATTTTTTCAGTCCTTTTTCTTTTTGAAATAATCATATGGAATCCATGCACGGTAGAGTAATAATTAGGATTTAGAATAGCGCCACCTTTGCGGTAAATGCAGGTATGTTTTATTGTATATTTTATAATAATTATCATGAAAGAATGGTGGACATGGGCAGTGTAATGGAATAGTGTAATTTTTCTTTCAGATGGGGGGATGACTTTGTATATTTATATACATACACACACATATACCTTTTTCGGCGTCTCTGAGTGACGTATTAAACTATATATATATATATATATATATATATATATATATATATATATATATATAAATCTATATATATACATATATATTTATATATATATATTTAATTATATATAAATATATAGACTTAATCATATTTCAAATAATTATAATATTTTAAGTTATTTTGTAATTCAAAGCAAGGTTTAGATATAACATTTTTTTAGTAAATGGATCAAAAGTCTGTAATTCTATTTATTAACATATTTCATTTGCAATATTACTATATTATTCTCTGAAAAGTGGGGGGGGGGGTGATTACATTGGCAATCCCCCCCTCACAAAAAGTAGGGGGTATATATACCCCAATCCCCCCTCCCTATATTGACGCCCCTGGAGTATTTCAAAGGAAATTCATCCAGCAGATCTAGTTAATATATTAGATAGTTTACATATTGTGACTTACGGTCGTTAACGCGTCCCTGTAGGACTATATATGACAGCAGCGTCGCCAGGTCGTTATGCTTTTACTATGCGAGGAATTCCTCGTCAAAACATATGTACACAGATTTTTTAAAACCTGTGTACCATGGTAGTATATACATCATACTAAGTTCACGGACGTTGTGTTTTCTGTTATCAGTGTGTAGCTCAGTTGCAAAGATTAACATAATTGATATTTTCATTGAGATCGGTTATTGGTTCAGACCAAATTTATTAGGTCAGGACCATCTACTCATCCCTAACATGTGTTGATAGGTTTCAATTAAACACAGAAATATCTGACATTGTTCATATACTGATACTGATAATGGTTACACATTAATTGATAAATACATATATAAATACATATGTATATATTGAATATCACTATTACTTGATCATATAATTATATATTATTTCGAATTTATTTTATCAATAATAAAATGGACATAAATTTTTAAAAGCATTAAATAAATTTACAAGGTATAAAAGCATTTAAGGTTTCATACTTTCCTCGAAAAAATAAAACTCTATGTATAATACAACAATTTACCTTTAAAATAACATTTACTTCAAATACCAAAGTAATTAATGAACATGCTAGTCGTCAAAATTGGATAGAAAACTTACAAGTAGATTAAATAATAAAAGACAGTTTTATTTTCATTTTCTTTTGATTTGCAGGCTTTTGGGAAGGGAGGGGTTTACATATCACAAACCTCAGTCGATGATCCATCAAAGTTGTAGGTGTTTATCGGTAGATCAGGGAATCAGGAATATACGAAATATGACATGGGGATCACAGGGGAACATTCATTTAATCTTTTCTTTCAGTGTTTTGTTTTATTCAAATCTGTATATAATAATATATAGTATTTATAAAGCGCCAATTCTCCGATGTTCGGACTCACCGGCGCAATTCACACACACACACACACACACACACACACAATTTCATGGAAATCTACTCCATGTGCCCGACCCAAGAAAAAAAAATGATGCATATTAATACCAAAAGCTTACCGAAAGATATACGTTTTTAAATTTGTTTTAAATGACAGATTTCGAGATTTTCTAAGTGTAATTGGTAGTGAATTCCAAACTTTTGGGGCTATGAAGCGGTTAGAACGTTCACCGACTTTCATATTACACTTTGATAATTTATGAAGATTTCTGCCAGCCGAGCGCAGCGTACACAAAGGCCGATAGGTTATTTTTTTGCCAGATAGAAGCTATAAGGCCACACAACATATGTTACTAATATGATCATGCATTGAAAGATTACGATCAAACTTAACACATGGATACTTCAATGAATTTTGAAAAGGAAGAGTGCAGCCCCCAGTGCTAATGGAATCACTGCCAGTCATCCTTGGAAGGGGCTTAGATCGGACAGGCATAATTCCAGTCTTGTCAGTATTCAATTTAAGTTTCTTGCTGGTCATCCATGATAGTATATCCTTAATACAAGCCTGTATGCTGAACAGTCCAGACCTGAACTCATCTGGTTGACTACTTTTTGAGAGTTCAGTGTCATCAGCATACTTATGGAAAGAACAATCATGTGCAGTTATTATGCGAGAAAGGGGTTGTGAATACAAAGTAAACGTTATAGGTCATTACACGGATCCCTGGGGAACCCCGTAGAACCCCTGGGGAAGTACATTGTTCTGATTTTCTACCGTCGACCATAACAGCTTGGAAAGATTGGCGAGGTATAATGTAAACCATGGAGGCGAGTGTCGTGTATGCCAATGGCAATTTCTAGTCTTTTTAACAAAATGGAATGATCAAGCGTGATTAACGCTGCACTGAGGTGCAGCAATGCCCGGAGAGAAACGCGTCTCTCGTCAGCCGCCATCAGCAGACCATCCATGTGAGTCAGTACGGCGGTCTCTGTGGTATGGAGCCTTCTATACGCGGACTGATGGATTTTTATTAAGCCGTTTTCAAGATGATGACATTGTAACCACTTTTAAACAGTCTTCTCAAGGATTTTAGAAACGAAGGGAAAGTTTGAAACTGGACTAAAATGTTAAGGTCATTTGGATCTAATCCCGGCTTCTTCAAAAGTGGGGCCACAACAGCCTCTTTAAACTGAGCTGGGATTGTACCTGTTGATAGAGAGACATTTATAATGAATATAATAAACGGAGTAAGGTCTTCTGTACATTGCTTAAGAAGGGGAGTGGGGAAGGAATAAAGTATACAGCTTTTTGTTGGTGATAACATTATGAGTTAATGTATCTCCTGATAAGCCGCTTGTGTAAACCATGACAATTAGGGACCATCATATATATCAAATTAGGAAGTTCACATACACAAGAGTAAAGTTTAAGACGGATACGTTCAATTCTGGCCAAGAAAATAATAAACGTTTCGGAAGGTCAGAGCGAGGTATATCAGTTGGCAGAGGTGTATTTCCGGGACTTCCCCTGAAGCCCACCAGACACAAAAAACAGCTGTTTTGATGACGAACTGGAGTCAATCTTATCCATGTAGTATTTTATCTTGGCCTCATAAATAGCTGCTATCACTGCAGCTTTCTTTCTGACGAAAATTTCACAATGGACATATATACCTGAACTTCGCCAGAGTCGTTCCGCTTGCCTCCGTTTACAGCGGGCACATCTGATGTCATCAGACAACTACGGGGCCGAAGGTCTATCTCTCACCATTCTAGTGACGGACGGTGCACAGAGGTCAAGAGCATGTCGGAGCCCATCACCGTACACGACATCAAGACATTCAAGGTCAAGACAGGCTGACTGACCTAATTCTGCAGATTCTCTCATTTCCTTAATGTCAGACCGTAATTCATGAAGCGAAATCGCTCGAATGTTTCGCGAGGTCATAAGTCTTATGCGTAGACGTGGCCTGGTTACGGTTAAAAATCAGGAAACGACTTTTTGGTCAGACAGATCAGCACATTCATGGTTTTCCCCAAGGTAACAGTGCACTGGAACCGGTGCGTACAACCACCCAGTCGAGAATTTAGCCGCTTTTATGGGTGAAGACATTGACTAGCTGGATGAGAGTACGGTCGCTCAACATGGTCGTTGGCTGATTAACCTGCTGATTAACACTGTCATCATTATGGAAGTTGAAATCGCCTAAAATTGCAAAATCACCAGACAGACCGATATATCTTGACAGAAGATATGGAAATTCCTGAAGTAACACAAAATTAGTCAGTTCGTTGCGCTAACTGGGAGAAGGTCTGTATAAGCAAACAAATGTAATCGAAATCTTGTTTAGAGAAAGTTGTAATTCAGTCGCCACAAAGGACCAAACTTTATTGGCGCAAACGAAGCATTGGAAACCAAGCATGATTTGATGACGACGCCGATGCCACCGCCCCTTAATCGAACACGGGGGAACGAACGAAACTCGTAACCTGTCGGTGTTAAGGCAGCGATGAAAGCTTAATTATCATGTGGGTAAAGCCAGGTTCTCCATCAGTATAACAATATCGGCTTTGTAGTTGATGACCATATCATGGATGTCAGTTACTTTCTGGTGAACAGACTGGGCATTAAAGACCAATACCTTAATATTATTATTTTTACACAAACGTTTCCGTTTGCCATCTCGTTTCTTTCTCTTGGCAGATTTCCACCGATCTGTAAAGAGCGTAGTTTTGAGGTCAACCAGGGTTTCAGGCGTGCCGGTGTCACACAAAGAAGTTCAGCCCGGCAATACCGTATTGCGCATTGATTTTGTCCATGAACTTCACGCATGGGCGACCTGGGTGTTCCGAATGGCGACCACTGGTCAGTTGAGACGGCTAGCGTTGCAGAAACGACTATCCAAATTGTGAGAAACCTGAAGGCAGGGGTGGCATAAAATGCCCAATGGAAGAGAGCATCCCACATCACGGGGCGCTTTGCAAAAGTTCACAAGCATACAGCCACTAAATCTATTTGAAAATCAAGCATATATGCAGAGCCCAAGTTAACTCTAGCCTGCAAGGCCAGTGACCCCTTGACCCTGAGAGCTTTATCTGCATAGGTAGATCCTGATCGGATATTGGGTCTGATCCATTATAAGATTTGTTGACCATCTTAACATGGGTGACCCGATATCCATCGAAAGATGTCGCACAACATTTATGAACCTGGGACACAATTGCAGCATTCTCCCTAAAATCGAACCCTTAGTTTTGCCGCTGAACAAATAATTTTTCGTGATTTAAATATAAAAGAAGAAACTATTCCGACATTTGCCTTTCAAAAGCAGTCGAGGCGAACTCTCAAAGAAAAAGAAATGTTCGAACCAAAGACATTTGATTTAAAGTAGCACTGGACATAGCTAAAATTATAAACATTGATACTTTAATGCCCTACCTCCACCCTCTAGGTGTTTTTTCACATATTACAGGTATGAACCTATAAATAAAATTGATGAATAAATAAAATGCACGTGGTTCCAGCCCCATGGCTATTATTAATCTTTATAATATTGGCAGTGTATACAAGTAAGGTACTTGCTATACAGCCTCAGCTTGGCTTTACTTGTGCAAATTAAAATTTACAAGCAAACTATATATATATATATTTTGCAATTTGCAGTGTAGAACGAGACGAATCACGTCGTAAAAGAACAAACATATTCATATATATATATATATATATATATATATATATATATATATATATATAATATGACGCACACCATATAAGGCCATCAGTTCTCCCTGTTGTATGCAAGGTCGCCGTGCCGACACATTTAGTGGGTGAGACTGTGACTTCACTACCTTGACGTCACTTCAATGGTTGCTTTTAGTGTGCAATTACACATAGGGGCTAGGGATTTATCCTAGCCAAGTGGTTAAAGCAGCCACATCGGAAATCGGAGATCACTCGTTCGATTCCCACAAGCACACCGACAAATCTGCATATATATATATATATATATATATATATATATATATATATATATATATATATATCATATTTTACTAAAACCAAATTAATTTATACTAAAATCAAATTATTTGTACATAAAATATTGTTATGAAAATAAGAAATACAAATTTATTTTTTATTTTATAATATACATGCTACATGTGTACTTTTATATATATACACACACAAATATATATATAGAAACGTATACATGTATACACATAATTTATACTCTGCCGCTATAAATTGTATATGCATGTACATGTATTACATTCTTAGTACATTTTAAACACACCTGTTATATTATATTATATTCATATATATATGTGTGTGTGTGTGCGTGTGTGTGTGTGTGCTGACCTGTCATGGAATTTGCTCTGTGGTATGAAACAAAATGGATAAAACATTGCTTTCACATTATATACATGAATACACATTTTTAAAATAGATTTAACATTAAACCATAACAGAAACTCAGAAGAAAGCTAAAAAAAAGTCATACTGAAGGAGAAGTGACTGTGTGAAGAAATGATTGTAACACGATCTAGTAGTGGAAAATCTCCCAGTGGTGGCTCAGGCAGTACCTTGGGAAAAAACAAAACTAAAAAAATTCCTAAACAATGGCAAGTGTTACTGTAAAATGTATTTCTTACAATGTTCGGGGCCTTAAACATTTTGAAAAAAGTAAAAAATTATATTTATGGTTAAAA
Source organism: Sipunculus nudus (assembly GCA_026874595.1). Lineage (NCBI taxonomy): Eukaryota > Metazoa > Annelida > Sipuncula > Golfingiida > Sipunculidae > Sipunculus > Sipunculus nudus. The sequence goes on from CM049311.1 coordinate 22,626,728, forward strand.
GATAATGGTATTGATGTAGCTTTTCTGCAAGAGACACATTGTACATAATATAATGTAAAAGTAATATTTTCTAGCTTGGGTGGTGATATTTTTTATTCCTTGACAGAAATTAAGTATAGTAAAGGAGTCGGCATATCATTACGAAAAAATCCAAATTTTAAAATAATTAATCACTTCTCAGATAAAGACATAAGGTTGGTTAGGGTTAATATTGAAATTGAAAATGAATTATTCTCTTTCGTATCTTTATATACACAATGTAGAACATTGTAGAATTTCATTTTACAAGTAGGCCTTAAGGTGGATAAAAAGGAAAAAACGCTTTATGAAAAATATATGGTTATAGCTGGAGACTTTAACAGTTATTTAAGGATATGTGACAAAACATACGGCGATATTTTACTGAATTTACAGAAAATTTGAATTTAAGTGATGTATATCAGCTGAAATATGGAAAAGCTGTACAGGTGTTTACTTATGAACGGGGCGAAAATTATAAAAGCAGAATAGACTATATCTTTACAAATAGCTGTTTGAAGATTGATTATTGTTACTGTAAATATTTAGTTGCTGATCAAAAAGAAATAAGCTTGTCTCATCATAAAGCAATTATAGCAGCTTTTATGTATTATAGATCTGTAAGAGGTCCAAATTACTGAAAATTGAATGTAAGTTTATTGAAAAATGTTAATGTATATACCTACAGTAGTATTTAATTTTATATTTGGCATTGAAGTAGGCCTTTAAGTTCACGAGTCATGTGATTTAAAATACCTGGTAATCAGTTGAAGCGAAACGGACCTTCACTCTACTTACTACAGAGGGAGTGACGTGTGTACAGTTTACAGTGTAACAACTTATTTGCATCAGTTCCAGTGTTAACTAAAATCATAAATGTCTTCAAACATGTATCTTTTCATCTATCTGTCTCTTCAGCTTCTGCTCATCCAAGGTCAGTATGTCTGATCAAAATAATTTTATGTAGCAGTTGAGTAGAGCTCGGAGCCGTGTTAGGTTAGCCACACAAATGCGACTGGCTCGGACAAAAAGACTGCTGACTTTAGTAGTGAGCCAAGTTTTGTTGCTCGACTCGGCTTGAATAAAAAAAAAACATTTCGAGATATTGAGATAATTTACACTGACTTCATTCGTAGTGTTACAACCATGCTATGCTTAATTAAAAGCAAAACAAAATTAAACCGACCAATCAGATTTCCAATAATCCGAAGACGTCTACTAAATGAATGTAATCCCTTGAAGCATAATTAGCTAAAAAGATCCAATCCCTGGCTAAACAAGTTGTTCCTTTGTCATATCCACATGTTTATTACATGTTGGGGCGATGCCGGCTTTACATAACTCGGTTACACCAAGATGTATGTGGGGAAAATGTCATGAACGCCATAGCTATAAACGATAGGTATTCCATTTAAAGAACATCTTAAATCTTGAGGTGATTACAATGATAAGAAGTCTTCAAGTAGACGTTAAATCCCTGTATGCTTTGGACGGGAGCAAGAGCCATTCCATTGTCACTGGGAGTATTTTCTTATATTGTGCAACGTCAGCATTTAAAAAATGTCTCGTAATACAGGTTTAAAAATATGTATTAGGGTTCAGAAGATACTCTGTATTTTTAAATGTTTAAATTACTATTAGTTAATCTCCTTTTTGTGCAACTTGTAGCTTGTGTACACCGAAAGTTCGGAGTAGCATGTCAGAACATCTGTCATTGTGCCAACAACAGGGACTGTGACAAGGAGACAGGAGTCTGTCCAGAGGGAGCCTGTGATGAGGGTTATGGAAGCAGCACGTGCAGCATTAGTATGATAACAAATCATTAATCTCACATTTATGTGCGACCATTTTCATGTATAAATACATACATGTTTGTGTTAGATGTTCACCTTTTTATCATTCAAATCTTATTTATATTACTGTAGTATAATACATGATGTATATTTTCATTAATAGTAAAGTTTTGTATAATCAGAATATTATGGTATGATATCATAACAAAAATAGTTATGACAAATATTGAAATATATGTTTTAAGATATATTAAAATATTTAACGATATAATACTTTTCATTTGACATAACGGCTTATGTCTTAAATATTACACATTCCTATTACTATTAGTTTGTTCAATTTATTTACCACGTTATAATCTTAATTTGGCTTAAAAAATCATGATCATGTATGCATTTCATGCTTTGTTGCAAAGTTGCCAACACTTTCCTGGCGAAATGAAAACACAGCAAGGCCAGTGTATGACACAAACCACGTACGACTTGTCTTCTGTCAGTTTAAGAGAGGTCCCCGTGGTTACCTTGACTCGGGTGACGGTCCGGTGGGAGAATACACAGTAGATATAAAGGAAGAGGGGTCAAATGACTGGGCTGCCATAGCAACTGTTAAACATGATGATACCAAGGACAGACTGGATGTAACTGTCACAGGTCTGAAGTACTTCCGGCGATACACCATGAGGGTAGTTCCATGGTATCAACGAGGTGATGTCAGACTTAAGGGAAGAGCAGAACGTACATTTACTGTTAGAACAAGTTGTGGGCGTAAGTGTGGCCTTAATGTGATTATCTAAGAAATGCCAGATTAATTACTTAATCTGTGCAAGTTTTCATAAACTAAACAAATTTCCCTATTGAATCTTTATAAGGTTTTCAATGTTTTAATCTCACCCTTTTGCTAACCTGTAAAGTTACCCATTTAAATGGGTCAACCTCCTACCAGCCAATCAGTCTTGTGTATAACAAAAATCCATAAAATACACGCATACTATTAAGAAAGCGCTCGACCTTTTGTTTCTGTTGAAAAATGTAGATTTATTTAGAGTAAATTATGTTTTCAAAATTATCTTCTTTGACCGTCCAGCACGATACTTAAGACCTATAATAAGAGATATATTAATATCCCTGTATCTATGTTTATAAATCTAACAATGCTCTGCTTCCTAAATTTAGAATGTTATTTCCTTTCAGACCCAGAAAAGCCGGTGATAACAAACATCTCGGCAAAGAGGGTAAAAGGAGGCGCAGAAATTACCGTCATGTTCACGGTAATATTAAATTTTATGTAGTATTTGTTTGTAATCATGATATATGGTAGTACTGTTGTCCCATGAGCTGTGGCATTAGACTGCTGAATCGAACAAAATGTTTGGATTATATCACACTAATACAGTGATATATTTGGATAAGTATGCATAAATCCCGCTTCTGCATCCCATGTCCAAGGCTTAGGATCTGTGCCCTGCAAGGACACTGATGTTGTGAATACTATGATATGGTCATACTCAACACGACAACCAAAGGCTGGTTTTATATTCTTTACTGAGCAGAAGGAATTCCAAAATAAGTGTGCCACCTAGAAACGAAGTCGCCATTTGGTTTCCGAACTTTTGAGGCACTATAACCTGTAGTTTCCACCCTTTGTCAAAATATGTGGGTAAAGCGACCCCTATTCAAGTCTCTAGAGACGTCACATCATGTCATGATGTGAGATTGGAGCTTTGTGATTAACAGGTTTATTTTTGTGCCCTTGTAAAAGTCAGACTGTCATTCTACCAAATCAAGTTAAAGTGTTTATGTTTATGAAAAATTAAGGATTGGCACCAACATGTTTCTTTCTTGGTTGAAAATATTTTTATCTTTTGTTCCAGTCATGTTATTATATAACTATTATTACATAGTTTAAACAAATTTTTCATATAATTAAAAAAAATTATACATGAAAAGGATGGATTGAATAGCCCCTGACTCCATCTAGCTCCAGCCCCCCCCCCCCCCCCCAATACTTGCAATTCAATAAATTGTTTCACTATTGCTTCACTATTGAACGTTTGTCGTAATTTGTCGTCCTCATAAATGTAGCCGATATCATACTTTGTGGAAAATGACATTAATTTTAGTGACTTTGGTAACAATTCCATCTATCCGAAATTGTCAAAATATCTTCAGTAATGTAAATTAACACGTAGGCCAATTTAGAGCCTCCAATGTCCTTTAAAGTATATGCGTATCTTTCAGCATTGCTTGTTGAAATCGTCATCTTTATATTGTAATATCATTACTTACACCAAATTATTTTAAAGGACGGATTATATTCCTGACTTAAGAGAACATTGTATGAGTCAAACCATTTACTGTCCAATGGCCAACTCGTCTGATTTTCCAATGTTTAAATATAACGTAGTTTGACTGGATTCTCTTACCATGTGATTGGTCCACTGAGTATCTGTTGTGCATATTATTGCTTAACTTTGAGAAAATAACAAGCAGTAAAGTCTATCAGTTGATTTGACCTGCGACCTAGCAGCAGTGTTGTCCTCCGATTTTGTCATTGATATGACCATCTGGACGTTGAATGTTAAACAAACATACACCGAAAAACACATATAAATATATCTTCATTTATAAAAATATCGTCAGTGAAAACTGGCTAAAGGGCCAGATTCAGTCTAAGATACAACGTTGTCTTGAAACGCGGCGTCGCTGCATTCAATTCAATACTGTTGTAAAATATATAAGAACAGGGTATCGAAGCTAAAAGATTATCCATGCAATTGGCTGTTGTCAAAGTATTCAAAGCCTCAAATGATTATTGTTTGTTTATTTGTAGCTCTCAAACCACGGTCATAAATGTATTCGGTATAGAAAGGTGGATGTAATCTACAGAAAATTACTTTACATCCAGAGCACAGTATGGAATGCAATAGATTGGTTTAACCTTGAGGATAAACAAGTAGCTTTCTATGTCGGAGCGGCAGATATGACGACAGTGCACGAAGTTAAGTTAAAAGTTTATAACGATGACGACCTCTGGACCATGAGTGATATTACGACATTCTTACAATGACAGGTACTTGTACTTTACATTTTATATAACTATATACTATTTATGACCTACATAAATTCATTACCTACATGAACTTTATCTGAAAAACATTGCATGTTCGTACGCGAAATATGGGTCATGTTCAAAGTAATATAGTAGAAACCATCAAGAAACTATATCAAGAGAATGACATGTGGGGAGACGATGAGGTATTCACGCAAGTAACAGGTATTCTTGTTTTAATTATATTTTTTAAATAATATTAAGAGAAAATTTACAACTTATCACATTAAAGTGATTTATTTGACTGCACTGAATAAGTATCCGAAATGTATACTGTAAAAGTAACTATACCATTATAGTTAACACATCATTTCTTGTAAACGAACATCACTTTGCAAAATTATGATTTTTCTATGATTTTGAGCTCTTCTATCTGAGCCAGCCGAGCTTAATGGAGGAGCTTTTGTGTGCTGTCCGTCTGTGTCCATGTCTCCCCTGTATGCTAAAGATGCACACATCGTAGCTTTAGCCAGGTGCATATCATAGCTCTAAGGCACAAGTAGAAGCTCCGCTTTAAGATAAGTCGCGGTTATATAACTCTTATCATATGTATATGAATGGAGGTCATACGTTTTCTGCTTATGGCAGCAAGTGTATCGATTTTAGTACTGTGCCTATGGATTCAAAACGATTTTACCATGAAACATAAAATCAAACGTTACATAAGGCCCGGTTGTGGTAATATTTCTCTGGTTAATGCAAATAAGGTGGCTAGATACGTATCAATGTAATTTAGCCCGAAGGAAATCAAAAACTATGGAAATGGATATTTTTTGAGAGCTGAAACGTTTTAAAGTATCTGAATTGTAGATTATAAGTTCATTGGATTGATCCGCTGTAATTAAAAGAATCAGTGTGACACTTCTTTAAGCATATACAAATTACAAGGTGGATCCTTAAGCTTTCATTGACAATCAGAGACTTCTAGGATCTAGAAGAAATATAAAGTGAAGGTTCTTAGAAGAATATTCAAAGCACTCCACTCTGAGCTTTAAGAAGGAAATCTTGTTTTAAAATGAAAATCAGTTTTCCTAAGATGCAAAGCCGAGCTTTACCGTACAAATGAGAGGGAGACAATGAAAAACTGTTAATCTCATAATAATAATTATTTATAATTATTTATTGATTGCTTTTCAGGTAACAAAAACATCAAAATTTCAAAAGAATCAGGGTTCGCTGATTCAATACATCTAATTTCTCAAACAATAAGTAATAAAATATATATAATTATTTTTTGGCTGATTAAAATTCTTATATTGTTTTGATTTCACTTTTATGCTAGTACAGTATTGTACTCCTTCGATCCCCTGGAGCTCGTCTCCTTCGAACGCTGTAAAAGAGTCTACAAATATAAGTGAAACAAATATAACTACAAAAAGCCAAGCACCGGACAGTGGTCTTATTGATCATAATTATTGTCCTGCTGGTGTATATTTGGTAAGTCTGTCCACTGTCATAAAGAATATATATTACACATTTATTACACATTAATCCATGGACAAGTTATTTATACGGACACCGATGATATGTCAAAATTTATACTTTTGATATAATTTATTCTACTTTGCTTTTAGCTTTGCTTTTAACAATGTCACCGCTATTCTTATGTTACATTTTAAATTACAATTTCATTAAGGGGTCATGCTCATCACGATGTCTAGACAGTACATGATTTTCGTTTTAGTATAATAGTATAAAAATCTCTATGTTGCTCAGATTCGCAGTAATTTAAGCTATATTCGTATGAAACAGGATGCTAAAGCGGGGCACAAAGAATAGTCCTGTAACCCAAAGGAAGATGTTTGAATATAAGAATGAACACGCCACAGGTAAATTAACACTTTTTTCTATATTTACTTTTAGAAGTGGCGTTATATAGATCTCACATAAGTACAGTTTCAGTAATCTTCCCACTACACATCTGGTCTTAGCTTGCATTTCTCTTTTTTTCTGAAGTAAACTCCATGAATCAGACACCTAGGTCACAGAAAATTACAATACATCTCGGAAGAGGAATTTTGTAAAAAGAAGTTTATAAACGCCACATTTGGTATCACCCGTGGCCACACAACATGTTTATCAATTCATCAATTTAATTGTGTATTTGCTGAAATAAGTGCGTTATTTCATTTGACGTACTTGAAAGCTATTTCCTGTACTTATTTCACATTTATGTGAATTACAATGTCTATAATTATCTTAAATCTTATTCTCACTCTACTATTATTAGTATTGTAGTTTATATAAATACAGATGCAACTGGGATTCGTCCTGCAAATCTTTTTTTCTGAATTTAAAGGTCAATGGATATGCTTTAATTTTAACTTATTTAAATTTGTCAGATCTAGAGAAATTTGCTTCAATGCACCTTTTAACAGGATACTTTAACCGATTTCTTTATTATCATAACATAAAGGAGTTTAGTTTGGAGATGCTTTAAATTTATTTACGAGCAGACAGGGAAAAAAGGTGATCTTACAAACTATGGTCGCTTTTATACTTTCTTCTACCTCATATCGCTCCTACCTCATGTCATTGATATGGATATTTTTACCTATAAATCGTGATACATTTGTATATTAAAGAAAAATAATGTAAAAATTGCAAGCTTATAATTCTTACCGCTCCTGGCACCATGCACTAGGTACACAGGTTAATTAGAAGTATTATTTATATACAATCTTGGTGAGATCAATTTTCATTTTTTAGATTGTCAAAATATATTGTCCAAGCAGAAATATCTCGTATAGACCGATGTTATAAATATGAAGAATTAATATAATCTGGGTGAGATCAATCTTTAATTTGTTAAATGTTCAAGAAGATAATGTTGAAGTTGATGTACCTGGTATTGATGGAGATTAAAAATATGAAGGATTTATATAATCTGGGTGAGATCAATCTTTAATTTGTTAGATGGCGAAGAAGATAACGATAAAGCTGATGTACCTGGTGATGATCGAGAATATGAAAATGTAGAATTATCTCCTGTTGAACGCCACACATTAGAAAACGAACAGATAAACAAGTACGAAACACTAGACGAAGAGGACGTTACGCTTCCTGCCCCAACGACATACGAACTGCTTGAACGTGCCGGAGTCTCTGAATCATGAAAGTGCCTGATTCCAAATTGAAAAAAATGGACACAGTATTAAACCCAAGATATGCCTATATGTATATCAATATTATATATATATATATATATATATATATATATAAAATAAACAAGCATGTGTAAGGGAGTGATGTTCCATAAATATCTAAATGTATCATTCTAACAAATATATAGCGAGTGAAATATTATTAATGTAACAGTTTAATTTAACGAATTCGATTTGAATTTTGGTTATATGATTTCAATCATGTTTGCAAATTCACGTCATCTATTTCAACGTATTCTATGACAAAGTGTCAAATCTCGACAAGTAGGCCAAGTATTGTCATGGTTTGTTGTGATGGTATCAGCTTCATGAATTAAATTTGGTAGTTCCCTAGCTTGTTATTGGCGCGTTTTTCTTTACAAAACTTATGTATGTAGGCATACATGTTACTTGTATTTACATCCTACTTAAGTATGTACCCTTACCAGAGTTTCAGTCTTGGTCAATATTCACCTGATTGTGTAATGTATTGGGAGTTTCAATATTACACTAGTCATATATATAAACAACAAATGTCATTAAAATAAAATATGATAATGAAAATAAGATATTTGAATATGCTTACAAACAATAACAGGTTGAATAATTAATAAAGCCTGCTTTGTTTGAAAACATTTCATTGGATCACTGGTGGATAGATGTAAAAAAAAAATAATGATACATATACATTTTTGTATTTAGTCTAAATATACCTAAGAATGACGGGTTCTCAAGGCTGCACGAGCTCACTTCTAATGCCTATAGGACCCGATGCATAACGAACATGTTTTTATATATAGACTATGACATAGACATATCTAGATTTCTTAAGGACCTCTTATTGGGAGCTTGACATTCAAAATCCATTTACTGTGAGGCAAGGTATATTAGTGAAGACAATACACAAAATAGTATTAAATTATTCTACGGAAACGATGACCCTTTTTTAATGGATCTCCAACATTCCTTAAAGCAGGGCATATTTCTATCCTAATTTTTTCCTGGTAACTGACAATTTAACGTATTTGAGTAATTTTTTTTAACAGCTTGCCTCAAGGTCCATTTATTTGGCCCCAAAATCTTTAAAGCAATTCTTGCTTTATGCATGGCCTCACGCTGGTTCTAGACAAAGATGACGTATTGTAAGATGATATCATAAAATGGAGTGCTGACGCAAGACACCAGCCATCAGTGCATATTAATTTCCCAACTTAAAATCCTACATATAAATATACATGCCGCTGAGTATGTTATGTTCTGTTATTTTCAAGGAGTAGACATGACAATAGCCTAGCCGATTTCCTGAGTGTTATTATGACGAGATATGACGAGACACGTGTAAGAAACACCTGTCAAATTTAAGATGCCCCTACACGTAGGCAACATTAACTGCAAAATGTTGCCTACGTGTAGGGGCATCTTAAATTTGTATTCCAGTAAATACTCGTTCAATGTTTTTACAAATATATTTACAGGTACTATGCTGTTCGGATAGGATTACACAAAATTTTCATGACATCGATTATGCCAATCGTTTTCCGAAATTCAGAATAATTAAAAAAAATTAAATAATGTCTGTAACATTTTTATTATTTTTCATTGCATAACAGAATTAACCTTACATTCATAGAACCATCGATATCGGCATAAGTAATCCTCAAATTACAGACAATCTATACATGAGTTTATCAAGGAATACTTTCATGTGTTATACATATATATATCTATATATATATATATATATATATATATATAAGAGCGTCACGATTAGGTGATACATTACAGCATCTCCGGTAGCGTGTCATTTCCTGATTGAATTGATTAATTAATTCACTAGAGTCCCACTGTGTTTATGTTAACGATTGTGATCGGACCACTATTTTTTACACTCGTGTACAGGAGTAAGCCTACGGTTTGAAGGCACATTTTTTGCAGGCACCAAATTATCTAAAGGAGAAGATGCTATTTTTGTGTTAATTTAATAACACTATAGGCGATAAGGCCTCTTTAAATAGTCAAAGAAGATTTAGAAAATAAAATCTTAATCAGTGTTTGAACAGGCTTCCGAGACAGCTTTGAGACCTTAAAGGTAAATACAATAAATAATCCTGATGGCTTTCCAGATGGGCTCCAGTTGAAAGAGTCTTGGCCTCCAACCTGGAGTATACTTCGAAAATACGAAAAAAAAGTAACAGCTAAGGGATAACTACCTAAGGTCATCAAATGTTGATAAGTTAAACATGAAGTTAAGCTTATCGTCCGTCAGTTTCCGATTAACTGGCACAGATTCACTGATGAAGTCTTTACAGAATTTAACGGTGAGTGCTTGCAAGGCATAAATAAGTGCGAGTTTGATCAGGCCATAGAAATGATACGACAATATCCAGGCGCGAATCTATAAGCGGAAAGTTTTTGGCAGCGACATGGTCCCATAGAGGCAGAGAAGTAGCCGGAATAACTCTCTTGGGTTACTGTATATAAACTGCTGAATTATTTTACAAACATTGGCGGACTTTTTTCACAAAATTGAATATTATCTGGGCTGTTCAACTTATTAATTTGACCGGTATTAATGAAAGTGAAATAAAAAGAAAATAAAAATTTCTACCTTTTGTTTTATCATTTGTAATTACATGAACATGCAAAAGAATCCTCCATGGAGATATATTAACATATGAATATACATATATAGGTTTTTATATATTAATGTTTTCATTAACAGTATTTTTTATCGTACTTTATGTAAATATTGACATTGTATATGAGACTTGGGATTATTTCGTTGAATTATCCATATAACACAAACATGCACACTTACTGCTTATTAGAATCAGTAATCATCTGGTTGTTCAACCTAGCTAATGTTATGCTTTATTTTCAGATGTCAGAGGACGGTCATAACTGTAGACTATACAGAAAGGTTGACATCAAGAGAAGATTACTTGACACACCTGACGCACGGTGGACTGTCTATGATTGGTTTAAGCCTGAGGACCGACGAGTACACGTGTTCATTAAAGCCAATAACATAATGAAAAGGCATGAAATTCAGGTGAAAATTTATAATGACGAAGACAAGTGGACGGAGAGTGATAATAAGACATTTACGCCAATAACAGGTATTCCTATACATGTGTTAATGTAAAGCAAAATTATATAATAAAAAGACATTATAATTGCACATTTCTTAAGCCCTAATATGGATTCTGGTCAAAGGAAAACGAAATACAGTCATTGGGAAATTAAACCATGCAGAAGGGCAAACCCAGGACATGCTCACAACCATATATGTGTGTGTGTGTGTGAGTGTGTTTGTTTGTTAGGGTGTGTGTGAGTGGGTGTGTCCTATATTGATCGCCTTGACCGTCTACCAGTGACAATTTCTTTCGGGCAAAGTATTTCAAACAGAATACCTTTCACTTTTCTCAAATATACAAAAATAAACGGTGCCGTAGGAGCTTCATTTCCGTCGAATTACAGGCTAGCCCAAAAATCAATATGGCCGATAGAGCATAAACGGTGATTTTCTTTTGCACGCAATATATCTAAGAATATGCATTTATTCTTTCCCAGATACACAGGGATGACTGGTGTACACAAAGGCTCAAGTCCTGTATAATAACCGACCGGCTAAAAATCTAATTTGACCATCATAGCATATTTATGTGATACCATAAAATGGTTTTATTTATTCTTTTTATAATAATTCACTGTTGAATTAAAATATTTTTATGGATATTATAAAAAGTAGATATATAATAAGATGAATCTTTTTGCAAGGGAGCCAAGATGAAAACATCAAAGCCGACGTGCCAGGTATAAATGGAGAATACGAAAGTGTAGGACTCTCTCCTGTCGAGAGTCACTCATATGTCAACGTGGAGGAAGACAAGTACGAAACACTGGACAAACAGCAGATCACACACCCTTTGCCTAAGACGTAAGCAAAGTTAGGGCGTCTGTAAGGCTATATATGATAAACCAAAATCATTCTTATATGCAATACATATGTAATACACTGATATTTCAATATATTTACCCAAAAAAAACTTTATTTTTGCGTAATTATAATACTCAGAATATGTAGATAATAATACAAGGATTATCGGAACTTTTCTTATTCAATGTTGTAGGTGTTCGTGTATCAGTTTGTTTGTTTTGGCATATAACCACTCATCAGCTATACCACGCTATTATGATGTAAGGTAGTTTAAGAGATAGTAAAATCATAACGAGTCGAAAATGTAATCAAATGTAATCGTGTTTATCTATTGTATGTGTTACTAACCCAGCATTTTTATACTACTTATAAATATGATAATTTTACAATAATCAAAAAATGTGAATATTCAGATAAATACCCCGTTGTTTTACTTCTTTCTTTTCCATATTATCATGCAGCCACAAATTAAATAGCTGTGTGAGGGCTATGCACTAAAGGAAACAGGCGTGCTACCGTAGTAAATCAGCAACAGCATATAATATAGAAACCCTAAAAGGACCCTAAAGATTATCTGTTATTTAACGATCAATATTGAACTGTCTGATTTCAGTAAAAACGGAATACTTGAGACAGGCCGAGTTTTTTTTTTTCGGTGGCCCGTTTGTAAATATGTGTTAGCAAATATAAATAAATGCAATACAAATAAATCACGTTTCAGTTATATGTGTTTGGCAAGGTATTGCTGAATGTTTGTGTGGATCATACATATCATGCCACATCTATGAATAACCTGTATCAGGACAACATCAGTACCAAGTGTAATCACAGTGTTTATATATACACAAATTTGCATGAACCAGATGATACATTCATGTACTTTGGGGAGAATTGTGTAGGTTATGTGTGTGGCCACGTATTGGTAAATCACTATTCTAACCGTAAATATGTTCCTTGTGCACCAGTGCACATCTATAGCCTATGCCAAGAATAATTGGACAAGACCTGAACTTATTAAAAAAATCGAATTTTGTATAAACTTTGTGTATTCTTGGTATTGTTAACTGACTAGGTAAATTATAAACATTTCTCACCGTGTGTCCTCCCTGTTCAAAACCGTATATACATAACGTGGAAAGTTTTGATAAGGTCTGTAAATTATGTTAAATGTGATTTGCGCTTTGCTAAATAACAATATATATATATATATATATATATATATATATATATATATATATATATATATACCTAGTTAAATCACAATTGAACACAATTGAGCAGATTCGGACTTTATTTTTTTATACTAGTCTATAGTCATTTCCACGGGATGGGGGTCTATTGAATATTGATAATATATTCATAAACTGATAGATTAATTCCAAATGGTATGCTGAAATGAAGGTATGTAATTAACTTGAAACCATACCTTGCAAAATATTAATGTATTTCAATAAAATCAACATATGAGTAAAAAGACTTTTACAAGTTTAATGGTCACATTCTACACTAGACATAAACACTTCTGAGAGGTTAAGTGCTATAAATATCCATAAAATGTAATTGTCAAAGTAAGGGTGCCGACCCACACAAAACGCCTTGTCACTTGGTTTTTGTTAGTAACATTTACATCTCACAATAGACCTTTGCTCCCTTATGAGCTTTAAGATAAAAAATCATCATATTTTTGTGTATAGGAAAAATCGCCAAATTCCAATGGCTACCTACTGCTGGAGCAGAGTATACTTTAATTAAATCGGCTCCACCACCCCAGTAATCCATGTTTTTCGCATGTATGCTTTTTGGCAAAACAAGGAACGCCAAAAATTGTTAATTGAAATAGTTAATAATTAACTATTTTGGAAATAATAGCCTACCTAATGTCACTTTCCTGAAAACCATTCAAATATATTTTATGAGAAACTAGTCGATTCTGTAGCGACATCTTACCACCAATCTATAAAATTAGCAAGGCAGGGTACGGTGATAAAGGACCTTACGCACAAAATAGGTACCCATATTATCAAGAGCTTTACATAACTACAGCTATCATTTCAATAATTATCAACGCAAAGCTAAGCGGCGGAGGTTATGATTTGGCAGCGTATGTTTGTCTGTTTATCTGTTTATCTGTTTATCTGTTCGTACGATAAAACAAAACGTCCTCAACGGAGTTTAATGTAAATTTTCAGGATAGCTCGGCAATGATACAAGGAACAATTGATGGAATTGGAGGGGGATCCATGCTTTAATAATCCTGCAATGCGCTCACGTGTTTTATCGGGGGTCTTTTGTGCACATATCTGTTTACACATAAAAAGTAGCAGGTGATGATATGGCCATATTTGGAGTGCTAGTCGTGACGTCAAAGAGGACAATTGACCTATTCATGAACTCTATATGATCTTTACTGCATATTCATTCAAGGAATAACCATCAGCACTGAACTAACGAGCAACCAATCAGGTCACCTTAAACATTTTAAAGCGTCAATCATCTGACAAAAAAAAACAAAATTTTGCATAATTTGACAGAGCTCTGTCAAACAGAACACGGGTAGTCTGTACCAGTAGACAGTACCCAGGTCGGCATGTTTTCCTGGATATTTTTTATACAAATGAGACAGTATAAAAAAATTATAGGCCATATAGGCTTCAGGAGCCATTCCTCTGACTACCAAGTAAATAATAATGTCTTTCCTGGCATGTAATTCTTATAAGACAAATAAACCATAATATTGCAAAACAGTTCACAATGACTGCGCTATGAGGACAAGGATACCAGTTGATGACGTCAGTCAATACGACGTCATGCGGCATCAACCTTTGTGACGTCATTATTATATTATAAGCAGCTCTCGCTACCATGGGCATGGAAAACCTTCTGTGTAGGAGCATTTTCGGGGCTCATTGTAATAACTAGGTTAAAAGGGCGGAGCATTTGGACTCTGGTGGATAGAACAATTACATCACTCTACGTGAACGTGCCATTAAACTGAAAGGTGTCAGTAAATCAACATACAGCATGAGGGCCAAATTGAAAAAAATGGACACAGTATTAAACCCAAGATATGCCTATATGTATATAAATATTATATATATATATATATATATATATATATATATATATATATATATATATATAAAATAAACAAGCATGTGTAAGGGAGAGATGTTCCATAAATATCTAAATGTATCATTCTAACAAATATATAGCGAGTGAAATATTATTAATGTAACAGTTTAATTTAACGAATTCGATTTGAATTTTGGTTATATGATTTCAATCATGTTTGCAAATTCACGTCATCTATTTCAACGTATTCTATGACAAAGTGTCACATCTCGACAAGTAGGCAAAGTATTGTCATGGTTTGTTGTGATGGTATCAGCTTCATGAATTAAATTTGATAGTTCCCTAGCTTGTTATTGGCGCGTTTTTCTTTACAAAACTTATGTATGTAGGCATACATGTTACTTGTATTTACATCCTACTTAAGTATGTACCCTTACCAGGGTTTCAGTCTTGGTCCATATTCACCTGATTGTGTAATGTATTGGGAGTTTCAATATTACACTAGTCATATATATAAACAACAAATGTCATTAAAATAAAATATGATAATGAAAATAAGATATTTGAATATGCTTACAAACAATAACAGGTTGAATAATTAATAAAGCCTGCTTTGTTTGAAAACATTTCATTGGATCACTGGTGGATAGATGTAAAAAAAAAATAATGATACATATACATTTTTGTATTTAGTCTAAATATACCTAAGAATGACGGGTTCTCAAGGCTGCACGAGCTCACTTCTAATGCCTATAGGACCCGATGCATAACGAACATGTTTTTAAATATAGACTATGACATAGACATATCTAGATTTCTTAAGGACCTCTTATTGGGAGCTTGACATTCAAAATCCATTTACTGTGAGGCAAGGTATATTAGTGAAGACAATACACAAAATATTATTAAATTATTCTACGGAAACGATGACCCTTTTTTAACGGATCTCCAACATTCCTAAAAGCAGGGCATATTTCTATCCTAATTTTTTCCTGGTAACTGACAATTTAACGTATTTGAGTAATTTTTTTTAACAGCTTGCCTCAAGGTCCATTTATTTGGCCCCAAAATCTTTAAAGCAATTCTTGCTTTATGCATGGCCTCACGCTGGTTCTAGACAAAGATGACGTATTGTAAGATGATATCATAAAATGGAGTGCTGACGCAAGACACCAGCCATCAGTGCATATTAATTTCCCAACTTAAAATCCTACATATAAATATACATGCCGCTGAGTATGTTATGTTCTGTTATTTTCAAGGAGTAGACATGACAATAGCCTAGCCGATTTCCTGAGTGTTATTATGACGAGATATGACGAGACACGTGTAAGAAACACCTGTCAAATTTAAGATGCCCCTACACGTAGGCAACATTAACTGCAAAATGTTGCCTACGTGTAGGGGCATCTTAAATTTGTATTCCAGTAAATACTCGTTCAATGTTTTTACAAATATATTTACAGGTGCTATGCTGTTCGGATAGGATTACACAAAATTTTCATGACATCGATTATGAAGATGCTATTTTTGTGTTAATTTAATAACACTATAGGCGATAAGGCCTCTTTAAATAGTCAAAGAAGATTTAGAAAATAAAATCTTAATCAGTGTTTGAACAGGCTTCCGAGACAGCTTTGAGACCTTAAAGGTAAATACAATAAATAATCCTGATGGCTTTCCAGATGGGCTCCAGTTGAAAGAGTCTTGGCCTCCAACCTGGAGTATACTTCGAAAATACGAAAAAAAAGTAACAGCTAAGTGATAACTACCTAAGGTCATCAAATGTTGATAAGTTAAACATGAAGTTAAGCTTATCGTCCGTCAGTTTCCGATTAACTGGCACAGATTCACTGATGAAGTCTTTACAGAATTTAACGGTGAGTCGCTTGCAAGGCATAAATAAGTGCGAGTTTGATCAGGCCATAGAAATGATACGACAATATCCAGGCGCGAATCTATAAGCGGAAAGTTTTTGGCAGCGACATGGTCCCATAGAGGCAGAGAAGTAGCCGGAATAACTCTCTTGGGTTACTGTATATAAACTGCTGAATTATTTTACAAACATTGGCGGACTTTTTTCACAAAATTGAATATTATCTGGGCTGTTCAACTTATTAATTTGACTGGTATTAATGAAAGTGAAATAAAAAGAAAATAAAAATTTCTACCTTTTGTTTTATCATTTGTAATTACATGAACATGCAAAAGAATCCTCCATGGAGATATATTAACATATGAATATACATATATAGGTTTTTATATATTAATGTTTTCATTAACAGTATTTTTTATCGTACTTTATGTAAATATTGACATTGTATATGAGACTTGGGATTATTTCGTTGAATTATCCATATAACACAAACATGCTCACTTACTGCTTATTAGAATCAGTAATCATCTGGTTGTTCAACCTAGCTAATGTTATGCTTTATTTTCAGATGTCAGAGGACGGTCATAACTGTAGACTATATAGAAAGGTTGACATCAAGAGAAGATTACTTGACACACCTGACGCACCGTGGACTGTCTATGATTGGTTTAAGCCTGAGGACCGACGAGTACACGTGTTCATTAAAGCCAATAACATAATGAAAAGGCATGAAATTCAGGTGAAAATTTATAATGACGAAGACAAGTGGACGGAGAGTGATAATAAGACATTTACGCCAATAACAGGTATTCCTATACATGTGTTAATGTAAAGCAAAATTATATAATAAAAAGACATTATAATTGCACATTTCTTAAGCCCTAATATGGATTCTGGTCAAAGGAAAACGAAATACAGTCATTGGGAAATTAAACCATGCAGAAGGGCAAACCCAGGACATGCTCACAACCATATATATGTGTGTGTGTGAGTGTGTTTGTTTGTTAGGGTGTGTGTGAGTGGGTGTGTCCTATATTGATCGCCTTGGCCGTCTACCAGTGACAATTTCTTTCGGGCAAAGTATTTCAAACAGAATACCTTTCACTTTTCTCAAATATACAAAAATAAACGGTGCCGTAGGAGCTTCATTTCCGTCGAATTACAGGCTAGCCCAAAAATCAATATGGCCGATAGAGCATAAACGGTGATTTTCTTTTGCACGCAATATATCTAAGAATATGCATTTATTCTTTCCCAGATACACAGGGATGACTGGTGTACACACAGGCTCAAGTCCTGTATAATAACCGACCGGCTAAAAATCTAATTTGACCATCATAGCATATTTATGTGATACCATACAGTGGTTTTATTTATTCTTTTTATAATAATTCACTGTTGAATTAAAATATTTTTATGGATATTATAAAAAGTAGATATATAATAAGATGAATCTTTTTGCAAGGGAGCCAAGATGAAAACATCAAAGCCGACGTGCCAGGTATAAATGGAGAATACGTAAGTGTAGGACTCTCTCCTGTCGAGAGTCACTCATATGTCAACGTGGAGGAAGACAAGTACAAAACACTGGACAAGCAGCAGATCACACACCCTTTGCCTAAGACGTACGCAAAGTTAGGGCGTCTGTAAGGCTATATATGATAAACCAAAATCATTCTTATATGCAATACATATGTAATACACTGATATTTCAATATATTTACCAAAAAAAACTTTATTTTTGCGTAATTATAATACTCAGAATATGTAGATAATAATACAAGGATTATCGGAACTTTTCTTATTCAAGGTTGTAGGTGTTCGTGTATCAGTTTGTTTGTTTTGGCATATAACCACTCATCAGCTATACCACGCTATTATGATGTAAGGTAGTTTAAGAGATAGTAAAATCATAACGAGTCGAAAATGTAATCGTGTTTATCTATTGTATGTGTTACTAACCCAGCATTTTTATACTTTACTTATAAATATGATAATTTTACAATAATCAAAAAATGTGAATATTCAGATAAATACCCCGTTGTTTTACTTCTTTCTTTTCCATATTATCATGCAGCCACAAATTAAATAGCTGTGTGAGGGCTATGCACTAAAGGAAACAGGCGTGCTACCGTAGTAAATCAGCAACAGCATATAATATAGAAACCCTAAAAGGACCCTAAAGATTATCTGTTATTTAACGATCAATATTGAACTGTCTGATTTCAGTAAAAACGGAATACTTGAGACAGGCCGAGTTTTTTTTTTCGGTGGCCCGTTTGTAAATATGTGTTAGCAAATATAAATAAATGCAATACAAATAAATCACGTTTTAGTTATATGTGTTTGGCAAGGTATTGCTGAATGTTTGTGTGGATCATACATATCATGCCACATCTATGAATAACCTGTATCAGGACGGCATCAGTACCAAGTGTAATCACAGTGTTTATATATACACAAATTTGCATGAACCAGATGATACATTCATGTACTTTGGGGAGAATTGTGTAGGTTATGTGTGTGGCCACGTATTGGTAAATCACTATTCTAACCGTAAATATGTTCCTTGTGCACCAGTGCACATCTATAGCCTATGCCAAGAATAATTGGACAAGACCTGAACTTATTAAAAAAATCGAATTTTGTATAAACTTTGTGTATTCTTGGTATTGTTAACTGACTAGGTAAATTATAAACATTTCTCACCGTGTGTCCTCCCTGTTCAAAACCGTATATACATAACGTGGAAAGTTTTGATAAGGTCTGTAAATTATGTTAAATGTGATTTGCGCTTTGCTAAATAACAATATATATATATATATATATATATATATATATATATATATATATATATATATACCTAGTTAAATCACAATTGAACACAATTGAGCAGATTCGGACTTTATTTTTTTATACTAGTCTATAGTCATTTCCACGGGATGGGGGTCTATTGAATATTGATAATATATTCATAAACTGATAGATTAATTCCAAATGGTATGCTGAAATGAAGGTATGTAATAAACTTGAAACCATACCTTGCAAAATATTAATGTATTTCAATAAAATCAACATATGAGTAAAAAGACTATTTTTTACAACATCTAAACCACATTCGTCAATGTCAAGTTTAATGGTCACATTCTACACTAGACATATACACTTCTGAGAGGTTAAGTGCTATAAATATCCATAAAATGTAATTGTCAAAGTGAGCCTGCCGACCCACACAAAACGCCTTGTCACTTGGTTTTTGTTAGTAACATTTACATCTCACATTAGACCTTTGCTCCCTTATGAGCTTTAAGATAAAAAATCATCATATTTTTGTGTATGGGAAAAATCGCCAAATTCCAATGGCTACCTACTGCTGGAGCAGAGTATACTTTAATTAAATCGGCTCCACCACCCCAGTAATCCATGTTTTTCGCATGTATGCTTTTTGGCAAAACAAGGAACGCCAAAAATTGTTAATTGAAATAGTTAATAATTAACTATTTTGGAAATAATAGCCCACCTAATGTCACTTTCCTGAAAACCATTCAAATATATTTTTATGAGAAACTAGTCAATTCTGTAGCGACATCTTACCACCAATCTATAAAATTAGCAAGGCAGGGTACGGTGATAAAGGACCTTACGCACAAAATAGGTACCCATATTATCAAGAGCTTTACATAACTACAGCTATTATTTCAATAATTATCAACGCAAAGCTAAGCGGCGGAGGTTATGATTTGGCAGCGTTTGTTTGTCTGTTTATCTGTTTATCTGTTTATCTGTTCGTACGATAAAACAAAACGTCGTCAACGGAGTTTAATGTAAATTTTCAGGATAGCTCGGCAATGATACAAGGAACAATTGATGGAATTGGAGGGGGATCCATGCTTTAATAATCCTGCAATGCGCTCACGTGTTTTATCGGGGGTCTTTTGTGCACATATCTGTTTACACATAAAAAGTAGCAGGTGATGATATGGCCATATTTGGAGTGCTAGTCGTGACGTCAAAGAGGACAATTGACCTATTCATGAACTCTATATGATCTTTACTGCATATTCATTCAAGGAATAACCATCAGCACTGAACTAACGAGCAACCAATCAGGTCACCTTAAACATTGTAAAGCGTCAATCATCTGACAAAAAAAAACAAAATTTTGCATAATTTGACAGAGCTCTGTCAAACAGAACACGGGTAGTCTGTACCAGTAGGCAGTACCCAGGTCGGCATGTTTTCCTGGATATTTTTTTTTATACAAATGAGACAGTATAAAAAAATTATAGGCCATATAGGCTTCAGGAGCCATTCCTCTGACTACCAAGTAAATAATAATGTCTTTCCTGGCATGTAATTCTTATAAGACAAATAAACCATAATATTGCAAAACAGTTCACAATAACTGCGCTATGAGGACAACGATACCAGTTGATGACGTCAGTCAATACGACGTCATGCGGCATCAACCTTTGTGACGTCATTATTATATTATAAGCAGCTCTCGCTACCATGGGCATGGAAAATCTCTGTGTAGGAGCATTTTCGGGGCTCATTGTAATAACTAGGTTAAAAGGGCGGAGCATTTGGACTCTGGTGGATAGAACAATTACATCACTCTACGTGAACGTGCCATTAAACTGAAAGGTGTCAGTAAATCAACATACAGCATGAGGGCCAAATTGAAAAAAATGGACACAGTATTAAACCCAAGATATGCCTATATGTATATAAATATTATATATATATATATATATATATATATATATATATATATATATATAATAAACAAGCATGTGTAAGGGAGAGATGTTCCATAAATATCTAAATGTATCATTCTAACAAATATATAGCGAGTGAAATATTATTAATGTAACAGTTTAATTTAACGAATTCGATTTGAATTTTGGTTATATGATTTCAATCATGTTTGCAAATTCACGTCATCTATTTCAACGTATTCTATGACAAAGTGTCAAATCTCGACAAGTAGGCAAAGTATTGTCATGGTTTGTTGTGATGGTATCAGCTTCATGAATTAAATTTGATAGTTCCCTAGCTTGTTATTGGCGCGTTTTTCTTTACAAAACTTATGTATGTAGGCATACATGTTACTTGTATTTACATCCTACTTAAGTATGTACCCTTACCAGGGTTTCAGTCTTGGTCCATATTCACCTGATTGTGTAATGTATTGGGAGTTTCAATATTACACTAGTCATATATATAAACAACAAATGTCATTAAAATAAAATATGATAATGAAAATAAGATATTTGAATATGCTTACAAACAATAACAGGTTGAATAATTAATAAAGCCTGCTTTGTTTGAAAACATTTCATTGGATCACTGGTGGATAGATGTAAAAAAAAAATAATGATACATATACATTTTTGTATTTAGTCTAAATATACCTAAGAATGACGGGTTCTCAAGGCTGCACGAGCTCACTTCTAATGCCTATAGGACCCGATGCATAACGAACATGTTTTTAAATATAGACTATGACATAGACATATCTAGATTTCTTAAGGACCTCTTATTGGGAGCTTGACATTCAAAATCCATTTACTGTGAGGCAAGGTATATTAGTGAAGACAATACACAAAATATTATTAAATTATTCTACGGAAACGATGACCCTTTTTTAACGGATCTCCAACATTCCTAAAAGCAGGGCATATTTCTATCCTAATTTTTTCCTGGTAACTGACAATTTAACGTATTTGAGTAATTTTTTTAACAGCTTGCATCAAGGTCCATTTATTTGGCCCCAAAATCTTTAAAGCAATTCTTGCTTTATGCATGGCCTCACGCTGGTTCTAGACAAAGATGACGTATTGTAAGATGATATCATAAAATGGAGTGCTGACGCAAGACACCAGCCATCAGTGCATATTAATTTCCCAACTTAAAATCCTACATATAAATATACATGCCGCTGAGTATGTTATGTTCTGTTATTTTCAAGGAGTAGACATGACAATAGCCTAGCCGATTTCCTGAGTGTTATTATGACGAGATATGACGAGACACGTGTAAGAAACACCTGTCAAATTTAAGATGCCCCTACACGTAGGCAACATTAACTGCAAAATGTTGCCTACGTGTAGGGGCATCTTAAATTTGTATTCCAATAAATACTCGTTCAATGTTTTTACAAATATATTTACAGGTGCTATGCTGTTCGGATAGGATTACACAAAATTTTCATGACATCGATTATGAAGATGCTATTTTTGTGTTAATTTAATAACACTATAGGCGATAAGGCCTCTTTAAATAGTCAAAGAAGATTTAGAAAATAAAATCTTAATCAGTGTTTGAACAGGCTTCCGAGACAGCTTTGAGACCTTAAAGGTAAATACAATAAATAATCCTGATGGCTTTCCAGATGGGCTCCAGTTGAAAGAGTCTTGGCCTCCAACCTGGAGTATACTTCGAAAATACGAAAAAAAAGTAACAGCTAAGTGATAACTACCTAAGGTCATCAAATGTTGATAAGTTAAACATGAAGTTAAGCTTATCGTCCGTCAGTTTCCGATTAACTGGCACAGATTCACTGATGAAGTCTTTACAGAATTTAACGGTGAGTGCTTGCAAGGCATAAATAAGTGCGAGTTTGATCAGGCCATAGAAATGATAGCGACATGGTCCCATAGAGGCAGAGAAGTAGCCGGAATAACTCTCTTGGGTTACTGTATATAAACTGCTGAATTATTTTACAAACATTGGCGGACTTTTTTCACAAAATTGAATATTATCTGGGCTGTTCAACTTATTAATTTGACTGGTATTAATGAAAGTGAAATAAAAAGAAAATAAAAATTTCTACCTTTTGTTTTATCATTTGTAATTACATGAACATGCAAAAGAATCCTCCATGGAGATATATTAACATATGAATATACATATATAGGTTTTTATATATTAATGTTTTCATTAACAGTATTTTTTATCGTACTTTATGTAAATATTGACATTGTATATGAGACTTGGGATTATTTCGTTGAATTATCCATATAACACAAACATGCACACTTACTGCTTATTAGAATCAGTAATCATCTGGTTGTTCAACCTAGCTAATGTTATGCTTTATTTTCAGATGTCAGAGGACGGTCATAACTGTAGACTATATAGAAAGGTTGACATCAAGAGAAGATTACTTGACACACCTGACGCACCGTGGACTGTCTATGATTGGTTTAAGCCTGAGGACCGACGAGTACACGTGTTCATTAAAGCCAATAACATAATGAAAAGGCATGAAATTCAGGTGAAAATTTATAATGACGAAGACAAGTGGACGGAGAGTGATAATAAGACATTTACGCCAATAACAGGTATTCCTATACATGTGTTAATGTAAAGCAAAATTATATAATAAAAAGACATTATAATTGCACATTTCTTAAGCCCTAATATGGATTCTGGTCAAAGGAAAACGAAATACAGTCATTGGGAAATTAAACCATGCAGAAGGGCAAACCCAGGACATGCTCACAACCATATATGTGTGTGTGTGTGAGTGTGTTTGTTTGTTAGGGTGTGTGTGAGTGGGTGTGTCCTATATTGATCGCCTTGACCGTCTACCAGTGACAATTTCTTTCGGGCACAGTATTTCAAACAGAATACCTTTCACTTTTCTCAAATATACAAAAATAAACGGTGCCGTAGGAGCTTCATTTCCGTCGAATTACAGGCTAGCCCAAAAATCAATATGGCCGATAGAGCATAAACGGTGATTTTCTTTTGCACGCAATATATCTAAGAATATGCATTTATTCTTTCCCAGATACACAGGGATGACTGGTGTACACACAGGCTCAAGTCCTGTATAATAACCGACCGGCTAAAAATCTAATTTGACCATCATAGCATATTTATGTGATACCATACAATGGTTTTATTTATCTTTTTATAATAATTCACTGTTGAATTAAAATATTTTTATGGATATTATAAAAAGTAGATATATAATAAGATGAATCTTTTTGCAAGGGAGCCAAGATGAAAACATCAAAGCCGACGTGCCAGGTATAAATGGAGAATACGTAAGTGTAGGACTCTCTCCTGTCGAGAGTCACTCATATGTCAACGTGGAGGAAGACAAGTACGAAACACTGGACAAGCAGCAGATCACACACCCTTTGCCTAAGACGTACGCAAAGTTAGGGCGTCTGTAAGGCTATATATGATAAACCAAAATCATTCTTATATGCAATACATATGTAATACACTGATATTTCAATATATTTACCAAAAAAAACTTTATTTTTGCGTAATTATAATACTCAGAATATGTAGATAATAATACAAGGATTATCGGAACTTTTCTTATTCAAGGTTGTAGGTGTTCGTGTATCAGTTTGTTTGTTTTGGCATATAACCACTCATCAGCTATACCACGCTATTATGATGTAAGGTAGTTTAAGAGATAGTAAAATCATAACGAGTCGAAAATGCAATCGTGTTTATCTATTGTATGTGTTACTAACCCAGCATTTTTATACTTTACTTATAAATATGATAATTTTACAATAATCAAAAAATGTGAATATTCAGATAAATACCCCGTTGTTTTACTTCTTTCTTTTCCATATTATCATGCAGCCACAAATTAAATAGCTGTGTGAGGGCTATGCACTAAAGGAAACAGGCGTGCTACCGTAGTAAATCAGCAACAGCATATAATATAGAAACCCTAAAAGGACCCTAAAGATTATCTGTTATTTAACGATCAATATTGAACTGTCTGATTTCAGTAAAAACGGAATACTTGAGACAGGCCGAGTTTTTTTTTTCGGTGGCCCGTTTGTAAATATGTGTTAGCAAATATAAATAAATGCAATACAAATAAATCACGTTTTAGTTATATGTGTTTGGCAAGGTATTGCTGAATGTTTGTGTGGATCATACATATCATGCCACATCTATGAATAACCTGTATCAGGACGGCATCAGTACCAAGTGTAATCACAGTGTTTATATATACACAAATTTGCATGAACCAGATGATACATTCATGTACTTTGGGGAGAATTGTGTAGGTTATGTGTGTGGCCACGTATTGGTAAATCACTATTCTAACCGTAAATATGTTCCTTGTGCACCAGTGCACATCTATAGCCTATGCCAAGAATAATTGGACAAGACCTGAACTTATTAAAAAAATCGAATTTTGTATAAACTTTGTGTATTCTTGGTATTGTTAACTGACTAGGTAAATTATAAACATTTCTCACCGTGTGTCCTCCCTGTTCAAAACCGTATATACATAACGTGGAAAGTTTTGATAAGGTCTGTAAATTATGTTAAATGTGATTTGCGCTTTGCTAAATAACAATATATATATATATATATATATATATATATATATATATATATATATATATATACCTAGTTAAATCACAATTGAACACAATTGAGCAGATTCGGACTTTATTTTTTTATACTAGTCTATAGTCATTTCCACGGGATGGGGGTCTATTGAATATTGATAATATATTCATAAACTGATAGATTAATTCCAAATGGTATGCTGAAATGAAGGTATGTAATAAACTTGAAACCATACCTTGCAAAATATTAATGTATTTCAATAAAATCAACATATGAGTAAAAAGACTATTTTTTACAACATCTAAACCACATTCGTCAATGTCAAGTTGAATGGTCACATTCTACACTAGACATATACACTTCTGAGAGGTTAAGTGCTATAAATATCCATAAAATGTAATTGTCAAAGTGAGCCTGCCGACCCACACAAAACGCCTTGTCACTTGGTTTTTGTTAGTAACATTTACATCTCACATTAGACCTTTGCTCCCTTATGAGCTTTAAGATAAAAAATCATCATATTTTTGTGTATGGGAAAAATCGCCAAATTCCAATGGCTACCTACTGCTGGAGCAGAGTATAGTTTAATTAAATCGGCTCCACCACCCCAGTAATCCATGTTTTTCGCATGTATGCTTTTTGGCAAAACAAGGAACGCCAAAAATTGTTAATTGAAATAGTTAATAATTAACTATTTTGGAAATAATAGCCCACCTAATGTCACTTTCCTGAAAACCATTCAAATATATTTTATGAGAAACTAGTCAATTCTGTAGCGACATCTTACCACCAATCTATAAAATTAGCAAGGCAGGGTACGGTGATAAAGGACCTTACGCACAAAATAGGTACCCATATTATCAAGAGCTTTACATAACTACAGCTATTATTTCAATAATTATCAACGCAAAGCTAAGCGGCGGAGGTTATGATTTGGCAGCGTTTGTTTGTCTGTTTATCTGTTTATCTGTTTATCTGTTCGTACGATAAAACAAAACGTCGTCAACGGAGTTTAATGTAAATTTTCAGGATAGCTCGGCAATGATACAAGGAACAATTGATGGAATTGGAGGGGATCCATGCTTTAATAATCCTGCAATGCGCTCACGTGTTTTATCGGGGGTCTTTTGTGCACATATCTGTTTACACATAAAAAGTAGCAGGTGATGATATGGCCATATTTGGAGTGCTAGTCGTGACGTCAAAGAGGACAATTGACCTATTCATGAACTCTATATGATCTTTACTGCATATTCATTCAAGGAATAACCATCAGCATTGAACTAACGAGCAACCAATCAGGTCACCTTAAACATTGTAAAGCGTCAATCATCTGACAAAAAAAAACAAAATTTTGCATAATTTGACAGAGCTCTGTCAAACAGAACACGGGTAGTCTGTACCAGTAGGCAGTACCCAGGTCGGCATGTTTTCCTGGATATTTTTTTATACAAATGAGACAGTATAAAAAAATTATAGGCCATATAGGCTTCAGGAGCCATTCCTCTGACTACCAAGTAAATAATAATGTCTTTCCTGGCATGTAATTCTAATAAGACAAATAAACCATAATATTGCAAAACAGTTCACAATAACTGCGCTATGGGGACAACGATACCAGTTGATGACGTCAGTCAATACGACGTCATGCGGCATCAACCTTTGTGACGTCATTATTATATTATAAGCAGCTCTCGCTACCATGGGCATGGAAAACCTTCTGTGTAGGAGCATTTTCGGGGCTCATTGTAATAACTAGGTTAAAAGGGCGGAGCATTTGGACTCTGGTGGATAGAACAATTACATCACTCTACGTGAACGTGCCATTAAACTGAAAGGTGTCAGTAAATCAACATACAGCATGAGGGCCACAATTTTTGTTCGTTGTTTTTATTTGTCTTGGACCTTGGTGTAATAAGAAAGTAAAAGACTTAAACTCCCCAAAACCCCCCACCCACGCAGGAGATTGGCCCAAACACCCAACTTTGGCAAGCAGGAGATACGTCTGTTGGAGTACGCTGTTTACCGTAGACTAAGAAATCCCTCTTTTCAACGTCACCTGTTGGTTGCACCTTGAAAAACGCACGTAGAATTAAAATCATTATATTTTCTTGCTGAGTATATACATTTATAATCATATTCATTAAACTGTTTTGTCAGCATCAATTGACAATTAAAATAATCAATAAATGTGATCACATCTTGTTTTGTAACGAGACAGAAAGATGCATAAACTCAGCTTTTGACAATGTTCGTGAGATTGATTCAGCCGGGCATAGAATTTACTATATAGACCATATATAAAAATAAGTGAACGGACATTTCATAATTTTAGTAAAACTTCTTAAATTTTAATATAACGTGGCCACCTTATTTTTTTAATTTTCTGACAACTGGTAGTAGCAGGTATCAAGATCTGCCTTTAAAATTTAAAGGATTTGTTGTGCATGATAATATAATTGATCAGCAAGATTCTAAGAATCAATTAAATATATATTCGCGGATTAGTCTGCATTTCTCGTACATTTAAATGATGCACCACAGTATGTCTGGTAATTTCATGAAAAATGGACTTCTTTTTGTGTTATGAATAAACGTTAGGCCTACACATGCATTTCTCCCCTAATGAGTATCCTCTTCACGTGCAGACGTAGCATGGACTGTCAGATGTTCAAAATAATACAAAACATTGCTACGTTCAGGTTCTCACGCCTTCGCCAGTAATTTGAGGGAAGTTTCTTCAGTAGTAACGTGTAGGATTCCTTATGTACGAAATGCGTGTTCAGAGATTTCATATAACCCACACGGTGGCATGCATTTTTTCTATGTGTTGCCCTTGGATACCATCCCGAAACTTTAAAAAATTGCTACTTGTAGCGATCGTTTTGCCGGATACGCATTTCTATTGCCGGATCGCACATGAGGCATCTCATCTTCTTTGTTTTTCAATAGGTGTACCGATTTTATAAGCATCTTGCATTAACACCAGAACATACAATAATCTAATAAGAAAATGATTAGATTCTCATGAGATAGGTCTAACATTCATTAGACTTTTAAGCATGTATTGGAGGTACACTTATTTAAAGATTATATCATAGACTCACAACACATTACCAAAACATACTCAAAGGGTACATATTGTGAACACGCTGTATAAAAAAAAGCAAAATACAGGAAAGAGGACACTGCAAGGCATACCTGGAAACATATACATCTACACACATGTCCTTTTATCATGTGATATAAAACATACAGCCAGTTCATTCAGGTGGAGCGGCGTTATGTTCATTATATCTTATATAGTGACACGCGGTATATAGTGTGCGATTACCACCAGGAAGAATCTTGGGTTTACATCTTCACCTGTGCCATGATACTCAAACATGTCTTCACACAGAAATCTGGATACCTTACTCTGTGTGATAGTTCAGCTGCTGTTTTTAACGGGTAAGTAAAGCACACGTTGAGTGAGTAAAAGGTTATATTACATCTAACAAACTACAAAGCAAGTCAAGCTTATAGCACTACGCCAGGGTAACACAATGATGTATTTACTCCCTAAATATGTAATCATAGCATGAACATTTCGAGTAACTTTTTCATTGTCTCTACGCTGATAGCAGGATATGAATTAAATAGTGTTCTAATACATATGCGCTGATATATGATATCCCTCCGTAAAATATTATATTAAATGATACCTTTAATTTTATACTCTCCTAACGTTACCGTAGTTAGCCACTGGGTATATCTCTCCATGAATATATACTATCAGTTACTGTATTGACCATTGACTTTATATATGCTCTCGATTATGAAAGAAAGTGTTCTATAATCTTTACTTTCGCCCAAACTGCAAGAATCGCTACACACAAAGAACAAATGTCAATATACTATATGCTTTTCCTTGGTTACAAGATAATCCTTCTAAAACTATATTTCGCTTTAAATTATGCCATGACAACGTTGTTGCCATTTCTTATTTAAATTAGTACGTTTTCTGCAATAAAAGTGAAACTGCTTGATCATTTTATGCATAAGTTGTCATAGCTTTTTTTTATATATATTTTGCAGATCTATATCGTAATTTCAGCAGTAATGAAATATATATAATATTTAATTTATGTTTGTCTTATATTACACAAGACCCCCATGAAGTTATTTAGGCATGTCTTAATTTACCTGCCATAATCCCCAGTATACTTAAAAAAGTATTAGCCTTGATTTGTTATGTTGCATGTAAATTTAGATCCGCTATCACATGAACCATACAGTTAGACTTACTAGGATTAAAATTATAATATAAACTATAATACATAAGTCCAACCCTGTGTAATAATACGTGAAAATATATATATTTGATAATCACAAGAGCTGTAGTGAATACAAAAGTCCTTGCTTCACTTAAAACACTTCAATGACAATGCAATAAAAACAGCCGATGATAGCAAGTTTACTGGCGTATGCTTGAACTGCAATCAGCTGATCCTTTCATCTCGGGTCTATTCGCCAAGCATTCATCATACTTTACTAATTAAACCACTCGATCAAAAAAGGTTTCCCTGGAAAACTTGCAGACAAGACGTTATATGACTGCTGCTTGTCTATCTGCTATGCCATAGGCCAATGAGGAAGAAAAATATTTTAACATTTTCAATATATATGTAGCAGCAAGCATTTTACTAGATACAAAAAAAAATCACATTAAACGCATAAACTAAACACGGACAAGCTGCAGACAGTGTGACAGTTTGTGGGGTAAAACGCTCGGCACATGGAAAGTGCTTCGCATTAGTTATTAAAGAACTATTTTTCCAATCCATGTAAACATCAAATTTATCACCAGAGCTTTAAAAAATATAAAATCACCTGTGCACGTAAAACTATTTACGTTGATTTAAACAAATAAACATTTGTATCTACAGGGACGACCTGTATAGAAAATGTTGCACTACATAGGGCAGCTCAGCAGAAAAATACCGGGTTCCAGGAGGATCTACATTACTACAACTCCGCCTGGTTCGCTGTTGACGGTAAAGGTCGTGATAACACTAAACCAGAAGAAGGATGTGCTTCTACTGCTGACGGGACAGACAAGGACGCCTGGTGGATGGTGAACCTGCAGAGACTCTATGCCATCGTCAATATTACAGTTCTTGGAAGGGAGTATGGTTGTAAGTATATATTGGCCAAACTATTCTAAATCGTTTTAAAATAAATATTCCAAATATTCCCAGATAAACCATCCGAAGATTAATACGTTTTAGGTTTATACAGTAAATATACAAGAGTACGTACTATACCGTTTTATTGTAAGACTCAAGTGGTTTAATTGATACAAAAATAAATTGTTAAAAGTATGTGTTCATCCGAAGACCTGTAGAGTATTATAATATTTTAGCCATTTTCTTAATCATATTGATGCCATACTGTTTTCATTGCCCGACGCTGACTCGGATTATTATTTTATAATGATGATATTTATCTATAAGATAAAAGGCGACAAAATATTTAACCTTTTTTATAAGTATAGGAAATTGGGGTAGGATTAAAATTTTCTTACTTACTAAATGGGTGCAATTGAATATCTCTAAAAGCCAGAGAGTATGACTTCGTGAAAAAATACAATTCTAACAACAACGCACCCTATGACGATTTTTACTCATTTTTATCAATTTAAATTAAGTTTTTAAAAATTTTGCTCACCACCTGTTTAGTAATATAATATAACTCAAGACGACATTGTGAAATGAATGGTTTACTAAGCTCTTTTTGGCTCTAGCCATTATGATAGATGTTTTTAACCACCCATTGCATGATTGGCAGTGTATGTCAGTTATGTTTTTAATCCGCAGAAAATCAAAATTATATGTTACATTGCTTGTTTTTGACTGAATGGATAGGCTATTTTAGCTCCAACATATTAAGGCAGACTTGTGTGGAAATACTTTGAATAAACTTCAGCTTTCTGGCTCTTTCAAAATTAACTATATCCCAAAGAAACGTTTAGAATCAGAAATTGTTTTTGAAAGTCGCCCAAATGAAGCCCAATTGGAAAATAAATAAGCTGCTTGGCTTTATCAGTAATAGCAATGAACATCGATTCACGTCTAAATAAGAGTCTGTATTTATGTCGAAGGATGACGAATGAAATACATTTTTTTATTTGATCAAAATCGTGATCACAACCACTGAACAGATGAGCGATTGAGAGATTTCTACATCCGTGTGGGCAACAGTAGCGATATATCTCAGCATGTGTTCTGTGCATACAAGTCAGGCTGGGTACAACTACGTGCCAGGGAGACATTCAGATGTAACAACACGCTGGTCGGCAGCTGGGTTAGTATACAGAGGACTAACGATAAAGGATCTAATGATCAAGAAGGTCATGGATGGCTACAGCTGTGCGAGGTTCAAGTGTACGGCTATGAGAAAAGAAGTAGGTAATTATTATTCCATCGAAGATAACCATTATAAATTATTTATGTGACTGTTTCGGTAAAGTAAGTGTTGTTCTCTTGTTAGAGACCTAAACATAGATGTAGAAGAAAAACCTAAACGAAATATAATGTTACAATTACAAAAAGGGTAATTTGTTAGTCTTGATTTAATGCATGATACATTTGTTCAATGGCTGTACAGTAAAAAATACCCAGTCGTGTAAAAAAAGGTGCAAATAAAGATGCAAACAACACATAATGCAAAATACATATTTCCCTAAGGATGATTGTTTAAGTTAAATCTTTACTAGATTATGCCTTTATGATTCTTGCAGCTTGTGGTCATCGTCAGTTCGGACCCGCTTGTCAGAATATCTGCCAATGTGCCAAAAACTGAGACTGTGACAAGGAGACAGGAGTCTGTCCAGAGGGAGCATGTGACGTGGGGTATAGGGGCAACACCTGCAGCATTCGTAAGATAATTATATCAGCCTATTGCTGGATTTTCCTTAGGTGCAAATAAGAAAAATGTTAGGTAGACCTTGTTATATATATATATATATATATATATATATATATATATATATATATATATATATATTATATATACATAATATCTAACATTTCATTAATTATATGCTTCGATTAATCAGAATCATAATATGTCATATAATGATGGTAAACAGTTGGAATAATTGTAATTTTTGCTCTATCTTGATATATTGCGATTGATCCAATATAAAAAAGTTTCCCTTCACACTACGGATTATTTCTTAATGAATTTCGACATTCCTTAATTTAGAAATTCCAAAATTTTGCCCTTTGCGATCTTAAGTTGTCTATTATATATATATATATATATATATATATATATATATATATATATATATATATATATATATATATTCTACATACATTTATATAATTATGTATTTTTTGTATTATATTACTTTGCAGTTTTGCCGACACTTTCCAGGCGACAGGAAACTAGAGCAAGGCCAGTGGATAACACAAACACTGTTTGGTTCATCTTCTATCAGTTTAAAAAAGGTCCTTATGTTAGCCTTGACATTGGTGATGGTCCGGTGGGAGAA
Organism: Sipunculus nudus; assembly: GCA_026874595.1. Taxonomy (NCBI): domain Eukaryota; kingdom Metazoa; phylum Annelida; class Sipuncula; order Golfingiida; family Sipunculidae; genus Sipunculus; species Sipunculus nudus. Next base: position 22,660,567 of record CM049311.1, read on the forward strand.
TACAGTGTAGACGTAAAAGAAGAGGGGTCAAATGATTGGGTTCGAAAGGTAACGTTTCAACATGATGATACCAAGGACAGACTTAATGTAACTGTCACAGGTCTGAAGTACTACCGGCAATACACCATGAATGTAGTTCCGTGGTATAAACGAGGTGATGTCATAATTAAGGGAAGATCACAAAGTACATTAACTGTGAGAACAAGTTGTGGAAGTAAGTGTATCGCTTTAATGTAATAAACAATGAATTGATTAAGTACTCTAAGTAATTCTCACTTAACCCAAATTTTGGCCTGAGCGTTCTAGGCTCTCAATTTTTCCCTCTATTGAAAGCCTTGTATTTAATACTTGTAAGTTTTTAAAAACAAATCTCTCTATTGAATCTTTATATTGTTTTCACTGTTGTAATCTCTGCTTTTTTCTCATATGCAAAGTTTTCAAATTAAACGTTTCAACAACTGGCCAAGTAAATCAGTCGTATATAAAAAGAATAATGAATAAACTTTCTTCTTTTACGAAAGTACTTTTGCATGCGTTTATGTTCAAAATATAGTAATTTTTAAATGATCCTCACGTTAAAATGATTTCACTGACAGGATCGATACATAAAACTAAAAAATATAGTAAACCCCAGTCTCTGCAGTGTTTTATTTAAGCATATTCATTTTATTTTAGAGCCAGAAAAGCCCGTGATTACTTATATAACAGCAAAGAGAGTACCAGGAGGAGCAAATATGACCGTCAGGTACAAGGTAATATAAAATGTTATGTTTGGAGCACTCTTATAATTGTTTAATCATGATAAATAGTAACAAGGCCTACAGCATATGGGTTACAACAACAGATAATTACAGCACCTGAAAAATATTCAGAACTCTCTTTCTGATCTATTTCTGTACCAAATTCTGCTTCCATCGATTTCCGTCTGCACCTCAGTCAGCTTCCATCGATTTCCTTTCTAATACCTCAGTCAGCTTCTGTCTAGTTTCTTCTGCACCTTAGTCAGCTTCCGTCGATATACTTCCCCGCCTCAGCCCGCTTCCGTACATCTCCTCCAGCATCCAAGCGTCTTCCATCGATCTCTTTCTTCGACCTCAGTCAGCTTCCATCGATCTCCTTCTGCCACCTCAGTCTTCCATCGATCTGCTTCCGCACCTCAGTCACCTTCCATCAATCTCCTCCCAAAACCTCAGCCAGGTTTAGTAGATATCCTTTCTGACACCTGGGTCAGATCAATCGATTTCAATCTGCCACCTCAGTCAGCTTAAATCGATTACTTTTCTGCCATCTCGATCGGTCACCTTCCATCGATCTCCTTCTGCTTCTCAGTCAGCTCCCATTGATCTGTTTCGACTACTGACAATTGTTTTTGTCAATATTCTTGTGGTCGTTTACCACTTATTTATATGCAACTGTCTCAATAATATTAATAAAAATGAAAAAGATAAAATAGTTCCAACAAACCAAACAGGGTACATTATATGCAAAAGGAAATTCCAAAATATTCGTTCGATTGAAGATGTTATTTTGGTACATGAGATGCACCAACGACAGTGGAGATATTGCTCTATAGTATTCAAAGGCTTTTGATAGGTTTTTAATAATCATCAATGGACTAGCTTAAAAATTTACGCATTGACTAGATTTCCATCATTTCGTGTTATATGCCAGACACTTAAGGTTGAGTGTCGAACTACGGCCGGTTAATCTCATGGATCCCTCTGTAAAGAGCAGTTTGTCAGGGATTCCCATTGAGTCGATTGCTTTTCCATAGTGACCTACGAACACTTTTCATATAATATACCAAATACAATATACAAAACAGTATATTACTTCTCTTTCTCTAATATAAGCCGCACACGCACAAAATAATGCCACCAGTTCTCACTGTTGCATGCAGAATTGCTATGTAGACACACTGGTGTTATAAAGGGTTTGGAAACAGTAATAATAAATGACGGACCGGGTTGCCTTTGAATTAACGTTGTAAAGGAGAGATGTTGTGCTTTTGATTGAACACTTATCTTATTTTCACTCAGGTACAAGACAACATACACGACAACGGCTAAGCAGCATAGAATATATTATAATGAAATTACAGAATTCGAAACCATCTACTTGATTCGGTTCTGAGCCTAATAAGCCTTACATGAAATACTTTAGATGCACAATTAAATCTTGTTGAAAACAGATTCAGGTTATACAGTCTCTTGATGTCCTAAACTTACAATATTGGATACCGACTGGCGACACTGAACCCTGACTGGCGGAACTGGTCACCAACTAGCGGTACTTTACCCCAACTCGCGGTACTGGTCGTCGTAGGACTTGGAGCACCGGGGACCTCAATTGAAAACCCTATTGCATCCAGACAAATGAACCTGGTCGGCGCATCGACAGTACACTCTCACAATATATACAAAGGTACCGCTAACACAAGAATAAATATAAAATATGATTAAACAAAGCCACGCGATTCACTTCGTGACACATGTTCGCCTAAAATCGACATATTTTGTAATGTATATCCTCATAATGTTGATCTGACTCATACCTAACATACCTTTCAGTCGCATACTGCTCTAAATCTAAGGGCCCAAACGAATTACAAACTACAAGACTGTCGAGCCATTTTGCTCTCTCGGCAATAGTCTCCTACTTGCGAACGCGACCGAACGTAATTCTCCATTATGATCTTGCATCAGCATGTTGCCAATTCCTACCTCCGATGCATCACACTGTCCTCTAAACTGCCTTTCAATATCCGTCTGTCTCAGTATGAGAGAGTTAGCTGGAGCCAAAGTTGATACACATTTTCAAGTGGCGCCCCCTTCCCCAATTATCCGATTTGATATACATTTTTGCGTTACATCTGTCAGCGGCATGGCTATTTCCGAATAATTGGGGACGAGCTAATACGTGAACCCTTGGAACGCTCTTAGCACTTCTTTTAATATGGCCTACCAGTTGCTTGTATCTTCTTCAGTAACGTTTGATCAGTTGCTGTGCAACCCGTACCTACTCTTTGACCTAGGTAGTCCTCATATCCCACGAATGTCGTAGACAACTTTGCGTCGAGACATACATCCTGCAACCTCCTAAAAAATTTCTTTGAGCCAAGTATCCAAGTATCGGCCGGTATACCTACTCGCGTGTATATATTTAACATTGTACTGCTACTGTGACCGTCTCTGTATTCGGCAGTGGCGTAATCCATAACGGAACTGATATAACGATTCCCCGAATGCGAAAGCGGTGTATGGGTCCGATCTGATTTGCTGCCACCCTAGCAGGGTTTCACTGACGCCAATGACATTTCCGACAATTAAATCGTACAAGGGGTTGTCTCTCACCGCGCCGTCCGTTTCCCAAAGGTTAACCGGACATTCTACATTAATAACCGCTATCGAATACCCTTCCTGCAAATCGTTCATCATTACGCAGATAACCCGCTTACCGGTTTACCATTTGGCTTGAAACTCCTAACTGCAGTGTCTCGCAACAGAGTAACATTCGAAAACCAATTACCAAGGCCCCGACACACCGTCAATGCGAGTTCATTGCCAATCTGAGCTACGCCTCCAATCAGCTGGTCCATACAGCTCTCGGGTTAAATCTGTCTCAATCACATCTCATGGCCATGCATCACTAACTGTGTTTACCGATTCTATGCCTGTTTGGTGTATGTACCATGGCCTGTGCTGCAATCTTCAGTTTTTTACCTACATCGGGCCTTTAACTCTACCCTATATCGGGCATTTTAAAATCCGCTATTTTGTTACCTACTCCGCCAAATCAAAAACTGCACTGCAAGGCGGCCTTCTTTACCCTCAAGATTCTTTACGTTTCTCCCAAAACTATGCACCCCGCGTGCATCAGTAAATCGTTCTGCTAACGCGGCCATTTCACTTATCTAGACATGCTTCTTCTCCTATAAGAAGACAACTAGCTCCTTGCTGCCTCAATTAACAAATTTCTCTAAGCAGCAATTTCCGTAGGGCATCAAACCCATTTTCTGTTCCTGACTGAACAGAAATTTCAATCATATTGTCCCGGAATCCTCAAAGCCAAACGGCAAACTGACTAGGCGTCACGCAACGATCGGGCATACTCGACCTGACAAGCCATGTTATCCATCCTCGGTCATCCTATTGTCCTTCTACCGGGCTAACTTTAAATTATCGAAACAGTAGGATAGTTGGGATGATCCCAAAACGTTATAATAACATTTTTGATTAATTTGTTATGCATTACTTTTTCTGTTACACCTTCCTGACACTGTTTGTTCACCTAGTGGCAAATAAATAATGTAATATTTTATCGGAATGTTTTTGTTAATTATCTTAGATTCAGATAATTCCAAAACACAACAATAACCACTCTATTTGGCATACCAAAATTATCGGTACATGACACACTCATTAGGTGCCAGAGATTTATTTCTTCATGCTTCGGCGACCATTTTTAAAATTTGCCTCCAGCGGATTTAGCCTTTTTATTAAAGGCTTCCTAGGCGTATATTTCTTTCATAATGGCTCTGGTTTTCAAATCCACTGAGAAAAAATGTACCTACAAAATAGTCACGGATTCAGATATCATAATCATAGTATTAATACAAAAGTTCAAATTAGACCGATGACGTATATTTCCAGTGCTGACAGCGAAAATACTGAAAACTGCACTTCACTGGCCTTCATTTAATTTACCAATGCAATAATATCGCAGTACACACTTGAGAATCCTCTTAATAGCGCCAGAGTTGATTATTAAAAATTAACTGTGACAGAAAAAGTGAACGAACAAATGTATCTGATCAACGCAATCTGAGATCCAGTTTCATGTAGCCGTACATGCAGGGAAATTAATCTATTTGGTTGCGTTTTAAGGGATTTTTATGTACATAATAGCTGTATTTGGAAACTTAACAGAGGAATTTGTAGTGTGGTCTGCTTTATTCAAAGTGCCACGATGCGTGCACAATACAAAATGTAAACAATTTAATTAAAAACTACTTCCTTATCGAAATGTCCATTGCAATTTTTGAAGTAACTTGTTTTGTCACTTTACTCGTTCGGTAGGCCATCTACAAGAGGTCAGATTGATTAAAACTGCAGTGGGTACATTTTCTGTTCCTGCCTTAGTTTTTAGTTTTACAGAAGTTGCCCTTAAATTTCATTGAAATAGTATATCAAAACAACAAAATTATCTCTTTGATTCGTGAAAAAAAGCAAATTTAGCAACGAAGGAAGATATGGTGTTTCTGCATTGTACGGCAGCTTATCAAAATAACCTTCTAATGCGCTTGGCCATGTTTACTTTGTTTTCTAATAGTTCTCAGTTATTAATTTATTTTTGAAAAGCATTTAAATAAAAGCTGAATGAAATGTCAAAACTGAATGAAAAAATGGCAACATGCTTTTAAACTTTTATAGAACGATGAAGAAAAAAACAAATTTGCTACATACGCCCATAAACTTAAGCTTGAAAATACACATATCAACTTATGTGTCAAGGACGAAAGGTCTTTCCAAGGCGTCTGTAGTCAATAAAGGTTATACGAATATCATTTGAATAAATTAAGATTATAATGGACATATATGCTGCTTAAAGGTGGTGGTTAAATACTTTTGTGATAACAAAAGATAAAAAAAAATCTTGGCGATCGTGAGGGATCATTCATGGTGGAATGTTATATAACCTAAAATATTTGTCGTATGTGATGATATATCTTGGATAAATGCCTAGCTCAATTTCCTTACGTGTTAAAGTCGAAACATTGTCATTTTTCTTATCTATCAAAATATAATAATAACTTCTCACTACAGCGTTCCTATCTTTTAAGTGAAATATATGACCGGGTATTTATATATATATATATATATATATATATATATATATATATATATATATATATATACACATTTAAGTTATGAATATGTTTGTCCAAGCAATTATTATAGTATGGAGCATATTATAATAATTGTGAAAACACGATACTTATACATTTTGTTGCAACTCGAGCTTCACATAGGCAGTGGTGTTGTTCCTGTGGCGATCTTCACGTAACTCAGTGTTGTCGGGTGCATTTGACCCGGTCAGCATTTCCGGCCACATTCGAACGGGTTTGCTCTATTGTTGTAGTGACAGAATTCTAATATTAGTTATTAATAAGTTCAGTTTGAACCCGGAAAATCAATTTATTAATAAGAAAGTGAAAATTGAAACCGGAATTTGAACTCATGTATATTATATATATTATATTATAAATTATAGTGTATTAGTATTTTAGTAAATATACTTAACAGAGGCAGTTGTCAAAACGGTAACGAGTGACACACAAACATTAACACGGATAATCGAGGACTCCATCCCTAGATCAGCTAATACGAATTATTTAACTTTCTAACGGCTTGGCCTGGATCATTATCGGTGGGTGTATTTCCTTTGATAGGATCCCAAAGAGCTTTACATGTTGGTGTATAGAAAGTGTGGGCTTTCTGACACTTGTTGTTTTCATCTTGATTTTAATGAATGTCAGATATATTAACAATCATTTATCCCTGGGCATCGTCAAAATATAGGCAGCTAATCCCCTCCCCACTCACCCCCCCCCCCCCGGCATTTTTATTTAAGATGGAAAATCTGAAAATTAATAATTTATATGGAATTTCAGTTTAAATGTACAAAGATTAATTTATTATATTTTCTTATCCCATGCACGTCACAACTGCTTTTCACATCATCGTGAGCCTGCCTGAATATATCACCTGCACAACCGACCAATATAATCAGGTCTGGTGTTGTCAGTCAACAGAAATAGATTATAGTAAATGTCATGCAAATTCATCTTAAAATAATCGTAAAATTGAAAAATCTCTTGGGCAAAAATATAGATATAATATTATATATTTTATTGAAATAATCATATTGACCTAAATTACCTGTTGTAGTTTAAAACATTAAAAATATAATTCTTTTACGTATGGACCTTTCTGAACCTAATTCTGAAGAATTTATACATCTTCCAATTCTTCAAAGAACCCCATATTTGAAGTATAAAGAACCCTCATTGGGGCGAAAGCACGCTTTAGAACCCTTAAGAACTAATACAGGTTCTTTGGGGTTATTTTTTCACAAAAGGTTCTGTATGGAGCCCGTATGAGCTTAAAGAACTTCCAGAGAACTATTTGAGCTAAGCGTGTAACGACTATTTTAAACGTTTCCATAGATGTTTGATGCGATCTCAAAAATTTATATCATTCATGTATATTTCCCATAAATATACCTTTTACCAATTACATGAGATTTAGATATGTACATTTGATATGTTCGATATCCTCTATGAAACGAATATTGGTTGATGTCCTAGCACTGCATAAAGTTTGGTGAAAATCGGATATACCTTTCCTCATAATCCTGGTGGTGAACATCCTGCTGATGAACATATAAAATTGACTAAAAATTAAATATGCATAACTTTTTAACATATCAGGCATTTTAGAGGCAATACCTAATTCATGGAAGAAAATTGTTTAGTCGAGTGGATTCCCCAACAACAAAGTTAAACATCAAGTTGATGATATAACAAATAGGAGGAAAATTACAAAACTTGTGTATAATACATTAATAGAGAAAATCTTTGTAATTCCAGAAAATACATTCAATTTGTGGAAGAGAGATTATAATATATCTTAATAAATGTGATGAGGTACTTGCATCATTTTCTACAATTCCAAAACTGACGAACGCAGTTCAACAATGTTCCAATCTTAAATATTAAGTAGAACATTGTATTTAAATGATAGTTTGTTTAAAATCAAATTAGTTGAAAATCGACATTGTACATTCTGCAAAGAACTGGATGAAATATATACGCACTTGTTCTGAAAAAAGATTTTACCTTATCGCCAAATGTTTAAAGGTCGATCTATAATTATTGGGGAGTATACAGGATTGATTGGTAGTCTGATTTTATATGTCAAAATATATATTTACATTAGCAGATAAAAGAAGGTGACACCATCCTTGAAAGGGACAGTAGTACAGATTTGACAAATTATGGACAAAGAGAAATATATTGCTAATAAGAATGTTAATAAACACATGTGGAAAAATTGGGAAAACTCTGCACATCAGTGCTATATGTTTGTTAACACCTTAATATGAAATATAATAGAAGATCAGAAAAAGCAAGAAGTGTTTCACCAAACAATAGTATGTGCATTGTGAATCATTTTTGTGAATATACCGTCGACGGTATCTGCATTTGGTAAAAATGGAAACCGTAACATAAATTGACAATATGCTGGCCTATTCCAAACCTCCAGCTTGCTACACAAATACTGAGTTGAAAACATAACCTCCTCGACCGAAACCGCGAGTATAATTAAATACTGTATGAATAATAATGAAAGGATATAATTAACAGAGCAAAAATCATTTATCCGACAAATTCAAGTTCTTCTTGAGAGAAAATAGGTCCAATTATTTTATTTAATAGCTACAGGGTAGAAACAAAATTTAAAGTACGCGGAAGGCAGACCTTTCTTTGCGTTTAGGTTATTAAATAAATAATTTGATTAATTCAAAAACCGCATATTTCAGCTTGACATTAGGTGGTTCCTATGACTGAACGATCTTAGGAACAAAATGATGTATGATGCCAAATGTATATATTTTGGTGCAGGTGTATGGTTCCAAAGGTGGGCCCTCCTACTACACTATAAAAAACACTTCCGAGTCCGAGTCTTAACAGTGTTGGTGTATTAGATCTGATAAGCCGATTATATATATATATATATATATATATATATATATATATATATATATATCAAGGTTGTTGCAAAACCATGGGGTTTAAAGTGCTCAACTAATATAAGGAGTTGTAATACATATATTTCAGGACTTAAACACATTTACTTGTGTTCGACAGCTCTGTTTCGTAAGGGCCCGTAGGTGTTCCTGACGAGTTAGGGCCACTACGGGCCCTTACGAAACAGAGCTGTCGAACACAAGTAAGTGTGTTTAAGTCCTGAAATATATATATATATATATATATATATATATATATATATTTATATATATATGTCACGGTGCACATATAAGGGTTCCAACTTCCTTGCCAAAGAAGCTTGCTTTTCTGGCGAAGCGGTTGGAATGCCGGACTTCTGTGCATGCCGTGCGGGTTCGATTCCACGATCGGCCCACCAGTCATTTCTCACCCTGTGACATTTGGCGCCCAACGTTGGGCCCGGGAGTTGTGGATCGTGTCATTACCTCCACCTAGTTCGATGTGACCCCCGGGATGGTAACCCAGCGTTCTGGGGACAGAACGTCCTCGGAGAGGGGGTGAGTGTCACGGTGCACATATAAGGGTTCCAACTTCCTTGTCAAAGAAGCTTGCTTTTCTGGCAAAGCGGGTTGGAATGCCAGACTTCTATGCATGCCGTGCGGGTTCGATTCCACGATCGGCCCACCAGTCATTTCTTATCGGGCGCCATTTGTCACGGGGTGCGCACGATCGCCAGAACAATGGTGGCACCAGCTAGACTGAAGGGTTTGGGCGGCAGAATATGGAACACCAGAGTGGTTGACCAATGTGATTTATTCTGTAACGTATAAAGGTAATATATAAGTATCACATCGACGTGCGTGACAACAGGAAATGGCCAAATGCATAGACATGATAAATTACAATATATGGTACATATAACGGTTGGGTCTATGATACAATTTCATGCAATATAATGTCATTTATAAATCTTCCCCATAACATGCTGACTAGTCATACCCTTACATTAAATACATAGGAATATATAGGAAACAATGATCTCTCTTGTTCTGAATATGACACAACATCGTTATTCAGTATCAATTTACTACATTGTCCTTACCGATTACATACTGTAAGGAATGACCATAACGAAGTACAGAGACATTAAATGAATATAAGTAATTCAGACAGAGGGTAGTCTATATTTCCACCAATAACATGTGTCAGAGATATATGAAGTTTTACTCAGGCATAAGCAAATTAGGCATAAATAAATAACACATACCTGTAACGTATAAAGATGTGCAATATAAGTATCACATCGACGTGCGTGACATCAGGAAACGGCCAAATGCACAGTTTCCCGCGTCCGCTCTCGGTTATATCACGTGACCTTTGACACTAATTACAATAATAACACTGAGGTGGGCCCTTTCCGCTTTACATGTGTCTTTCTAATAACAAGAACTCGACGGGGTCAGTTGCGCGCAAAACCAAACATAAGCGGTTGAACAACATGAGATACCGTAACATACAAGTCACATTAGGGCCTGTCATTCCAACCTATGACATATATATATATATATATATATATATATATATATATATATTACACAACATTTAATTTTATTCCGCCTTCCAAAACGTATTATAAGTACTGATTAGTAAAATTTTGATGTACATTTTATTTAATCATAAATGTTGTAAATTTTTATATTGTAAATAAGATTACATAAGATAATTTCAATGAGTCCTGGACAGAATTTTCTGCGGGTACCCGAAATAAACACACATACGCGGATAATAAACAGTGAATATACACTTGCAAATGTGAAGCTTTATTTATTTTCAGCTGTCGGAGGACGGTCATAACTGTATACGTTATAAAAAGGTTGATATCAGAAGAAGATTACTTGAGACACCTAACGCACAGTGGACCGATGTTGATTGGTTTAACCCCGAGGAGTGGGTGAAACATGTGTTCATTGATGCCACAGTCATGACGAAAAGGCACGAAATTCGGATGAAAGTTTATAATAATGAGGAAAAGATAACTGAGAGTGATAGTGAGACATTTACGCCAATAATAGGTATTTTTATACATGCTTTGATGTTAATGATTGTTTTAAAAAATGATTGCACGCTATCTTATATGTAGCATTTCTGTATCCATAACATGGATAATATTCAGCTATAGTAACATATAGTCATCGGGCAAATGACAAATGCAGAGGGAATTTGGTATGATGTCGCTACTTCATCATTAATCTTATATGGATAACAATTGCTTTAGGCGTTTCCAGTTAGCTCGATTTGCAATTATTGTGTAATATATATATATATAAATATATGTATATTTATATATATAAACCTGTCTGAAGGATCATCCATCCAATGAGACCAACTGTCGATTAGGACAAACCCTTCAGTAAACCGAATGCTTTCACATTGGTTATGACTGACCTGTCTTACAAGACCACCTGAAAATTTAATTCAGTCTTGGCCATTTGGACGGGTGGTTTACGTACAGCAGTTTCAATGTGTGTATGTATATATAAAAATTGCATTATTAATACCCTAATAAACCATATGACTTTCATTTATATTGTTTCATATTCATGTTTAAATGCATACATATTTGTGTTGAAATACTCTCCCTTAATTTAAAGTCTGATATTTTCTTTAATAAGATGGTTTGATAACCAAAATCATAATATGTCTGCATTGAAAATAGTTTTAACCACAATGATATATATGCTTTCTTGATACATTAAAATTGTAAGCATGACAATAGGATTCCCTCGACACTTTGATTAATAATTTACCATGAAAATATAAAGCAGTATATGACTCCTTGTCCACATCCATGATCCGCTTCTATTTAGGGCAAGAACACTGCCAAATATTTTGCCATATTTCCGAACACTTTTTTTTATTTCAAAACAATACAGATACAAAAAACACATGTAATGATACAGTACAAAAAACACAAAAAAGCCCATACACGGACAAGATACATATAAGTATATTCCTACAACAAAAGTTCAATATATGATATTTTTTATTAAATAAGTAACATTTATAATCAATCATCTACTCCTAAAAAGCTACTTAATCTGTTCCATAATAAATTATGTTGAACAAGTTTCCCCTTATTAATGTATACTTGTCTCTCAATAGTATAGTTTAATTTTATGTTTAACAGCCTCATTTAGAGGCAATGGGTATTCTTAACATCTTGCCACATAAATATAATAAGGTTTGATATTATTACCAACTTTGGGGGGCTCTGTGCATCAGTGAGAGCAATTGACCAGGAGCTGACGATGGATGAAAAGAGACGGCAGATACCTTGTGCATCTAAAGTACAGCCACACATGATGGCCAAAGGCGCTGATGTAACTATAACATCTCGGAAAGGTCTTTACACTTCGGAAAACCAGCTGATCCTCCAGAAGCTGGAAGAGCTCACCAGGAAGTGGAAAACCTGGAGAAAAGACAACAGGCTGAGAGACGAAAACCGCAAACAACCTGCCGTGTTCCCTCGAGATCCATTATTTGTTACAAATGTAGTGATGGTCATTATGCAAACAAGTGCAGTTTGATTGACTGAAAATGAAGTAAAAGAGATCCAAAGTAAACAGAGAGCTTCTTTAAACTAAGGCCAGCCTTTGCCAAGGATCGACTGACAGCTTTAATTCAGATTCAACAATTTTCGACACATTAGATGGCGAACCGAATGAGTCTTTTATTTACACCAAGGGTGTGAATACAAACTGACTGGTTGACACGGGATCCATGGTGACCACCCTATCAAAGAAATTCTATGACAATTATTTCCATCCAAAGTTTCAAACGGAATCACTACAAGAATTGCTCTCCGAAAAAGTAGGTGGTGGACATCAACTGAACTACTTAGGTTACATAGCTGTTAATGTTAATCTGCCCCACGAGGTTATGGAAAATCGTGAACAGAGATAGGCGGGGAACTGTCGGTTTTCGGTAGTGGCCTGTAGTTAAGCTTATGGGACTTTTCGATTTTTCGCAGGCAGTTTCTCATTAGTGCCGGGGGTTGCTGGAAGCTTTGGCAGCCTGTAGTACCCTACAAAAAATTGGGAGGGGATAAAATTTATAGAAGCATCGCATTAATGTTAAGGTTGCCGGCAGGGGGAGTGAAATGAGAGCGGCCAGCCACTGGGGCCCCATGAATCGCACGCGCAAATAGCAGCTATTTGCTACCCTAAAAAATTGAGGAGGGGGTAAAATTTCTGGTAGCATCGCATTGAGAGTTAAGATTGCCGCCAGAGGGAGTGGACAAGAGACAGGACTGCCACAGAGGCCCTATGAATCGCACGCGCAAATAGCAGCTATTTGCTACCCTAAAAATTAGGAGGAAGTAAAATAATAGCAGCAGCGCATGGAGTGTTAAGACTGCCACCAGGGGGAGTGGAGATCTCAGAGCCTGCCACAGCGGCCCAATGAATTGCACGCGCGAATAGCAGCTATTTGCTACCATAAAAGTTGTGCAGACTGCCGCCAGGGGGAGAGGAGATCTCAGCGGCCTGGCAGAGGGGTCCCCACGAGTCGCAAGCGCAAATAGCAGCTATTTGCTACCACAAAATATGTCAAGACTGCCACCAGGGGGTGTGGACATGAGAGTGGACAGACAGAGGGGCCCCCATAATCGCACGCGAAAATAGCAGCTATTTGCTACCCTAAAAAATTAGGAGGGGGTAAAATTTATAGTAGCATTGCATTGAGCGTTATGACTGCCGCCAGGGGGAGTGGACATGAGTGCGGGCAGGCAGAGGGGCCCCCATGAATCGCACGCACAAATAGCTGCTATTTGCTACCCTAAAAAATTTAGGAGGGGTTCAATATATAGTAGCATCGCATTGAGTGCTAAGACTGCCGCCAGGGGGAGTGGACATGAGAGCGGGCAGACAGAGGGGCCCCAAGAATCGCAAGCGCAAATAGCAGCTATTTGCGACCCTAAAAAAATTAGGAGGGGTAAATTCCTGGTAGCATCGCATTGAGAGTTAAGATTGCCGCCAGGGGGAGTGGACTAGAGGCAGGACTACCTCAGGGGCCCCATGAATCGCACGCGCAAATAGCAGCTATTTGCTACCCTAAAAAATTTATGAGGGGTTAAATATATAGTAGCATCGCATTGAGTGTTAAGACTGCCGCCAGGGGGAGTGAACATGAGAGCGGGCAGACAGAAGGGCCCCATGAATCGCACGCGCAAATAGCAGCTATTTGCTACCCTAAAAAATTAAGGAGGGTGTAAAATTTCTGGTAGCATCGCATTGAGAGTTAAGATTGCCGCAAGGGGGAGTGGACAAGAGACAGGACTGCTACAGGGGCCCCATGAATCGCACGCGCAAATAGCTGCTATTTGCTACCCTAAAAATTTAGGAGGGGTTCAATATATAGTAGCATCGCATTGAGTGCTAAGACTGCCGCCAGGGGGAGTGTACATGAGAGCAGGCAGACAGAGGGGCCCCATGAATCGCAAGCGCAAATAGCAGCTATTTGCGACCCTAAAAAATTTAGGAGGGTGTAAAATTTCTGGGAGCATCGCATTGAGAGTTAAGATTGCCGCCAGGGGGAGTGGACCTCAGTGCCGCCAGGGGGAGTGGACTAGAGACAGGACTACCACAGGGGCCCCATGAATCGCACGCGCAAATAGCAGCTATTTGCTACCTTAAAAAATTTAGGAGGGGTTAAATATGTAGTAGGATCGCATTGAGTGTTAAGACTGCCGCCAGGGGGAGTGGACATGAGAGCGGACAGACAGAAGGGCCCCATAAATCGCACGCGCAAATAGCAGCTATTTGCTACCCTAAAAAATTTAGGAGGGGGTAAAATTTCTGGTAGCATCGCATTGAGAGTTTAGATTGCCGCCAGAGGGAGTGGACAAGAGACAGGACTGCCACAGGGGCCCTATGAATCGCACGAGCAAATAGCAGCTATTTGCTACCCTAAAAATTTAGGAGGGGGTAAAATTTTTGGAAGCATCGCATTGAGAGTTAAGATTGCCACCAGGGGGAGTGGAGATCCCAAAGCCTGCCACAGGGGCCCAAATGAATCGCACGCGCAAATAGCAGCTAATTGCTACCATAAAAGTTGTGAAGACTGCCGCCAGGGGGAGAGGAGATCTCAGCGGCCTGGCAGAGGGGTCACCACGAGTCGCAAGCGCAAATAGCAGTTATTTGCTACCATAAAATATGTCAAACTGCCACCAGGGGGAGTTGACATAAGAGTGGACAGACAGAGGGGCCCCCATGAGTCGCACGCGCAAATAGCAGCTATTTGCTACCCTAAAAAATTAGGAGGGGGTAAAATTTATAGCAGCATTGCATTGAGCGTTATGACTGCCGCCAGGGGGAGTGGACATGAGACAGGACTGCCACAGGGGCCCCATGAATCGCACTCGCAAATAGCTGCTATTTGCTACCCTAAAAAATTTAGGAGGGGTTAAATATATACTAACACCGCATTGAGTGTTAAGACTGCCGCCAGGGGGAGTGTACATGAGAGCAGGCAGACAGGGGGGCCCCCATGAATCGCTCGCGCAAATAGCAGCTATTTGCTACCCTAAAAAATTTAAGACTGGGTTAAATTTCTAGTAGCATCGCATTGAGAGTTAAGATTGCCTCCAGAGAGAGTGGACAAGAGACCGGACTGCAACAGGGGCCCTATCAATCGCACGCTCAAATAGCAGCTATTTGCTAACCTAAAAAATTAGGAGGGAGTAAAATAATAGTAGCATCGCATTGAGTGTGTACGACTGCCGCCAGGGGGAGTGTACATGAGAGGGGGCAGACAGAGGGGGCCCATGAATCGCACGCGCAAATAGCAGCTATTTGAGACCCTAAAAAATTTAGGAGGGGTTAAAATTTCTGGTAGCATCGCATTGAGAGTTAAGATTACCGCCAGGGGGAGTGGACATGAGTGCGGGCAGACAGAGGGGCCAGCATGAATCGCACGCGCAAATAGCAGCTATTTGCTACCTTAAAAAATTTAGGAGGGGGTAAAATTTCTGGTTGCATCGCATTGAGAGTTAAGATTGCCGCCAGGGGGAGTGGACAAGAGACAGGACTGCCACAGGGGCCCTATGAATCGCACGCGCAAATAGCAGCTATTTGCTACCCTAAAAAATTAGGAGGGATTAAAATAATAGTAGCAGCGCATGGAGTGTTAAGACAGCCACCAGGGGCAGTGGAGATCTCAAAGCCTGCCACAGGGGCCCAATGAATCGCACGCGCAAATAGCAGCTATTTGCTACCATAAAAGTTGTGAAGACTGCCGCCAGGGGGAGAAGAGATCTCAGCGGCCTGGCAGAGGGGTCACCACGAGTCGCAAGCGCAAATAGCAGCTATTTGCTACCATAAAATATGTCAAGACTGCCACCAGGGGGAGTGGACTAGAGACAGGACTGCCACAGGGGCCCCATGAGTCGCACGCCCAAATAGCAGCTATTTGCGACCCTAAAAAATTTAGGAGGGGGTAAAATTTCTGGTAGCATCGCATTGAGAGTTAAGATTGCCGCCAGGGGAAGTGGACATGAGTGCGGGCAGACAGAGGGGCCCCCATGAATCGCACGCGCAAATAGCAGCTATTTGCTACCCTAAAAAATTAGGACGAGGTAAATTTTTAGTTGCATCGCATTGAGTTTTAAGACTGCCGCCAGGGGGAGCGGACATGAGACTGGACAGACAGAGGGGCCCCCATGAGTCTCAAGCGCAAATAGCAGCTACTTGCTACCATAAAAAGTGTCCAAACTGCCACCAGGAGGAGTGGAAGCAGAGAGGGCTGCCAGAGGGTGCCCCATGAATCGCACGCGCAAATAGCAGCTATTTGCTACCTTAAAATGTGCCAAGACTGCCGCCAGGGGGAGTGGTTATGAGAGTGGCCTGACGGGGAGGCCTCCATGAGTCGCAAGCGCAAATAGCAGCTATTTGCTACCTTAAAAGTGTCAAGACTGCCGCCAGGGGGAGTAGATATCAGAGCGGGCTGGCAGACGTCGAGGGGGCCCCATGAATCGCACGCGCAAATAGCAGCTATTTGCTACCTTAAAATGTGCCAAGACTGCCGCCAGGGGGAGTGGTTATGAGAATGGCCTGACAGAGAGGCCCCCATGAGTCGCAAGCGCAAATAGCAGCTATTTGCTACCTTAAAAGTGTCAAGACTGCCGCCAGGGGGAGTAGATATCAGAGCGGGCTGCCAGAGGCCGAGGGGGGCCCCATAATTTAAACGCAAAAATAGCAGATATTTGCTACCTCAAAAGTTGCCAAGACTGCCGCCAGGGGGAGTTGATATGAGAGCGGCCAGCGAAGAGGCCCCTATGAATCGCAAGCGCAAATAGCAGCTATTTGCTACCTTAAAAGTTGCCAAGACTGCCGCCAGGGGGAGTGGATATTACAGCGGCCAGACAGAGAGGCCCCCATGAGTCGCAAGCGCAAATAGCAGCTATTTGCTACCTTAAAAGTTGTCAAGACTGCCGCCAGGGGGAGTGGACACAGAGCGGGTTGCCAGAGGGGGCCCCACGAATCGCACGCGCAAATAGCAGCTATTTGCTACCTTAACAGTTGCCAAGACTGCCGCCAGGGGGAGTGGACAGAGAACGGCCAGACAGAGAGGCCCCCATGAGTCGCAATCGCAAATAGCAGCTATTTGCTACCTTAAAAGTTGCCAAGACTGCCGCCAGGGGGAGTTGATATGTGAGCGGCCAGCGAAGAGGCCCCCATGAATCGCAAGCGCAAATAGCAGCTATTTGCTACCTTAAAAGTTGCCAAAACTGCCGCCAGGGGGAGTGGATATGACAGCGGCCAGAGGGGGCCCCATGAATCGCACGCGCAAATAGCAGCTATTTGCTACCTTAACAGTTGCCAAGACTGCCGCCAGGGGGAGTGGAAATGAGAACAGCCTGACAGAGAGGCCCCCATGAGTCACAAGCGCAAAAAGCAGCTATTTGCTACAATAAAAAGTGTCAAGACTGCCGCCAGGAGGGGTGGACACAGAGCGGGCGGCCAGAGTAGGCCCCATTAATCGCAAGCGCAAATAGCAGCTATTTGCCACCTCAAAAGTTGTCAAGACTGCCGCCAGGGGGAGTGGACAAAGAGCGGGCTGCCAGAGGGGCCCCCATGAATCGCACGCGCAAATAGCAGCTATTAGCTACCTTAAAAGTTGCCAAGACTGCCGCCAGGGGGAGTGGATATGACAGCGGCCAGACAGAGAGGCCCCCATGAGTCGCAAGCGCAAATAGCAGCTATTTGCTACCTTAAAAGTTGCCAAGACTGCCGCCAGGGGGAGTGGATATGACAGCGGCCAGACAGAGGGGCCCCCATGAATCGCAAGCGCAAATAGCAGCTATTTGCTTCCTTAAA
This sequence comes from Sipunculus nudus, assembly GCA_026874595.1. Classification (NCBI taxonomy): domain Eukaryota; kingdom Metazoa; phylum Annelida; class Sipuncula; order Golfingiida; family Sipunculidae; genus Sipunculus; species Sipunculus nudus. Next base: position 22,678,732 of record CM049311.1, read on the forward strand.
ATTTGCCAAGACTGCCGCCAGGGGGAGTGGATATGACAGCGGCCAGACAGAGAGGCCCCCATGAGTCGCAAGCGCAAATAGCAGCTCTTTGCTACCTTAAAAGTTGTCAAGACTGCATCCAGGAGGAGTGGACACAGAGGGGGTTGCCAGAGGGGGCCCCACGAATCGCACGCGCAAATAGCAGCTATTTGCTACCCTCACAGTTGCCAAGACTGCCGCCAGGGGGAGTGGACAGAGAGCGGCCAGACAGAGAGGCCCCCATGAGTCGCAAGCGCAAATAGCAGCTATTAGCTACCTTAAAAGTTGTCAAGACTGCCGCCAGGGGGAGTGGACAGAGCCGGCTGCCAGAGGGGCCCCCATGAATCGCAAGCGCAAAAAGCAGCTATTTGCTACCTTAAAAGTTGCCAAGACTGCCGCCAGGTGGAGTTGATATGAGAGCGGCCAGCGAAGAGGCCCCCATGAATCGCAAGCGCAAATAGCAGCTATTTGCTACCTTAAAAGTTGCCAAGACTGCCGCCAGGGGGAGTGGATATGACAGCGGCCAGAGGGGGCCCCATGAATCGCACGCGCAAATAGCAGCTATTTGCTACCTTAACAGTTGCCAAGACTGCCGCTTGGGGGAGTCGAAATGAGACCAGCTGACAGAGAGGCCCCCATGAGTCGCAAGCGCAAATAGCAGCTATTTGCTACCATAAAAAGTGTCAAGACTGCCGCCAGGAGGAGTGGACACAGAGCGGGCGGCCAGAGGAGGCCCCATGAATCGCAAGCGCAAAAAGCAGCTATTTGCTACCTTAAAAGTTGCTAAGACTGCCGCCAGGGGGAGTAGATATGACAGCGGCCAGACAGAGAACTCCTTGACAGGTGTCATTGGCTGAGCTGATGAGTCATCTCGGGTACAGTCGTGATCCTTTGTCCTTCAAATGTGCAACTGCCCGTCCATCAAACAGGCACATTTTAAACCGTTGGACCTTCAAATCTGAAATTAGGTAAACAGTTAGATTTTCCCCAAAATCTACTAGCATACCATAATTCGGTTACTCTGACTTTCTTCCTTTTAGATATTAAGGAAACCCCTCAGTTTTCCATTGAGAACCCATTGTTACGCCTCAAGACTGCCTAAAATCAGAACCACTGTTGTGAGGTTGATCGTAGATAAATGGATATTGCTTCATACATTTCCTATGAACACACAAAAACAGGGTCGGTATTGCATATAAGTTGAAGATATGGGCTGAATAAATGCACCTTTAATAAATCCAAAAGTATATTTTCCCACTGAACCAAAAAATTGCTGAGGGTAGAGACTGTTGTAATCAGGGATAAACTACAATGAATCAAGACTGAATTGTAAATGAGGTATGAATATTTAAAATAAATTATTCATATAAATATAAAATTATATTTAAACCACAAATTATGCCCAAATGTGGTCATGGCCCGTTTTTCGCTGTAAGCACAGTAAATTTAATAGCATATCATGCACACGTAAGGTTGTCAGCTACTACTTTGTAAAAAAGGAAAGGAATTCACCATAAATTGTAGCTTTTATTACAGTTGTAATGAGACCTTGTCACACCAAGGCTATACTGAAGGCAATGTGTATATCCCCTTATGGACCTTTCAGGCCAATTATGCTTGCTTGAAGCATGGCCTCAATACAGCCAGGCAGCTCTCGTGTGGTTCCAGCTGGACCTATCTGTCCACCCCCTGCAGTAGTAGTAATTGTGGCCAGAAATGTCGAATTTAACAAATGATTAAAAATAATTGTTTTAAAATAAAGAGTCTAAGAAATATGAATGGAAAGAAATTTTAATTTAATAAATATCCAGGTCTGACCGGGTGTTTAATTTGTTGATTAATATTTATTACAAAATTTTAAAAAATATAAAAATATGTGCAAAATATAAAATTTTACTCCGACAAGTGCTAATTGAAGATGCGAATATGTTTGACCAATGGAATTAAGCCTCCTGTCTGTAGCAGATGGTACATGATACTGGCTAAAAAATCAGAATGTATATTACTGGTTCCTTAACGTTGACTTCAATTAATAAAATTAAACAATGCCAACTCCAGTTTCCTCCTTGTATAATTGCTCCCTGTTTTGATCATTAGGTTATTTTTAACACCTGTATTAGTTACATAGCTGGATTACTTTTTTGGCCTGATACGTGTTAAAAAATGGAAAGTTATGCAAATAACATAAAATAAAGAAAGCAGATGTGTTCTCATTATAATGTGTATAATGTTAAAAATTGTCATAAGTGTCGTGCTATGTTTAGATTATGGACAGTGGTGTGACAGTATTCATAAGTGAACACACATTTTTTTTAATGACAGCCTAAAAACAGGGTACTTATGATCATTAATAAAAATAGTGAAATTGGTATAGCCGAAAAGATCCACAATATCGTAGGACTGAAACTGAAGGAAAAAAAAGAGCAATTAGTAAAGACTGTATAATTGTATTTGATTATGAATAAAAAAAAAACAATATTTCAAGTATGAAAATAAATACAAACACAAATACAAGGAAAAAGATATGATTGTGGAAGTGGTTAATTTGCCGTATCTGTATTATCGCGCATTTGTCATTTCATGGCATTGGCGCATTTAGGATTTTCGCGCAAATCCGTAAGGTAATAAATGGTGTTTCAAAAATTAAGATATTAATAACAGGTAGGTTTATGAAGTAACCTACATCCCACCTAACAAATTATCTACAATAATACTAACCAGAAGCAGCCAAGTATATGTCAGGACAACAAACAGAACTGACAACAGTCGCTGGTCTTTCTCAGCTCAGCCGTACTTCAAAGCTATATGGGAAGGCTATGGGTGTCTTAAAAAGCTCCTTATTGTTTCAAAATTGTTTCTACGAATCACTATAAAGGAAAGAGGTCTTTCTCGAGAAATCACTTGCTAGGAAGTCTTACGATAATATGACTTCCTTAACAATATGGTTAAAGAAACCTCAACTAAAGCGAACTCGATGGCGGGATTACTAGGCCCACATGACTGTGTATCAGGCGAGAACGGTGTAATTTGCCGAACCATCGCATGGAATTTACGCGTGTTCTGATTTTAGCGCAAATGTACCTGCCGCTAAAAAGGCGAAAATTAAAACCACGCTGACAAAACCACTTCCAAAGTATGTAAATGCGAGTGCAAATACTTTGAAATTGTATTCCTGAATGCTGTCGTGAATAAATTTAATAATAGAATTTTAAAAATCAGTTATTTCAAGTATATTATAAACCGAAATATTTTCGGATGTTATTGTTAAAATTTAACATTTATAAAATCAAGTAAGTGTTTGTCAGTTTTAATATATGCTATATCCGGTATACGGGTTACCCTAACCCTTCGGGCATGACATACTCCAGTAAGTGTTTGTGACTATTAATATATGCTATATCCGGGATACGGGTTACCCTAACCCTTCAGGTTTGAAATGCTCCAGTAAGTGTTTGTCATTATTGATACGTGCTATACCCGGGATACGGGTTTTATGCTATATCGGGGATACGGGTTACCCTGTAAGTGTTTGTCACTATCAATATATGCTATATCCGGGATAGGGGTTACCCTAACCCTTCGGGAATGAAATACTACAGTAAGTGTTTGTCACTATTGATATATGCTATATCCGGGATACGGGTTACCCAAACCCTTCGGGAATAATATACTCCTGTAAGTGTTTGTTATATTAATATATGCTATATCCGGGATACGGGTTACCTTAACCCTCCGGGCATGAAATACTCCAGTAAATGTTTGTCATTATTAATACGTGCTATATCCGGGATACGGGTCACCCTAACCCTTCGAGCATGAAATACTCCAGTAATTGTTTGTCATTATTGATACGTGCTATACCCGGGATACGGGTTACCCTAACCCTTCGGGCATGAAATAATCAAGTAATTTTTTGTCCCTATTGATTTATACTATATCGGGGATACGGGTTACCCTAACGCTTCGGGCATGAAATACCCCAGTATCGATGTTTGCCATTATTAATATGTGCTATATCCGGGATACGGGTAACCCTAACCCTTCGGGCATGAAATAATCCACTAGGTTGTTGTCCATATTGATATGTGCTATATCCGGGATACGGGTTACCCTAACCCTTCGGCATGAAATAATCCAGTAAGTTGTTGTCCCTATTGATATATGCTGTATCCGTGATGCGGGTTACCCTAACCCTTCGGGCATGAAATACTCCTGTGTGTGTCACTATTAATATATGCTATATCCAGGATACGGGTTACCCTAACCCTTCAGGCATGAAATACTCCCGTAAGGTTTTGTCACTATCAATATATGTTATATACGGGATAGGGGTTACCCTAACCCTTCCGGCATGAAATACTCCAGTAAGTGTTTGTCACTATAGATATATGCTATATCCGGTATACGGGTTACCCAAACCCTTCGGGAATAAAATACTCCAACAAGTGTTTGTAACTATTCATATATGTTATATCCGGGATACGGGTTTCCTTAACCCTTCGGGCATGATATACTCCAGTAGATGTTTGTCATTATTAATATGTGCTATATCCGGGTTACGGGTTACCCAAACCCTTTGGGAATAAAATACTCTTGTAAGTGTTTGTCATTATTAATATATGCTGTATCCGGGATGCGGGTTACCCTAACCCTTCCGGCATGAAATACTCCAGTAAGTGTGTGTCACTATTAATATATGCTATATCCAGGATACGGGTTACCCTAACCCTTCGGGCATGAAATACTCCAGTAATTGTTTGTCATTATTGATACGTGCTATACCCGGGATACGGGTTTTATGCTATATCGGGGATACGGGTTACCCTAACGCTTCGGGCATGAATTACCCAAGTAGATGTTTGCCATTATTAATATGTGCTATATCCGGGATACGGGTTACCCTAACCCTTCGGGCATGAAATAGGGTAGAGCAGGGCAAGACGCAGCCCCGGGGTAAAATGCCCACCCCCTTTTACTATTTATGTGCCATTAAACTGGCGCCACCAAGCGTTCACTTTGTTTCAAGCCATCTGGTAGACGTTTTGAGAACTTGAGGCGAACGACAGGGCGGCTGCTCGGGGTTTGGCGTCATGGAAAAGGTATATGTTGTATTGCTTACAACATAGGTGGGTTTGTAAATGTGATCTGGGGTATACCTAAAGCATCTACTTACGATAAGACTGAAATAAATGATACATAAAACCTTGAAATGATTAAAATGGACTGTTCAGAATGAAGATTTCAGAAGTGGCAGCAAGGCGCCGGTCAAATTAAATCACGTGATTTGTGGCAAAAACCCCACGTGGTTGTTGAGGCGAGATGACCACTGGACGTGTTACCGCCTTAATTAAAGCTGTTGCCGAAGGAGTAAGTGAAAAGGTGGCCCCCAGAGACTTCGGCGTCTCCCGAAACACTAAAAAGTGCTTAGCAGCGTCCAGCTTAGATTCTGAGAAGGAATGTATTTGGATTTGCCAGTCACCTGATGCTCAGCCTTGGTTTTTATCTAATTAAAGGGGGCTATAATCACCTATAAAGCATGTTGAATATCTACGAAAAATAGCGTCTTCTCGTTGAAATCAATTGGTACCTGCCAAAATATTGCCCTAAAAGTGTTGGCTTACTAGAGTGGACCTAGCGCGATCACTAGCAGGCGCCAACCTAAACATAGCGAGAGGGACCCCGTGTATCGCCCGGGCCACAATACCTGTCAATCAGGAGATGCCCTGAGTGACACTGGAAAAAAAATTAGTACATGTCCCCGCTGACTGAAACATCGCTTGTTGCAGTGGATCAGGGACCCGATACATGGGGCACATGGTGCGTGTCATTTCAGCTGAGGCCCGTGGACATATCGTAAAAAACTGTTGCGATAGGTTCTACAATGAATTTACATTCGTAATGTCCATCCAGGAGCGTAATGTCCATCCAGCAGAGATAAATCAGAGAACATGACTATCCACGTATGGACTAGTTTGAACTTGACTTTGTTTGAGTTCGGATGCACAAAATGGGAACTCTGGTTACGCGACCTTGTTATGGTAAACAAAAACACGTGGACCATGCCTACTCACACACAGAACCATAACAAGGTCCTAACAGGTAGCTGAATGGGAAGTTATGTTTTTTGGGGTGTTTTTGCTGGGAAACTTTTGTATAAAGCAAAACTGGACTGATAGAGTGAAAGAATAGGAAAAATATTGCTCCTGATTATATTCCTTGTTCGAAGTGTTACTTTGTGAGTTACCTGTGGTGAATGTGGCTTTGTGAATTTGTATAATTTTCCACGAAATGTTAATCAAATAAAGTGTAACCCATTTTCTAGTATTTAAGCATAAAAAAAACATTCGATTCGAAGTTGTGCTGTAATCTTCCCTTAAATATAGTACTTTAGGCAAATGAATTTGCACTGTGATTATCTATAAATGGAAACTCGAGAATGAATGAAGAGAGCCGGGTAACATGCCCACCCATGGGCATATCGGCCCAAGTCTGGGGTAAAACGCCCATGGTCAGAAGATATGTATTTTCCGGGTTTCGTCGAAAGTATTCTGAATTGTGCCAAAATTCCCATCAGAATTTATTTTGTCGAATATATCTGAACGTTTGACCATAAAAAATATGATTTAAAGATGTTTCAGAACCAGCAGGAAACGTTTCCGCTTAAGGTGGGCGTCTTGTCCTGCCCTACCCATCTCCAGTAATTGTTTGTCATTATTAATACGTGCTATAACCTGGTTTGTCTTTTTTTGTGATACTTGCTAGGAAGAATCGTTCTAATATGCCTTTATATGGCGTGATCTCGAGCACGCTTCAAAAGAGCCCCCCCCCCCCCCCCCCCACCCCCCGACGTCGTCCACGAGAGTGAAATCAGGTACTTGCGCTAAATTCCTCAGAAATCGGTAATTATAGGCAGTCTCGGTGACAGAACAATTGACAAAACTAAGTTAAATTTGTTTACAGATTTAACTTCCGTTATGTAGTGCCTTGATCATATTTTAACCGTTTTTGTTATTGGCTTAACATTACGCCACTCGTGACCAATGATCACCGTGTAATAAATTGTTCCCCTACTACTGGTTTGTCTTATTTTGTGATACTTGCTAGAAAGAATCGTTCTAATATGCCTTTATATGGCGTGATCTCGAGCACGCTTCAAAAGAGCCCCCCCCCCCCCCCCCCAAAAAAAAAAAAACTGAACCGTCAGTCGGCACTGCATTTTCACTGTGACCGTATGACTGCAGTTTATCTCATGAGGCCTTCTGAACATAAAACACAAATGACCATATCACGTGCTCGTTGAGAATGTAAAAATATATCTGATTGTCTGAGGACCGTAGCAGCGTCACCGCTGCCAGGAAGCAGACGCGGCAGGAGAGACCGTTCCAGAGATGAAAAGCAATAAAACAAACGGGGAGTCTTACATCCTATTTATGCTAGAAATGTTTTAATTTTGTTTAAACTGGCATTATTTAAACCTGTTTATATAAACTCGCGCTTGAAATTCACATTTTATCGCTCAAAGCACGTCGGCCCACGGAGGGGCGGGTAGTTCAAAGGAAATTGCATGGAACTCCTCAATTAGGTAAATTACCAATGTTTTAAAACATTTATGACAAATTTGGATTTTTATTTTCATTTCAGTACATCAGTACTGTTTCAAGCTGGAAAATTTTGGATATTCAATGTGTAATTGTGCTAATCAATGGTCATACCGAGTGCACACCTGATACATGTCACACCTGGATTTTTTACCTGTGCAGGTGATTGACCAAGCTGAACAGCATTTAATATTTTTTTTGTATGAAACGTTCACAGCCAGAGTAAAAACTTTTCTAGATTTTCATGAAAACTAATTAGATTTGCCATTTTTTGTCTACCTGCACAGGTGAAAATATATTAATTTAGGATGTAAAGGTAAGCACATAATCAGTGCAGTTTGCAGCGATAATTCATACATTTTGCGCAAAAATAAAGATTATTTTGGTGATGTCCCTTATAACATGTATAATTTTAAAATTTAATTTAAAAAATGAGATGTTACCTTAATTTACCTGAACTCACCTGTGCAGGTGAGCATATGTTACAGGTAGTAGTTGTCAAAATTGAAATACGCAACTGGCGTGGCTGTGCAATTGATTGAAAGATAGTTTGTGCATATTGTTTTGGCTACTTTTAAAAAATTTCCTTCCCAGTCTTCAACTGAGAAGTAGTCTTTATTGTCGGTACTGGCAAAAGTAATTAAATCCTTTTAAGATGAAAGGTATTATTACAGGTAACCCAATAAATTGTGCAGTTAGGCCCAGTAATTCATATAATGTACACATGCCACACAAAATTAAGATTTATTCTGTCGGTATCCCTTATTACTTGTATAATAATACATGATAATTTACCTGTGTTGACCTGAACCCACCTGTACAGGTGAGTATATTTTTATGTGTTACCATAACCAAAATTATCAATTTATATTCTACGTCTCTAAAATCAAAATATAATATGTTTTGACATAGTTGACACTTGTTCATCCATATTCGTCTTTGGCACTAATCAGCATGATTTTGTCTCTGCCATAGGTAATTAAATCAGTTGAAGAACAAAGGTATTCACATAGGTAACTTAATTACTGTACTTAATAGCACCTGTTCTTATATCAAAAGTGAATTATACAGTCAATAAATGGAAATGGTATTAATTTATAGTTACTGTAATGATGAACAAGATGTTTGCGTTCACATTCAGAAAAGAAAAATAATTTACCTATACTTACCTTTACTTTCCTGTGCAGGTAAACATATGTGTTATATTTTAACAGAGTCCTAGAATATGCTTCTTGGGTCAGCAAGCTTTTCAGGTGAAAAATATTTGATTTTCACTGTAAAATCCAATTTTATTTGCATATTCTGTTTTTTTTTGGTGATTCCCTTTCCATAAATAAAACAAATCATTTACAATTTTACTTACCTTTAAATAATAATTACCTTTGAGTAAAAAAAATCCTTATATTTCCCTTTTTTGATCAAATGGTAAATGGGTTACCTGAACAAGATAAAAGGGTCACTTTGGTGAAATACCAGTGAGCAGAAATGCAGGTATTACAGATTTACCTATTGTTACCTGTATTAACCTAACTTACATACATATGAGAAGGTATGCAGAAAAAAAAATATAATTGACATAAAGGAAATATACCTTACAGTAAATGCAGAAAATGTCACAAAGATACCTTGAAAGGGACTGAGTTAATGTGTCTTATATGGATTCATGTCAAAATGTGGGAAAAAAATGCAAAATTAATCTGAACAGTAGGAGTGTCACAAGCCCCCAGCCGAATCTGAACAGTAAAGGGTTAATATATGCTATATTCAGGATACGGGTGGCCCTACCATTCGACCATGAAATACTCATGTAAATGTTTTTCACTATTGATATATGCTATATCCGGGATACGGGTTACCCTAACCCTTCGGGCATGAAATACTCCTGTAAGTGTTTGTCACTATCAATATATGATATATCCGGGATACGGGTTACCCTAACCATTCGGGCATGAAATACTCCAGTAAGTGTTTGTCACTATTGATATATGCTATATCCGGGATACGGGTTACCCTAACCCTTCGGGCATGAGATAATCAAGTAATTTTTTTGTCCCTATTGATATATGCTATATCGGGGATAAGGGGTACCCTAACGCTCCGGGCATTAGATACCCCAGTAGATGTTTGTCATTATTAATATGTGTTATATCCGGGATACGGGTAACCCTAACCCTTCGAGCATGAAATACTTCAGTAAGTGTTTGTGACTATTCATATATGCTATATCCGGGATACGGGTTACCCTAACCCTTCGGGCATGAAATACTCCTGTAAGTGTTTGTGACTATTCATATATGCAATATCCGGGATACGGGTTACCCTAACCCTCGGGCATGAAATAATCCAGTAAATTGCTGTCCCTATTGATATAAGCTGTATCCGGGATGCGGGTTACCCTAACCCTTCGGGCATGAAAAACTCCTGTAAGTGTGTGTCACTGTTAATATATACTATATCCAGGATAGGGGTTAGCCTAACCTTTCGGGCATGAAATAATCCCGTAAGTGTTTGTCACTATCAATATATGCTATATCCGGGAAATGTTTGTCATTATTAATATATGCTATATCATGGGTACGGGTTACCTGAACCCTTCGGGCATGAAATACTCCTGTAAGTGTTTGTCACTATCAATATATGATATATCCGGGATACGAGTTACCCTAACCCTTCGGGCATGAAATACTCCGGTAAGTGTTTGTCACTTTTGATATATGCTATATCCGGGATACGGGTTACCCTAACCCTTCGGGCAAGAGATAGTCAAGTAATTTTTTGTCCCTATTGATATATGCTATATCGGGGATACGGGGTACCCTAACGCTCCGGACATTAGATACCCCAGTAGATGTTTGTCATTATTAATATGTGCTATATCCGGGATACGGGTAACCCTAACCCTTCGGGCATGAAGTACCCCAGTAATTGTTTGCCATTATTAATATGTGCTATACCCTAACCCTTCGAGCATGAAATACTCCAGTAAGTGTTTGTGACTATTCATATATGCTATATCCGGGATACGGGTTACCCTAACCCTTCGGGCATGAAATACTCCAGTAAGTGTGTGTGACTATCATTATATGCTATATCCGGGAAATGTTTGTCATTAATAATATATGCTATATCATGGGTACGGGTTACCTGAACCCTTCGGGCATGAAATACTCCAGTAAGTGTTTGTCACTATTAATATATGCTATGTCCAGGAGACGGGTTACCCTAACCCTTCGGGCATGAAGTACTCCAGTAATTGTTTGTCATTATTAATATGTGCTATATCTGGGATACAGGTTACCCTAAACCTTCGGGCATGAAATACTCCAGTAAGTGTTAGTGACTATTCATAGATGTTATATCCGGGATACGGGTTACCCTAACCCTTTGGGCATGAATTACTCCACTTAGTGTTTGTCACTGTTAATATATGCTGTATCGGGGGTACAAGTCCCTAACCCTTCTGGCATGAAACACCCCAGTAAGTCTGTGTCACGCGATGTGGCAAGCTATGCAACGGTGACAGAACAATTGACAAAACCAAGTTAAATTTGTTTACAGATTTAACTTCCGTTATGTAGTGCCTTGATCATATTTTAACCGTTTTTGTTATTGGCTTAACATTACGCCACTCGTGACCAATGATCACCGTGTAATAAATTGTTCCCCCACTACTGGTTTGTCTTATTTTGTGATACTTGCTAGAAAGAATCGTTCTAATATGCCTTTATATGGCGTGATCTCGAGCACGCTTCAAAAGAGCCCCCCCCCCCCCCCCCCAAAAAAAAAAAAAAAAACTGAACCGTCAGTCGGCACTGCATTTTCACTGTGACCGTATGACTGCAGTTTATCTCATGAGGCCTTTTGAACATAAAACACAAATGACCATATCACGTGCTCGTTGAGAATGTAAAAATATATCTGATTGTCTGAGGACCGTAGCAGCGTCACCGCTGCCAGGAAGCAGACGCGGCAGGAGAGACCGTTCCAGAGATGAAAAGCAATAAAACAAACGGAGAGTCTTACATCCTATTTATGCTAGAAATGTTTTAATTTTGTTTAAACTGGCATTATTTAAACCTGTTTATATAAACTCGCGCTTGAAATTCACATTTTATCGCTCAAAGCACGTCGGCCCACGGAGGGGCGGGTAGTTCAAAGGAAATTGCATGGAACTCCTCAATTAGGTAAATTACCAATGTTTTAAAACATTTATGACAAATTTGGATTTTTATTTTCATTTCAGTACATCAGTACTGTTTCAAGCTGGAAAATTTTGGATATTCAATGTGTAATTGTGCTAATCAATGGTCATACCGAGTGCACACCTGATACATGTCACACCTGGATTTTTTACCTGTGCAGGTGATTGACCAAGCTGAACAGCATTTAATATTTTTTTTGTATGAAACGTTCACAGCCAGAGTAAAAACTTTTCTAGATTTTCATGAAAACTAATTAGATTTGCCATTTTTTGTCTACCTGCACAGGTGAAAATATATTAATTTAGGATGTAAAGGTAAGCACATAATCAGTGCAGTTTGCAGCGATAATTCATACATTTTGCGCAAAAATAAAGATTATTTTGGTGATGTCCCTTATAACATGTATAATTTTAAAATTTAATTTAAAAAATGAGATGTTACCTTAATTTACCTGAACTCACCTGTGCAGGTGAGCATATGTTACAGGTAGTAGTTGTCAAAATTGAAATACGCAACTGGCGTGGCTGTGCAATTGATTGAAAGATAGTTTGTGCATATTGTTTTGGCTACTTTTAAAAAATTTCCTTCCCAGTCTTCAACTGAGAAGTAGTCTTTATTGTCGGTACTGGCAAAAGTAATTAAATCCTTTTAAGATGAAAGGTATTATTACAGGTAACCCAATAAATTGTGCAGTTAGGCCCAGTAATTCATATAATGTACACATGCCACACAAAATTAAGATTTATTCTGTCGGTATCCCTTATTACTTGTATAATAATACATGATAATTTACCTGTGTTGACCTGAACCCACCTGTACAGGTGAGTATATTTTTATGTGTTACCATAACCAAAATTATCAATTTATATTCTACGTCTCTAAAATCAAAATATAATATGTTTTGACATAGTTGACACTTGTTCATCCATATTCGTCTTTGGCACTAATCAGCATGATTTTGTCTCTGCCATAGGTAATTAAATCAGTTGAAGAACAAAGGTATTCACATAGGTAACTTAATTACTGTACTTAATAGCACCTGTTCTTATATCAAAAGTGAATTATACAGTCAATAAATGGAAATGGTATTAATTTATAGTTACTGTAATGATGAACAAGATGTTTGCGTTCACATTCAGAAAAGAAAAATAATTTACCTATACTTACCTTTACTTTCCTGTGCAGGTAAACATATGTGTTATATTTTAACAGAGTCCTAGAATATGCTTCTTGGGTCAGCAAGCTTTTCAGGTGAAAAATATTTGATTTTCACTGTAAAATCCAATTTTATTTGCATATTCTGTTTTTTTTTGGTGATTCCCTTTCCATAAATAAAACAAATCATTTACAATTTTACTTACCTTTAAATAATAATTACCTTTGAGTAAAAAAAATCCTTATATTTCCCTTTTTTGATCAAATGGTAAATGGGTTACCTGAACAAGATAAAAGGGTCACTTTGGTGAAATACCAGTGAGCAGAAATGCAGGTATTACAGATTTACCTATTGTTACCTGTATTAACCTAACTTACATACATATGAGAAGGTATGCAGAAAAAAAAATATAATTGACATAAAGGAAATATACCTTACAGTAAATGCAGAAAATGTCACAAAGATACCTTGAAAGGGACTGAGTTAATGTGTCTTATATGGATTCATGTCAAAATGTGGGAAAAAAATGCAAAATTAATCTGAACAGTAGGAGTGTCACAAGCCCCCAGCCGAATCTGAACAGTAAAGGGTTAATATATGCTATATTCAGGATACGGGTGGCCCTACCATTCGACCATGAAATACTCATGTAAATGTTTTTCACTATTGATATATGCTATATCCGGGATACGGGTTACCCTAACCCTTCGGGCATGAAATACTCCTGTAAGTGTTTGTCACTATCAATATATGATATATCCGGGATACGGGTTACCCTAACCATTCGGGCATGAAATACTCCAGTAAGTGTTTGTCACTATTGATATATGCTATATCCGGGATACGGGTTACCCTAACCCTTCGGGCATGAGATAATCAAGTAATTTTTTTGTCCCTATTGATATATGCTATATCGGGGATAAGGGGTACCCTAACGCTCCGGGCATTAGATACCCCAGTAGATGTTTGTCATTATTAATATGTGTTATATCCGGGATACGGGTAACCCTAACCCTTCGAGCATGAAATACTTCAGTAAGTGTTTGTGACTATTCATATATGCTATATCCGGGATACGGGTTACCCTAACCCTTCGGGCATGAAATACTCCTGTAAGTGTTTGTGACTATTCATATATGCAATATCCGGGATACGGGTTACCCTAACCCTCGGGCATGAAATAATCCAGTAAATTGCTGTCCCTATTGATATAAGCTGTATCCGGGATGCGGGTTACCCTAACCCTTCGGGCATGAAAAACTCCTGTAAGTGTGTGTCACTGTTAATATATACTATATCCAGGATAGGGGTTAGCCTAACCTTTCGGGCATGAAATAATCCCGTAAGTGTTTGTCACTATCAATATATGCTATATCCGGGAAATGTTTGTCATTATTAATATATGCTATATCATGGGTACGGGTTACCTGAACCCTTCGGGCATGAAATACTCCTGTAAGTGTTTGTCACTATCAATATATGATATATCCGGGATACGAGTTACCCTAACCCTTCGGGCATGAAATACTCCGGTAAGTGTTTGTCACTTTTGATATATGCTATATCCGGGATACGGGTTACCCTAACCCTTCGGGCAAGAGATAGTCAAGTAATTTTTTGTCCCTATTGATATATGCTATATCGGGGATACGGGGTACCCTAACGCTCCGGACATTAGATACCCCAGTAGATGTTTGTCATTATTAATATGTGCTATATCCGGGATACGGGTAACCCTAACCCTTCGGGCATGAAGTACCCCAGTAATTGTTTGCCATTATTAATATGTGCTATACCCTAACCCTTCGAGCATGAAATACTCCAGTAAGTGTTTGTGACTATTCATATATGCTATATCCGGGATACGGGTTACCCTAACCCTTCGGGCATGAAATACTCCAGTAAGTGTGTGTGACTATCATTATATGCTATATCCGGGAAATGTTTGTCATTAATAATATATGCTATATCATGGGTACGGGTTACCTGAACCCTTCGGGCATGAAATACTCCAGTAAGTGTTTGTCACTATTAATATATGCTATGTCCAGGAGACGGGTTACCCTAACCCTTCGGGCATGAAGTACTCCAGTAATTGTTTGTCATTATTAATATGTGCTATATCTGGGATACAGGTTACCCTAAACCTTCGGGCATGAAATACTCCAGTAAGTGTTAGTGACTATTCATAGATGTTATATCCGGGATACGGGTTACCCTAACCCTTTGGGCATGAATTACTCCACTTAGTGTTTGTCACTGTTAATATATGCTGTATCGGGGGTACAAGTCCCTAACCCTTCTGGCATGAAACACCCCAGTAAGTCTGTGTCACGCGATGTGGCAAGCTATGCAACGGTGACAGAACAATTGACAAAACCAAGTTAAATTTGTTTACAGATTTAACTTCCGTTATGTAGTGCCTTGATCATATTTTAACCGTTTTTGTTATTGGCTTAACATTACGCCACTCGTGACCAATGATCACCGTGTAATAAATTGTTCCCCCACTACTGGTTTGTCTTATTTTGTGATACTTGCTAGAAAGAATCGTTCTAATATGCCTTTATATGGCGTGATCTCGAGCACGCTTCAAAAGAGCCCCCCCCCCCCCCCAAAAAAAAAAAAAAAAAACTGAACCGTCAGTCGGCACTGCATTTTCACTGTGACCGTATGACTGCAGTTTATCTCATGAGGCCTTTTGAACATAAAACACAAATGACCATATCACGTGCTCGTTGAGAATGTAAAAATATATCTGATTGTCTGAGGACCGTAGCAGCGTCACCGCTGCCAGGAAGCAGACGCGGCAGGAGAGACCGTTCCAGAGATGAAAAGCAATAAAACAAACGGAGAGTCTTACATCCTATTTATGCTAGAAATGTTTTAATTTTGTTTAAACTGGCATTATTTAAACCTGTTTATATAAACTCGCGCTTGAAATTCACATTTTATCGCTCAAAGCACGTCGGCCCACGGAGGGGCGGGTAGTTCAAAGGAAATTGCATGGAACTCCTCAATTAGGTAAATTACCAATGTTTTAAAACATTTATGACAAATTTGGATTTTTATTTTCATTTCAGTACATCAGTACTGTTTCAAGCTGGAAAATTTTGGATATTCAATGTGTAATTGTGCTAATCAATGGTCATACCGAGTGCACACCTGATACATGTCACACCTGGATTTTTTACCTGTGCAGGTGATTGACCAAGCTGAACAGCATTTAATATTTTTTTTGTATGAAACGTTCACAGCCAGAGTAAAAACTTTTCTAGATTTTCATGAAAACTAATTAGATTTGCCATTTTTTGTCTACCTGCACAGGTGAAAATATATTAATTTAGGATGTAAAGGTAAGCACATAATCAGTGCAGTTTGCAGCGATAATTCATACATTTTGCGCAAAAATAAAGATTATTTTGGTGATGTCCCTTATAACATGTATAATTTTAAAATTTAATTTAAAAAATGAGATGTTACCTTAATTTACCTGAACTCACCTGTGCAGGTGAGCATATGTTACAGGTAGTAGTTGTCAAAATTGAAATACGCAACTGGCGTGGCTGTGCAATTGATTGAAAGATAGTTTGTGCATATTGTTTTGGCTACTTTTAAAAAATTTCCTTCCCAGTCTTCAACTGAGAAGTAGTCTTTATTGTCGGTACTGGCAAAAGTAATTAAATCCTTTTAAGATGAAAGGTATTATTACAGGTAACCCAATAAATTGTGCAGTTAGGCCCAGTAATTCATATAATGTACACATGCCACACAAAATTAAGATTTATTCTGTCGGTATCCCTTATTACTTGTATAATAATACATGATAATTTACCTGTGTTGACCTGAACCCACCTGTACAGGTGAGTATATTTTTATGTGTTACCATAACCAAAATTATCAATTTATATTCTACGTCTCTAAAATCAAAATATAATATGTTTTGACATAGTTGACACTTGTTCATCCATATTCGTCTTTGGCACTAATCAGCATGATTTTGTCTCTGCCATAGGTAATTTGATCAGTTGAAGAACAAAGGTATTCACATAGGTAACTTAATTACTGTACTTAATAGCACCTGTTCTTATATCAAAAGTGAATTATACAGTCAATAAATGGAAATGGTATTAATTTATAGTTACTGTAATGATGAACAAGATGTTTGCGTACACATTCAGAAAAGAAAAATAATTTACCTATACTTACCTTTACTTTCCTGTGCAGGTAAACATATGTGTTATATTTTAACAGAGTCCTAGAATATGCTTCTTGGGTCAGCAAGCTTTTCAGGTGAAAAATATTTGATTTTCACTGTAAAATCCAATTTTATTTGCATATTCTGTTTTTTTTGGTGATTCCCTTTCCATAAATAAAACAAATCATTTACAATTTTACTTACCTTTAAATAATAATTACCTTTGAGTAAAAAAAATCCTTATATTTCCCTTTTTTGATCAAATGGTAAATGGGTTACCTGAACAAGATAAAAGGGTCACTTTGGTGAAATACCAGTGAGCAGAAATGCAGGTATTACAGATTTACCTATTGTTACCTGTATTAACCTAACTTACATACATATGAGAAGGTATGCAGAAAAAAAAAATATAATTGACATAAAGGAAATATACCTTACAGTAAATGCAGAAAATGTCACAAAGATACCTTGAAAGGGACTGAGTTAATGTGTCTTATATGGATTCATGTCAAAATGTGGGAAAAAAATGCAAAATTAATCTGAACAGTAGGAGTGTCACAAGCCCCCAGCCGAATCTGAACAGTAAAGGGTTAATATATGCTATATTCAGGATACGGGTGGCCCTACCCTTCGACCATGAAATACTCATGTAAATGTTTTTCACTATTGATATATGCAATATCCGGGATACGGGTTACCCTAACCCTTCGGGCATGAAATACTCCAGTAAGTGTTTGTCACTATTGATATATGCTATATCCGGGATACGGGTTACCCTAACCCTTCGGGCATGAGATAATCAAGTAATTTTTTTGTCCCTATTGATATATGCTATATCGGGGATACGGGGTACCCTAACGCTCCGGGCATTAGATACCCCAGTAGATGTTTGTCATTATTAATATGTGCAATATCCGGGATACGGGTAACCCTAACCCTTCGGGCATGAAGTACCCCAGTAATTGTTTGCCATTATTAATATGTGCTATACCCTAACCCTTCGAGCATGAAATACTCCAGTAAGTGTTTGTGACTATTCATATATGCTATATCCGGGATACGGGTTACCATAACCCTTCGGGCATGAAATACTCCAGTAAGTGTTTGTGACTATTCATATATGCTATATCCGGGATACGGGCTACCCTAACCCTCGGGCATGAAATAATCCAGTAAATTGTTGTCCATATTGATATAAGCTGTATCCGGGATGAGGGTTACCCTAACCCTTCGGGCATGAAAAACTCCTGTAAGTGTGTGTCACTGTTAATATATACTTTATCCAGGATAGGGGTTAGCCTAACCTTTCGGGCATGAAATACTCCCGTAAGTGTTTGTCACTATCAATATATGCTATATCCGGGAAATGTTTGTCATTATTAATATATGCTATATCATGGGTACGGGTTACCTGAACCCTTCGGGCATGAAACACTCCAGTAAGTGTTTGTCACTATTAATATATGCTATGTCCAGGATACGGGTTACCCTAACCCTTCGGGCATGAAGTACTCCAGTAATTGTTAGTCATTATTAAAATGTGCTATATCCGGGATACGGGTTACCCTAAACCTTCGGGCATGAAATACTCCAGTAAGTGTTAGTGACTATACATATATGTTATATCCGGGATACGGGTTACCCTAACCCTTTGGGCATGAATTACTCCACTAAGTGTTTGTCACTGTTAATATATGCTGTATCGGGGGTACAAGTCCCTAACCCTTCTGGCATGAAACACCCCAGTAAGTCTGTGTCACTAATAATATGTGCTTTATCCGGGATACGGGGCATTATAAACAGTCATAATATTACGACTCGTTGACATTACATAGCTTAATATATGGTGTGTACTCAGTATATTATTATACAATCCTTTCAACTTCAATAAATTTCCTACACACATGCTTCTATACAATGTTTGAGCGGGCATCTTGTTAAATGAAGAATAAATTACGCCATATACATATGAACGGTTAGTAGAGTTTTCGGTGAAATGCGCACTGCGATCGCAGCTTAATATGACCAAAGGCATTTGCTACCGAGCATATCTGTTTGCTACTTTGCGACTGTTAATTGCTACCGCGCATATTGCTTTGAGTGTTCCTGTCCGAGCGACCTCTGGCAGCAAAGACTTGCACTACGTCAACAGTAGCAGATTTTGCGATCGCAAATTCTTAGTCCCCATTGCGGTCGCAGTGGGTTGCGACCGCGCAGGTCTTTTTGCTACCGCGCATATTGCGCATTGCGATCGCAGCCTAATATGACCAAAGGCATTTGCTACCGCGCATATCTGTTTGCTACTTTGCGACTGTTTATTGCTACCGCGCATATTGCTTTGAGTGTTCCTGTCCGAGCGACCTCTGGCAGCAAAGACTTGCACTACGTTTTGCTATCGCGCACATTGCGCATTGCGCTCGCAGCTTAATATGACCAAAGGCATTTGCTACCGCGCATATCTGTTTGCTACTTTGCGACTATTAATTGCTACCGCGCATATTGCTTTGAGTGTTCCTGTCCGAGCGACATCTGCCAGCAAAGACTTGCACTACGTCAACAGTAGCAGATTTTGCGATCGCAAATTCATAGTCCCCCTGGATAGCAAGGGACAGTAACTTGCGACCGCGCAGGTCTTTTTGCCACCGCGCACATTGCGCATTGCGATCGCAGCTTAATATGACAAAAGGCATTTGCTACCGGGCATATCTGTTTGCTACTTTGCGACTGTTAATTGCTACCGTGCATATTGCTTTGAGTGTTCCTGTCCGAACGACCTCTGGCAGCAAAGACTTGCACTACGTCAACAGTCGCAGATTTTGCGATCGCAAATTCATAGTTCCCATTGGTAGCAATGACAGCCACTTGCTACCGGGCAGGTCTGATTTGCTACCGCGCACTTTGCGCTACGAGCCGGTCTGTGCCTGATGGTAGCAAGTCCGGTGGCTGTTCAGTGCGCGATGTGGCAAGCTATGCACAAGAGTAGCAAATGCTACTGTGCGACTGCCATTTGCTACCGCGCACTTTGTGCTGAATAGCCGCTGAGAGCAGAATGGTAGCAAAGTGAGTGGAAGCTGAGTGCGCGTTGTGCCAGGCTATGCGCAATGGTAGCAAAGAATCCCAGGGATAAGTCTGGAAAACCGACAGTTCCCCGCATATATGCGTGAACAGTCCTTCCTAATGCTTGTTATGCTAGACACTCAATACAACAGTGATGTCCAAGTCTGTGTCAGCACCAACATATACCATCAGCGGTTTAGCATGAAATTTCTACTGTGCGTGTCCTTGCCAGGAGCTCGGTCTCTAGCGTTTCACAGCTGCAAACCAAGTGATGAATCCGTAATATTAACCAACAACTAACCTATGACAATACGGACACCTCATATAGAAGAACACCTCGTATCAAGGGCTATTGTTGAAGCAAGTCAGAGACAGGCTATACCTGGGAGCCTGATGCTGATACCGGAGATGAAGGACTTTCAAGCTACAGGGTCTGCAACGAGAGGTCTACATCGAAGTGGGCAGTTTGTGAGAAATTCCATGACTACCTGTATGGTCGAGAATTTGACTAGTTTACAGACAACAACCCACTAGCTAACCTGATGACAACAGCAAAACTTGACACGACTGGTCACCGATGGTTAACCGATCTAGCTAACTACAATATCACAATTCATTACCGTGCCGGTAAGCAAAACATCGATACGGACACATTTTCCCGGTTTCCAAAGTCCATCACAATGAGTCCCCAGACGATTCAAGCAGGGTTGCAGAACCAACAAGTCAATCAGGTTAATCTCGTTGAATGAACTTGCATGCTTCAGTCTGACAAACCACCGCAGGATAACTCCATTGTTCATTTCAGCGGGGGAAAAGGTCATTACTCTGCAAACATAAACCCAGAGTGTAAACTACTCCTGCAAGAATGGACTCGTCTGTTTTTGCATGCAGGACTCCTATATCAACGCTGCAATATTGCAGACAAGGTCAGATATCAGTCGCTACTGCCAAAGTGTATGCGCAAGAAAGCTCTCATTGGACTTCACGACGAGAATGGTCATTTCGGTTTCGATCGATTGATTGATTTAGTTCGGTCCCGGTTCTACTGGCCTGGTTTGACCAAAGATGACGATTTGGTCTGCGTCGATTACCTGACTTTGGGGAAATCGAAAGGCGGTTATGGTAATGTTTTAGTAATAACGGACCAATTCACAGATACGCTATTGTCGTTCCTTCCAGAAACCCAACCGCTGAGACGACTGTTCGTGTACTATTTGATAAATTCCAGGTGCATTATGGTTTTTAGCGAGATTACATAGCGACCTGGGTAGAAATTCGGAATCGGAAATTATCAGGAATCTTTGTAAAAGCTGTGAAATCAAGAAAAGTCCAACTACTGCATATCATCCTTGAGCTAATGGTCTCTGTAAACGTTTCAACCAAAATCTTCTTCAGATGCTTGGCACACTCTATAAAGATAAAAAAGTCAGATTGGAAAACATACGTTCCGAGTTTGGTACACGCTTATAATGCCACGAAAGACGAAAGTACTGTATTTTCGCCTTTTTAATGTTTTGCAGACACCCATCACTACAAGTGGATGTAGCGTTAGGAATACTATCCGAATAAGAGAAAGAACGAAGCCCTTCTGAGTTCGTCCGTAACTTCCAGAACAAGATGTTGTCTGCGTAAGGCATTGCCCGCACTAAATCGGAGAAGACAGCAAAGAAATCAAAAGAATGATTGGATCTAAATGTACGCGAATCGTTATTACACCCCGGAGATCGGATTTTAGTTTAAAATGTCGCCTTTAAAAGGAAGCACAAACTGGCTGATCACTGGGAGAAAAATGTGTACATCGTTGAGGCTCACCCGAACGAAGAAATACCTGTATATGTAGTCTCCAAGGAAGATGGTAAACATCAGAAAAATACTAGGAATATGTTGCTCTCTTTGACCAGTATCCCTCTAATAACAATAAGTGAGGAAACTGAGCAGAGAGAATGCGGCCGTAAACCAACTCGCCCTAGAACTTGTTTCTGGAGAGGTTCTTCCTCTGAAGAGTCTGACAAATCCGATCAGGAAAATGAATATGAACTGCAGGCGATACTGTTGGATCAATCTACACCGGATTTCGTGCCTTCTCATACAATACAAGCGACATCTGAGCCAATCTTTACAGAAGGAACACAAGATGAGTGGGCACTTGAAAACCGCAGAAACGTTGCATTAAGTGTTCCTGATGGGTCTAATGATGCCAACAACGAGAGCGATTCTGCACCAAGATATTTTGACAAAGGTACTCATTTTATAGATGATGACATTTACCAGCAAGAAACTAAGCCAGATATCGGTCTCCAGGGCATCCCAGATTAGCCGGGACCAAACAAAACACCGAATCAAGACGTTTCCGACAATCAGTCTTTTCATGATTACCAAACCATTTCTGGTAGGGGTACACCTACGGGTAAATCCTTGCGTTCGTGTCTAGCACCCCGTAGGTCAACAAGACAACGTCAGTCTCCACAGAGGTATTAAGATGAGGATTTTAATCCTTCACAAAAATCATCATCCACTTTAGTAGATAAGATGCACTTACTCATGCAGGTGAAGGAAAGCTTTCCTTCCGAGATATCTACACTGTCATAGCTGCTGCCATCGTAGAACTTGTTCGTAACAGTTGATTTGAAAGTAATGTTTGATGGTATCAGTCATATAGGTGTATGACGTAATGTATTTGAAGTATGGTGATGTATTTTTACACATGTCAATTAAGGGAGCTAATGATTATGTATTAAACCCGGTTAAACCCGCCCCGCTCAGGGCCAAATTATGTACCGGAC
Source organism: Sipunculus nudus (assembly GCA_026874595.1). Taxonomy (NCBI): domain Eukaryota; kingdom Metazoa; phylum Annelida; class Sipuncula; order Golfingiida; family Sipunculidae; genus Sipunculus; species Sipunculus nudus. The sequence continues at coordinate 22,701,744 of CM049311.1, forward strand.
AAAGAGGCCTGCTAGAGTAGATTCGGAAGCATGAAATGCTGGCGAATTTGGATATTACATTTTACTTTTAAAACTAATAAGTAAACAAGCGAATAAGTTATGAAAGTCCAAACATATTTAGAATGATCACTGCCATTAGTGTGGTAATAAAACAGAGTTAAATATCTAGAATGAGAGCTCCCTTGGTACAGGGTCACACTGTAATCTTGACAGGTATTCACAATTATGGAGGAAATGGGAAGCATGTAAATAATAACGATTAGAACAATTGCGATTGTCAAAATATCCCACTACATAGATGCACGGTTATTTGAGGCGACCACCAAGAGTGGTTTGGTAATAAAAACACTCTATTATAAAGGAATTTAGAACTTTAACCTGGAAGATGTTTACTATGTCAAGCCCTGTGGTGTTGGGTTTACATATCATACTATATTACATTTAAACATTAAGACTATAATATGCTACTAATATGGAGGGATGACCCTGCTCCCTCACACACACATGCACACAGGCACACACACTATCTCTCACTATCGGTACAGGTCTAGGGTCCTTGCAGCAATTACACAAGATTTAAAGCAGGGCTATTGACTATTCTACTCCCTTAACTGGAAACGAATCAATTTATTGAAAGCATTGGTGTTTAGTGTCCATTTATTATATTATGTTTTCCCATACGAGATATTTTCATGAAAGGTGTAGAATCCTATATAAATCAGACATACTGACTTCATGGGAGCAGAAGTTGAAGTATCGTCATCGGAAAGATGGCCAGATATATGTTGGAAAACATTTTGGATTATCATCACACAGGCACGGATAAAAACACAAGCTCCTTCCTGGTTGTCAATCGTGCTGTACTGTGTATATGCTATATATCCCACTATCTCTAGGAGACATGGAACACCAAAACTCCGTTCCACTTGAGATGACTGGCTTGTTCTTTTTTTTTTTTTTTTGCATCACATTAATTCGTTGCTATCTTCGTGTGTTTTTCTGTTTTCTGTTTAAGTGCGATGCATTTAAATATTTGAATCAATTTCGATAATGTGAGTTATATTCTTCTTTGCAAAACCGCTTGTTTAGTTTATTTCAGTGAGACCCCTTTTAAAAGAAACTAGCAATTTACTGTGCAATGCCCGAACACAACATCCCGTACTGTGGTGTAGGAAAAACACCGAAAATCCGGAGATACGGAAAATCATACAAATCGCGTTACGCTATAAATATAATGATTCATTATATATATGGGGTTGTGAATAAATCTTTCGGAACATCGTTCGGAACATGTTTCGGAACAGCGTATAGTCGCATACGGGTGTCGCCCCAAGCCAGTGCCTAACTTGTTGTCGGGATCTTTGACACATAGTTCCCTACAAATATACCATGTGACATGAGAGACTGATATATATTATGATGTATATTACATATACATATAACAGATATCGTCCATGGGATAGACCTTAGAAGAAAATGCAAAAAAATACCAGTTTTAGTTGTGAAAATAGTAACAATGATGGCCATGACTTATACGCAATAAGCATACACACTGAATGAAAAAAATAAAAGTCTTTAAAAGCAAAGAGTTTTACATAAACATTTTTGAAAATGAGATGGCACATGCATGTTAAAGAAACAAATACCAGTACAAACGTATAAAATTTACATTTTTAAAGGAGTTTTACATTTGAAACAGCAGTAATGAGAAAAAAACCTTGATTTCAAAACATTATAAGTCAATATTATTTGTTTACAACTTTGGTGGTGCCACTCCGCACAAATATACACATCACACTTTACCAACCCCAGATAACCAGATAGGGGTCCCGGAGCAAAACTCTGTCCCACGGTCACGCACTCTTTACCCATTGTACAACGGGGCCAAAGCCAAAAAGAAAAGAGGCACCCGCGGGGGAGCAAAAATTAAAATTATTAATTATGCACGTTATACGCAAATATATTGCTAATAAAAGTGGGTGGAATCTCTTCTGTCAAACCCGGATCATATGTATGTCGAAAATCACGGCAATCCGTAGGGTGGTATCAGAGGAGATACGGAAAATTACAAAAATCGCCTTACGCTATTAATATATTGATAGCTTTATATTGCATTATCATGAACAATTATATGCTTCGGTAATGTACCAGCATTTTCCGTGTAACAAGAGCATTAGTAATTGCGTATTTGGTACTTTGTGTTTAATTTAGGATTAATTCATCTATGCATGACTGTTGTAGTGATAATTGTCGGGTTATGTACCAAACTCTCATGTTATGCAATTTTTTAGAATTATTCTATTGCATGAGATTTATTAATGAAATGTGCCCGCTTTGTCTCGCCTCCTAAAAATAAGATGAAACTAACGGAAATAAATAGGACAGGTCGTAGAAGTGGTTCATTTGCATTTGTAACATCTTCTTACACTGCTGTTTTCCAGGCTACTTTGTATTACTTTGTTGTTTACCGAAGTCTAGATGTCCTCCCATTCTCTATATCCTTCAGGATTTTCTTTAACTCTGAAATCAACGTGAGAACTCATCATCCTCAGTAGTTTTATCTGGTCACACTTTCTACGGACTCAAACTTCTCACAAATTACTCAATCTGAGATTTTTTTTTCTCGCTAAAAAACTAGTCATGCTTTTTACGTTTACCGCGAGGGGACCCTACTAGCGATATGTGACATGATACGATTCCGCCAGAATTAACCGTCGAGGCAGCCATTGAGACATGTATATCACTGCGCAGATACCTGAGTGTTAGGGTAGGTTTAAAATCAATTGTCTCTATCGGCTGTTTCTGGAATATTATATTTACAGAACCAGTAAGAATTCTGGGCGTTTACTGAGTGAGATTAAGAAGGTGGTGGCAGCCTGTTTTGCTCGAATACAGTCATAATTTGTACACTTCTACCGCCCTGGAATGAATATGTATTCAATATAGTGCCGGGCTGCTAAGGTCGGCTGCACACAGCTAGGAGGTCACATAGTTAACCTTTAAAACTATTCGATTGACTAGGTAAAACTACTGAGGATGATGAATCTAAACTTCTCACGTTGTTTTCAGTGTTAGAGAAAAATCGTGATGGATATGGGAGGACACCTGATTGTTTTAAGTGAGATCTCACTGAAATACACTAATCAAGCGGTTTTGCAAAGAAAAATATAACACACAATACAGAAATTGACTCAAGTATTTAAAAACATCATACCAAACTAGAGGACATGAAAAAAACACAGGTAGCAAGGAAATCATGTGATGCTAAAGCACTAAGTTAGTCCTCTCAAGTAGAACGGAGATTTGGTGTTCCATGTCTACTAGAGATGGTGGGATATATAGCATATACGCAGCACGATTGACAACCGAGGAAGGACCTTGTGTTTGTATTTGTGACTGTGTCATGATAATCCAAAATGTTTTGCAACATATATCTGGCCATCTTTCCGATGACGTTACATCAGCTTCTGCTCCCATGAAGTCAGTATGTCTGATTTATATAGGATTCTAAACCTTTAATGAAATAGCTCATGTGAGAGGAACATAATATAATGAATGGACACGAAACACCAATGCTTGCAATAAATTCATTCGTTTCCAGTTAAGGGAGTGGAATTAAACAGTAGCCCTGCTTTATATCTTGTATTATTGCTGCAAGAGAGAGGGTGTGTGTGCGTGTGTGTATGTGTGTGAGAGAGAGCAGGTTATCCCTCTATATTAGTAGCATATTATAGTCTTAATGTTTAAATATAATACGGTATGATATGTAAACCCAACACCACAGGGCTTGACACAGTCAACATCGTCCTGGTTAAAGTTCTCCATTTCTTTATAATAGAGTGTTATATTACCCATCCACTCTTTGTGGTCGCCTAAAATAACCGTGCATCTATATAGTGGGTTATTTTGACAATCCAAATTGTTCTAATCGTTATTATCTACATGCTTCCCATTTCCTCCCGACCCTGTACCAAGGGAGCTCTCATTTTAGATATTTAACTCTGTATTATTACCACTCTTTTACCGGTGGTCATTCTAAATATGTTTGGACTTTCAAAACTTATAAGATTATTCACTTATTAGTTTTAAAAGTAAAATGTCCTATCAGAATTCGCTAGCATTCCATGCTTCCGAACCTACTCTAGCAGGCCATTTTTACCGGTACCTAATGTGACCCTGAACGGGGCGGGTTTGACACGAGTCTCGTGGGGACCCGCAACCCAGGTGTCCCGCGTTCAGTGCAGGACGGAGCGGCTGTAGGTTATATGCTAATATGGCCTTTGGTAAAATATGAATAAATTCAGTGGCGGTTTTTGTAAAAAAAAAATGTACAATCATCCTTTCCCACGATGCTGAATACATCCTTGAACTTAAAACGTTGAAGATGAGGCGAACACGGGTTGAAAGAAAAATGTGGGATATGTGCGGGTTGAAAAATGGGCGTAACTGCGGGCCGATGATTGCATTATCTTTGAGAGCGGGTTTAAATTAAGCATATTAACCCTGATTCTATTTATTCAATTACTCAGCATAGCTACATGAAAATAAAAGACTGGGCAATTTTAAACAGAGGTGGGTATAATAATATTAAAACAACACCTGTTATTGACATTGAAGGGACCGGACATTTTGACGGCAATAAAGAGGTACCCTTAGTAGGCAGATCATATACTTAGGGACCTACTTTAAAGGGACTGCCCGTAAGTAGGAGGTGCCCTAAGTAAAGGACCACTGTGCCTGTCTAATAACAACAGGTACTGCAGAAAAATAAGCTATAAAAATTCCACTTTTACTTCAATTGACCAACATGTTGTCTCTTCTTTGTACTTTTTAACCTGTCTTATCTATATCTGCATCGCATATGTGAGTTTCACTTGATTTATGGGTTTCGGTCTTCAGACCCAAGTTACCCGGATGTGTTGTTTCCATCATTTCATTTCCAAAGCTATTTTTCCTGATAATACTATAACTACAATACGTTAACAGTTTACTCTTACATATTCGAAACACACACTAAAGTCCGAAAAGCCATATGAAGTAATTTCTACATTAATAATCTAAATAATTTTTAGATTATAATATATAGAATTGTCGATTTTAATCATATGAAAACATTTAGGTAGTGCAAATATAAGATCTATTTTCTAACGCATATTTTCTTTTTGTCCATACTAAGACCCTTCTTTTGATTTTACTTTTTATCCTATATATATCTAGTAGTTAATTCATACATGTATACATTTATTTAGTTGATTCGTATTTACATATTTAGTCACTTATTAATAATAATATACAATAGTATGAGTCTTTTTTATCATACAGAATCTGGCTGTATAGACAATGTGGCACTCATAAAGCTAGCTTACCAAAAGAGTACTTTGTATCACGCGGACAAACACTACTACAGCTCCGCCTGGCGGGCAGTGGACGGCAGAGGCCGTGTTCCTGCGTACCAGAAGAAGGATGTGCTTCTACTGCTGACGGGACAGACAAGGACGCCTGGTGGATGGTAAACCTACAGAGACTCTATGTCGTCGTCAATATAACAGTCAGTGGTAAAGCAGATAACTGTAAGTTTTTTTTGTTCCACTTAGCGCGGCTCAAAAAATCATATTTTAGTGGAGGCAAATACGTTTTATTTATGAGACATTTATTTTTTACACTATTCTAAAAGAACAATTATAAAATTTTATGGTTTGAAAAAAAAACTCTTACAGCAATTTTTATTATATTGAAATAAATTGAAATATCGATTGGCCTAAAACATTGGCGTTTACAGTTTTTGATATCGGTCTACATATGATCAACGCTATGAAATATTTTATAGAACGTAGAACGTACAGTATTGCAGGTAATATTTTTCTTATTTGAATTTCTCTTTCATTGTTGTATTATCAAAAGGTATCAATTATTTCTCATTAATTTTATTATATTATATATACAATGTTAAAAAATCAAAGCGAAACCCTCTATTTACAGAAAATTCTCTGGTTTTTTTTCGAAGATAATATAGTGGTGCCTAATAAAATTCCAATTTTACATTCAACATCCACATGAATATACATATGAAAACATTAACCATTATGGGCTTGTCAATCATTTCTTTACATCAACAGCATTAATATTTTACAGTTGAACGCTTGAGAGATTTCTACATCCGTGTCGGTCACAGCAGCAATGTAACACAGCATGCCTACTGTGCATACAAATCAGGTTTGGTAAAACTACGCGTAAGTGAAACGTTCAGTTGTAACAGTACATTAGTAGGTAGCTGGGTCAGTATACAGAGGACTAACGATAAAGGGTCTACCGATCAAGGGGTCAGGGACGGCTGCAGCTGTGTGAGGTCAAGGTATACGGCTACGAGAAAAGAAGTACGTTCTTTCATTCTAACGTTCATGTAAGCCAACCAAAATACACAATATGCGATAGAATAAAGCGTGATGTTATATATATTTAGATCAGATATTATAGCAGTTGTTTATTGCAGTAAACCATTAGATTTATATATATATATATATATATTTCTGATAATAATTATTATTATTATTGCGTTCAAATCATGTAAACATAAGAAAATTTATATAGGAGAGAAGCATTTAAGGTGTCCTGTGTTACAAGATTATGTTCGTATAAGTTTCTCTTCTTTTCTTAACCTCGGGAATGAAAGATTTTTGCGACTTTCAACTTGTGGACACCGTGAGTTTGGACTCACCTGTCAGAACATCTGCCATTGTGCCAACAACTGGGACTGTGACAAGGAGACAGGAGAGTGTCCAGAGGGAGCCTGTGATGAGGGTTATGGCGGCTACGCTTGCAGCATTAATAAGAAAATGAATCATAGGACCCTCACTAATGTTCGCTCACTACTATGTTGAGGGAGAGAGAGAGAGTATGAGAGAGAGATTTGTATAACAAGAATCATAATATAATATATCATAACTGACAGTAATCACAAATATTGGAATATATGTTCTTTCTTAAAAAAAATATTACGATTGGTATCGATAAAACACTTTGTCCTCGACATTAAAATATTTCATAAGATGAAAATATTAGACATTCCTATAATTATAAGTTGGGTTAATTAAATTTATCACTTTACGATCTGAAGTTACTTAAAATATATGTAGATCATGTATTTATTGTATTACATGTCTATTTGCAGAGTTGCCAAAACTTTACTGGCGAAACGAAAACACAGCGACGCCGGTGGATAACACAAACCATGTACGGATCATCTTCTATCAGTTTAAGAAAGGCCCTTATGCCTACCTTGACTCGGGTGAAGGTCCGGTGAAAGAATACAGCGTAGACGTAAAGGCAGACGGGTCAAATGATTGGGCTGCCATGGCAACGTTTAGACATGATGATACGAAGGACAGGCTGGATGTAACTGTCACTGGTCTGAAGTACTACCGGAGAAACACCATGAGGGTAGTTCCCTGGTATCAACGAGGTGATGTCAGACTTAGGGGAAGAGGAGAAGGTACATTTACCATGAGAACAGACTGTGGAAGTAAGTGTATCGCTTTACTGAAATATACAATGAATTGGTTAATTACTTTGAGTCATTTCCATTTGACGAGCCCAAATTTTGCCTGATCATCTTAGATTCTTCAAATTTTCCACCTATTAAAAGCCTTCTACTCCTAACTCAGTACTCAACTATTACTATTCAATCTTTATATTTGTTTCACTGTTACAATCTCAACCTTTCTCTTATCTTTAAAGTTTTCTATTTTAATGTGTCAATCACTGGCCAAATAAATCAGTCGTGTGTAAACAAAAATAATCCATAAACTACCTATGTACTATTACGAAAGCACTTTCGAGTGAGTTTATGCTCAAATGTAGAGTTGTTTTAATGATCTTCACTTTTAAATGACCGTCATTGACTGTCAGGCACGCTGCATTATACTAAACGATATACTAAACCCCTGTCATATTCATTTTCTTTTAGGGCCAGAAAAGCCCTCGATTACAGAAATAACAGCAGAGAGGGTAACAGGAGGAGTAAATATGATCGTCAGGTTCAAGGTAATATGAAATTTTATGTACAGAGTATGCAGCACTCTATTTTTTATCATGATAAATCGTAAGAAAAGAGTGTCCATGACATGTGATACTCTGCGAAATCAGACACACCATAAGGATCACAGCACACACACATACATATATATATATATATATAAATATCACAGTAAGCTTATTTAGATTTACAGTAAGGTTTGTCTGATCCAATAAACATATAAATTTTCTACATATTCCTAACATATAAAGTCCGTTATCGTATTTTTAAATCTTTTATCGCCTGCCATTCAAATATCTTTTGGCAGCAATTCGTCCTTTTATTGCAAGACGACCCATGCTGAATTGTGTCCGAATCATTCAACCATCCCACTGTACTGTTTGGGAAACAATCCACTTTCTGTGGATAGTAAAATAAACTCCAAGTTAAGTCGAACAAACCATTCAAGGTTTTAGGGAATATATGCATCATAAGGGTTAGAACATAACTTATCCTGTGCCAAAGCTTCATTTGTTCTTGTGGCAATGAGAACCTTATTCATGCCACTCATCGCTCTCCAGACTCAGGCAATGTGTAAAGCAGTCATGATGCCATACGGTTGATCTCTCGGATTCCCCAACATCAGGACCACACCATTGACGACCACACAAGATAGCATCATTCGAGGTGAATAGGACAAATTGAAAGAGACTGAAAGCTACATAGATTAAGGTTTATTCTCCGGAAAACGCAATATAACTTTACAATGCAATCACTTATTAGTCAATAAAAACGCATAAATATATTAGAGCACCTGAAAAATTGGCCGAAACACATAACTCCTTGTACCACGTCGGTAAGCTTCCGTTTATCTCCCTATGCTACCTCGGCCTCCGTCGATCTCATTCTGTCACCTCAGTCAGCTTCCATCAATCCCTTCTGTCAATTCAGTAAGAATCCATCGATCTCCTTCCACCACCACAGTCGGCTTCAATAAAACTCCTAGTGCCACCTCAGTCAGTTTCCGTCGATATGCTTCTGTCTACTCAGTCAACTTCCGTCAATCTCCTTCTGCCATCTAAATTAGCTACAGTTGATCTCGTTCTACCAACTCAGTCAGCTCCCATCGATCTCCTACAGCACCTCAGTTTCCGTCGATTTACTGCCACCTCAGTCAGCTTCCATCGATCTCCCTCTAGTTCTCTGTTAGCTTTCGGGGGGTCTCCTTCTGCCACCTCGGTCAGCTCCAATCGATATTTTACTGCACCTAAGTCAGCTTCAGTCAGTCTCCTTCTGCCACCCCGGTCAGCTTCATTCGATCTCTTTATGCTACCTCGGCTATCCTCGATTTCATTCTCTTGCCGCAATCAGTTTCCACCGACCTCCTTCTGCCACCTCAGTCAGCTTTTATTTATCTCCGTCTACAACCTTATTAAATTTCCACCGATCTCCTTCTGCACCTTAGTCGGTTTCCACCGATTTCCTTCTCCCCCACAGTCAGTTTCAATCAACATCGCTTTTCCAACTCTGTCAGCTTCAATCGATCTCTTTCAGCCACCTCAGCTCTCATCGATCTTCACCTTTCACCTCAGTTAGGTTCCATTCTCCTCCTTCTACACTTCAGTCAATTTCTATCCATCTCTCTTGTCCAGCTCAGCCAGCATTCATCATTCTCTTTTTGTCATCTCAACTTTTCATCTATCTCTTGTTGCTACCACAGTTCGCTTCATTCGATCTCTTTCTGCCACCTCAACCATCTTCCGTGGGTCTCCTTCTGTCACCTCAGTCAGTTTCCACTGATCTACTTCTACCACCAATCTCAACTTCCATCGATATCATTTTGTCACCATATTCCGCTTCTATCAATCTATTTCTGCAACCTCACTCAGCTTCTTTGCAAATAATGAGATGATACAATTATCAGTCCATCATCATCATCACAGAAAATAAAGTTGCCACAGTAAATGTAGCGGCTGCTAAATTTTTTTGGTCAGCTTATTTGTAGTCATTTACCGCTTAATTATATGCAACCGTCTTAACCAAATGAATTCAAGGGGTTATGGATAAAATACTTAAAACGAACCAAACAGGGTACACCATAGGAAAAGGGACATTCCAAAATATACTTTTGATGGAAGATGTAATTTGGTACATGCAAAGGAGTTCTTATTCCGTTAGATTATTCAAAGGCTTTTGATAGCCTTTTAAAAAACATAAATAATGGAATAATTTGAAAATTTACTTTTGAACCAAATTGCCTTGATTTCGTGTTATATGCTAGACACGGAAGTTTGTGTGTTGAACTATGGCTGGTTAAGCTCACGAATCCCTCTCAAAAGAGGACTCCGTCAGGGATTCCCCCTGAGTACATTGCATTTGACCTAAGGACTCTTTTCATGCTTAATATATTATATCTAATATAATATACCAAACAGTATATTACTTCTCTTTTTTATGAAATAAAAGCCTACCAGTTCTTCCTGCTGCATGCAAAATTGCTGTATAGACACATATAGTGGGCAGCATTATGTCACTACTGTGACGTCACTTCGCTGGTTCCTATAAAGGGTACAAATACACATCGGGTATCAGTTGTAGGTCAGTAGCCAGAGCAAACAACTGGCAATAGGAAGGTAATGGGATCTAACCAGTGAATAGACTCTTCTGTGTATTTATTCTTCTCTATCTCTCTCTCTCTCTCTCTCTCTCTCTCTCTCTCGATATATATATATATATATATATATATATATATATATATATATATATAATGTCAATTATTACTGTTATGTCGTTGAACCTGTTTAGAGTTTTCTCCCTGGTTCCATAAGACCTTCCTCGAGCTGTTTCCTAATCTAGTGGCAAAGATAATATTATAATATTTTACCAACTAGATGTGTCGGAACGACACAAATGCCCCCGCCTCGAGCAATTTAGAAATATTTGAAAAAATGCAAACTCGAGTTGTGACGGGTCATTATCCAGCAACACATAAAAAATCAGGCCAGTATCTGTAGTCATTGTGGAAAAAAGTCCATACATGTGCATTTTTCATTAAAAAAATTCTATTTTTCATGAAATATTCTATGTTCGGGATCTGTCATACGGTCAAAAATAGGTCTAATGGGACAAAACGCGAACTCGATCTGTAAGTGGTCATTATGCGCGCACAGACCAAAAAATAGGCCAGTATCTGTAAGCATGAAACTAGAATATTAGCAAAAGCTGATAATCAGTTATAAAGTTAAATTAGAGAAGTATGGAAACTTGAAATTACGTCTCTGTTCCCCATTTTGTATGAGCAATGGGGCTCGCAAGCGCCCTCCCTCCCCCCCCCCTAAAAAAAGAATAATTAAAAATTTAATACAAAAGCTCCAGTATCAGAATAACTAATGCTTTAGTCGCCATCATTTGTTATGCATATTGATCAAGGAGCATTTCATCAGTTCCTGCATACTGGTGGCACCACCTGTATTTTTCGAATTTATACTTGTTTTATCTATTTTCAAATGATTTGTACTCTGGGAGTCATTTTACCCTTGGGCCACTTGTTAAATTTTGCCCCATCGGATTAAGCTTTCTCCTTCCAGATAACCAATGGCTCATATTCTCCTCAATAACGCCTCCGGTTTTCTAATCCATTAAGAATAAAGGTACGAACAAAATGGTCACGGATTCAGATATCACAATCTTAGTCGGAGTACAATATTTCAAATAACTAAAATGATGGAGGATATTTCCAGGGACTACAGCAATAATACTTAAAACTGCACTTCATAGACTAACACCAATGCAATGATATTGCAGTACACAGTCGGTGTTCTTCATAATACCGACCGAGTTAGAAATTAACTTCAACAGTAAATGTAAACAAACAAACCAATATGAAATCCAGTTTTTTTATGACTGTCCTTCATATAGCCGTACATGCAGGGTAATAATCCTAGTTGGCTGCGTTAAAAGGGATATTTTTTACATGATAGGTGTATTTAGAAATTTAGCATACGTATTTTTAGTGTGATCTGCTTTATTCAAAGTGCCACGATACGTGTACAAGACCGATACCAACAAAGTGACTGGTTTTATCATTCTACATGGTCGGTAGACTCTTCCTTACGACCAGATTACCGGATGTCAGAGTGCCTTTACATCTAGGTCTCACGATCGCATTATAAGGCCCCCAGAGGATGCAAATATTTTCGTCATTTTTGACAACGCATCATGGCTTACAGGCACACTGTCAATTGACATAAACAAGACTAACCGTCAGTATTTTTTTAGTATACTTCCTAACAACTTAAAACATGAGCCAGAAAAGTTCTGTTTTAAATCTGGATAATGGAAAACCCCTCCGCATGGTTTTGAATTTCTGACCACATTAACACAGGCATGGTTCGCACGGGTAACTGAACGCAGCCAACTTGTATGCGATACAGGAAATTACTCGTTACCATAGAGACGGAGCTTCAGTTTGGGTTGTGAGTTAACATGTATACTATTGTGTTTATTCATCATTCGTAGCATAATGTTAAGGTTATGGGCTATTTTTCATATTATGAATGCAATATGGTGGAATACAACTTCGGTGCATTCATCGATATTGCTTGTATCACGACTCAAGTAGGCTTACCAGTACAAATTATCATTGCCTACTGAGTCGAGTTGTCACGGCTTACTCTCTCCCACAGGTCCGATTGCTCTACAACTTTACAAGCATTTTGACCTCGGTTATATCCAGGAAGCATTTTGGGATAAAGTGAAACCTCGAAATAACGACAGCCAAAGAGCATTCAATAAAATGGTCGCATGTTCAATTTGGTCTTCTGAGCGAGGTCTGACACAAAGAGCAAAGAAGAGACCATGAAAAACAGGTCATTAGGTCTTAACTGTAATTATACACTAACGGCACATCTGTTTGCATGTGCACATCAGTCTTTATAACATAACGGCTCTCGGACGCTCAGCGCTTGTCTAGATTATTGGGTGAATTATTCCAGCAAGGTAGTCAGGACTGGACCATGAAGATCTCACATCAATTCCTTCTTCAACCCTCTCCCTCAGCGTCCATCACGAAAGTAACACATCTGGTTTTATGGTCGTCAGATCAGGCCAGACGGCTACTCCCGGATAAATGCAGATACGACAGTACCACCAATATATATATATATATATATATATATATATATATATATATATATATATATATATATATATATATATGAATGAGAGAGAGAGAGAGATTTTGCGACTACGCACCTCAAAATAGTCAGTAAGATAAATTAGATTAAATAACTTAGACTTAACACATAAAAACGCTGTTCATACGTCTATTCCAAAATTAGAGAGCACTCATAGAGCGCAAACCTCCGTCAACACCCGGTCAATTTCCATCAGACTAGCCATGAAAAAAATAATCAGTTGTCTCTTGGTCACCGGTATAGGGTTCAACAAAATTTCTTAGATAGATTCATTCATAAATAGACAACAAGGTATTCTGGGGTAGTTTGCGCAATGGGTATAGAGGGTCATTTGCTGATTTCAGGCGATCTGTATGTTATACAGTATGGTTCCGTCTACTTTGGTTTTAACCAGTGGCTAAATATTTGCTTCATTTATACAAAATATAGAAAATGAATTGTTAGTCTTCCATTATTATGATTTTGCTGTTGCGGCACTCTATTGTTCCATCTTTACAGGACCGACATTATCTCGCTCGCTGATAATGAATGTATAGACATCCGTCTCCTTCGGTTAGTTTATCGAAAAGGTGTTTAACGAAATCTAAGTTGTATTCATTGTTTTGGTCATGAGACAAGAAATACTTTATAAAAGTTTTAGGTGGATGATTATCTTTTTACATATTTTGTGAACAATAAACATCAGACAAAAGTCATAACCTTGACTAGATTTGGTGCCAAATGCTCACTCGCACCTTATTAACCGAACCCAAAGTTTTAGGAAATGCTACCTATTCCACCATTCACAGTGTAAAGTTTCATTCAACTTTTGAAGCAGGCGCGAGGACATTTTAACAAGCAAAAAAAATAACAACGTTGATCACATAATCTTAACCAACTCCCTTGTCAGGCAATAGCATATCATTTGGGAGCAATTATACCATCTGTGGTGCAGCTTTTTCCATCAAGTATTTTACTTTTCATTGAAACTTTTTTGTAAGCTGTGCACATCAGGTAGTGTACAGTCGACAAATATTAACAGGTATTCACAGTAGGATGAAACAGGTAACGGACAGATAATTAACACTGAATGAAATCCATATGTTTTTGCTGAAGGATTCATTAAGGAAAGTTCTTCGGAAAAAAGGGGGAACTTAGAAAATGTAGGTTTTAAAGTCCTCTTGAAGGAAACAAACTGGTTTTTTTTAATTAAATATCAAATCTATTTAAAACTAATGTCATATTGAATCATATCATGTAACCTAACGTGTTTGCAGATGTTCTTCTATCCCATCTTAACCCCATCCCCATCCCCTCCCCCGTGAGTTATATTAAAAGTCAATATCAAAGTTGTTTGAAGAGCACATTCAAATTCCCTTTTAAGTACATTTCAATTTACTGACATGGCACATTTTCAATAACATTTCAAGAAACTAAGTCTAAAAAAAATCTGAACTTATTTCCTCATTCTTACTGCTCGTCGAGCTTATATAGGATTAATGATCTCTCCCATGTATACCGTAATAAAAATTGGATTATGTATATTCGATGTATAAGTAAAAATGTATAAGAAAAATTACTGACTAGAGAACATTACGGGCAAGAAATACATACATAATGTCATATTGAGTCATATCATGTAACCCAACGTGTTTGCAGATGTTCTTCTATCCCATCGTAACCCCATCCCGATCCCCTCCCCCGTGAGTTATATTAAAAGTCAATATCAAAGTTGTTTGAAGAGCACATTCAAATTCCCTTTTAGGTACATTTCAATTTACCGACATGGCACATTTTCAATTACATTTCAAGAAACTAAGTCTAAAAATAATCTGAACTTATTTCTTCATTCTTTCTGCTCGTCCAGCTTATATAGGATTAATGATCTCTCCCATGTATACCGTAATAAAAATTGTATTATGTATATTCCATGTATAAGTAAAAATGTATAAGAAAAATTACTGACTAGAGAACATTACGGGCAAGAAATACATACATAATGTCATATTGAGTCATATCATGTAACCCAACGTGTTTGCAGATGTTCTTCTATCCCATCGTAACCCCCTCCTTATCCCCTCCCCCGTGGTCTATATTAAAAATGATTTTGATTGGCAGGCTGATTTTTGTTCTTTTCTGGGAATATATAATCGTGGTATTTAAGTTGTACCAATTAAAACGGACAAATTTTAAGAGAATCAAGAAAAAATTGGTAAAGTTAAATGCTTGTTGTATTGAATTCTTCTTTTTCATTATCTTTAAATCACTTGTGACGGCACAATGGCAACATGAGCTGTTGCTTCCGTTCGGGCAAGATCACTGGTACAATATTCTTTTCATAAAACAGTAATCTATTGACAATAAGTAGCAGCCAGCTTGTACTTTATATAAAATGCAAGTTTGATTAAAGAAAGAAAAATAGAAAAATTCTGATGTTTTATGATATCTTATTGTTTATGGGATGGCTGCCTGCTGGATATGTATGTATATATATATATATATATATATATATATATATATATATATATATATATTGCTAGAGTCATTAAATGCAGGCTGTGTCAGATGCCGCAGCAGAATTTACATCTATGATTTGAACCCAGTTTTGTATATTTTTATACTAAATAACTGCAGACAAACTTCCAGCATTACAAAATTGTTGGGTTTAAAAAAGGGGGACCGGTGTGAAGAAATTCAATATCAAAGTTGTTTGAAGAGCACATTCAAGTTCCCTTAACATTACATTTCAATTTAATGACATGGCAAATTTTCAAGTACATTTCAAGAAACTAAGTCTCAAAAAAATCTGAACTTATTTCCTCATTCTTACTGCCCGTCCAGTTTATATATGCTTTATGATCTCTCCCATGTATACCTTAATAAAAAATGTTAAAAGTAACGTGAGCATAATTATATCATCTGTATATAGATTTGGCAAATGTTAAAATTGAATATAATAGCGTGTCAGGTACAACACTTTTTTTTATTTAAAATGACTCTCGAAGAAAATACAAATGTGCCTGAATGCCACATGCATACTCTGTAATCTTCACTGTTTGGTCCATTTAATTCAAACTAACATTACAAAACAGATATTGATTCTTACTGGACTCAGGTATTTTCGGAACCCAGAGGTCGTAAGAAATAAAAAAAAACTGAGCTAAGATTAAGAACACTAGGGATATCTTTTTTTTAACTAAGTATCGATGCATATATATATACATATATATATATATATATATATATATATATATATATATATGGGCTCCATTCATTTTACCCAAATGTTTTATGTATATTCGATGTATAAGAAAAATAAGTGACTGGAAAACATTACGGGCGCGAAATACATACCCCGTTACCCAAAATCAGGAAAGATTACCGTTGCTATAGGTGAAGACAAATTTAATACATCCCCTGCAGTAACATGTAAAGTTACATAAACATTTGCAACAGCATGTGCATTATCTCACGCTATTACTTCATTTGGCTGAATACAACATTTTTCTGGTAAAATATTCTCTGCCCATCGTCTTACAATCTCAAGGTCACCTGTATCATTCGTTTGTTATGTTTTTCTGTGCGAGTAAACACATTCCACGTGTGTCTGTTTACCATAACAAGACTGTATGGCCAGTGCTCGACTCGCAAACAAAGAGAAATTATATGAAGGAAGAAACACAAGAAACACCTGATCAAATTTTGAAAAAAGCATGATCTGTGAAGTACAGCGGTATTGCCATCGGGTCGCGTGAGCCCGATGTTGACATTTCTACCTAACATCGCGCGTGCATTCTTTTCATTCCTTTTGTACAGGAGTACTCAAACGGGTTGGATTTGAAATATAGACATTTACCATCATATTTAATAAGAACAAAATCACGCCATTTGTATAACACTATATGTGTATACAGAACAGGAATACACAGAAAAAGTCGAATCACCAGATATGTGAATCGAACCCAGGACCCTCCGGTCGTCTGCACTACCTGACACTGAGCTAACAGGGATCCCCAACTTCTTTGTGTATCAGCATACTTTCATTTGTACCATCGAGGTGACGTCGCTACTGTGACTGGTATTATTAAATATACATGGTGTGTGAATAGGACCTTTTAATACAAACCAAAAGAAAAAGATTAGATAATCCCAAACTATTCAGAGAACACAATCGGTGTCTTTTTCATGTGAATGCTTTCCAACAAAATAACCTTTCTAACCTCTTGGCCCTGTTTACTTTGTTTTATGTTTCAGTCGAAGTTAATTCATTTATTTTTTGTTTACAGCCTTTCAATACAAGCCGAAAGATGACAAAACCGAATAAAAAATTGGCACCATGCTTTTAAACCTTCATAGAAAGGTGAAGAACAAAAACAACGAATTTGCTGCATAAGCCCATAAATTTAAGATGTAAAATACACATATAAACTTAGGTGTCATGGATGAAAGGTTGTTCAAATGATGTCTTTGGTCTATCAAGTTTATACTAAAACCATTTAAATAAATAAGGAAGATAATGGATATATATCTCTTAAAGGTGGTGGTTCAGTCCTGCAGAGGCAGACCTCCTCAAATCGGTTCCTGTGGTGACAAAAAAAGATCAAATAATCTTGGCGATTGTGAGGGATCATCAATGGTTGAATGTTAAATAACCTGAAATATTCAATTTGTTTTATGATGACATATATCTTGGATAAATTTCTAGCTCAAATCTCGTACCTGTTAGTTTAAATAGAAACATTGTCATTTTTTTCATATATCAAAACATAATCAGAACTTCTCAATAAAGTGTTTCTATCATATTTAAGTGAACTATGGGTGTAAATATCAGCTTTAGCTGTTTGATAATACGACAGCTTATATATATATATATATATATATATATATATATATATATATATATATATATATATATATATCAGTAACTTGTTTATCCAAGCAATCATTTCAAAGTACACATCATTGTATTGAGCATACTATAATATAATATATTATATTATAGCGTTACTTGAACATTCTCTTGCAACACAAGTTTCACGCAGGCAATGGTGTTGTTCCTGTGACGATCTTCAGGCAACTCAGTTTCTGAGCTTTGCATTTGACCCGGTCGGCATTTCCGGCAACGGTCGAACGGGTTTGCTCTGTTGTTGTTTTTTTGTGACGGCATTTTGATATTAGTTTATTTCGCTTATTTAGGAGTTCAGTTTTTACCCGGAAATTCAACTCATTAATAAGCGAAGTAAAAATTAAATCCGGAAATAAAACATTTATATATATATATATATATATATATATATATATATATATATAAACTAATATACTACATGTATGTATATACAATAGTGTATTAGTATTTAAGTAAATATACTTAAACTATAGATCAACTTATGCGAATTAATTAACTTTCTCACGGCTTAGCCTTGGTCATTATCGTTTGTGCTTTGCCTTTGACAGGATTCCAAATGAGAATAACATGTTGGTATAGAGAGAGTGTTGGTTTTCTGACAATGGTTCTTTTCATCCAAAATTTAATGAAGGTCAGAAATGTTACCTATTATTTATTTCCCCTTCCGGCTTTTTGATTTGGGATGTTAACTCTAAAAATCATTCATCTATATGGAATTTAAAAAAAAATTAAAATTTTATTTTCACCTGCAAATAGCTTCCCTTGAAGGAAAGGTAAAAGAAAAGAAAAATATGCATTTTAGAAAATAAGTTTATAGCTGCATTAAGTTAAGCTTGATACTTAATCAGGAGCAAAATATATCTATTCTTTCTAACCATCTGTTCACTTTTGCTTTAAACAAACTTTTCCAGGCTAAATCATTCCAGTTCACGGTCTCAGTACCACCCCATGAGTTGTTTAATACCTTGTTATATGATTACGTGTTTGTAAACACAGTCCATGTGTGCCTGTTTACAAAAACATGGCCGTGTCACCGGAGGTGAGATTTTGCGAATGCACGACAGATCCCAAACATAGATTCTTAAACTAGACTTGCCCATAGATGGATCTTCATGTGATTTATATCTGGGATATATCTCTGCTCGATGGACATTACGGTCCATGGGCCAAATGTTAATTTAGTCCTGGTGTCTCAACGGAAATGACACGGGTAGCATATGTCAAGTATCGGGTCCCAAGCCTGCGATGCTTTAGCCAGCGGGAACATGTATTACATTTTTGGGCCAAGTCTGTCGGAGCATGTGATGACTGACAGGGGTTGGAGGTCTGGCGATGCACCACAGTCCCACACGCAGTGCTTATTTTCACGCTTGTGATCGCGCCCGGGATACTGTTTTTTACACGCGTGTAAAGGAGTAAACCCATGGTTTCAGGGCAAAATTTTGAAGTGAAAATGATTTTTTTTTGTTCATTCAATATACATTATATGTGATTAGGCTCTTTAGGTGGTACAAGAGCAAGAGTTAAGATAATATAAACTGACTCAGTGTTTAAACAGATCCCTGAGACGGCTCTGAGACCTTGAAGGTAAATAAAACAAATAATCCCGCAAAACTTCATTAAGTCTAAAGTTTATACAAGGACCTTTTACACAAACTTGAATATTAGCCAGGCTTTCGATGTTTTAAAATGGTCTGGTGTTAATGGAAATTAAATAAAAAGAAAATAAAATTTTCTACCTTTTGTTTAGTCACTTGGAATTACATGAATATGCAAAAGAATCTTTCCATGGCGATATATTAATATATGTATATACATGTATAGGTATTAATATATTAATGTTTTCATTAACAGTATTTTTAATCGTACTTTATGTAAATATTGACATTGTATATAGGACTTGGGATTATTTCATTGAATTATCCATAGAACATAAACCCTGACACTCACGCGGATTATAATAAGTTTACACAGGTTGTTCATCCTAGCAAATGTAATGCTTTCTTTTCAGATGTCGGAGGACGGTCATAACTGTAGACTTTATTTAAAAGTTGACATCAAGAGAAGATTACTAGACACACCTGACGCACCGTGGACTGATTATGATTGGTTTCTGCATGAGGAGCGCCGAGTACAAGTTTTCATTAATGCCGCTAGCATGAAGAAAAAACACAAAATTCTGGTGAAAGTTTATAATAATGCAGACAAGTCGACGGAGAGTGATATTAAGATTTTTACGCCAGTACCAGGTATTCATATAAATTTGTTAATTAATAAAAGTTAAAAAAAAGTAAGAAATGCACACTATCTGATATTTTTCATTTCTTTATCCCTAACATGGATTATAGTCAAGGAAAACGAAATATAGTCATCGGGTAAAACAAACCATGAAGGGTTCGGGAATTATGGTTCTTCTTCTTTATTATAATCTGATACTTGTTTGGCCGATAACAATTGCTTAAGGCTTTCTAGTAATTAACAATTAGTGTTTAAAAGAGTGGGTCGTACAAAATTAAAAGCCTGCACACCCTGAAACATCGGTTTAAATAGCGATTTTCTTTATCAGAATCGTGTTTACTGCAATAAAACTCTCGTATAAGTTTATTACAGTAAAACACGTGTGAAAATTTCATATGCAAATGCAAGGAACGTAGATCTAAACAGGATTATTTTGATGTAACGAAAGTAATTTTCAGTTATTATTTGTAAAGGTACAAATACGAGAGTGCCGTCTTCCTTCCTCTTTAATAAATACAGACACATTGGTATAAATATATATATTTAACTCAAGAGCTGAAATTCTCTCCAAGTGCCGCCATCAAAACAAATTCACCCTGAAATATTTTAAAACCTAGCATTCGTACTATATTCAGCGTTCCCCCTTAACCCCCCCCCCTACGAGGATCCGCTGGGCAGACTTACCTGTTCAGGTAGTTGTTCTCTCACTGCTTTGCAGTGATGACGGACATGGCGTTACCACTACATCATGGTGAGTTTACCGAGTGGATTGCATTTGGTATGAGTATAGTATATTTGCCTTTTATATTGTATATTTGCCTTGTATATTGTGTATTTTCATAGTATATGTGTATTTTTATCATATGTACACTACTTCCAAGACCCTATTAGAAATCAGTTCAATATGCTAATTGAGCATCCTGGTATATATCTTTGTATTATATATAAAATGTACAACAATAATAACCTCTTTGCCCCGCCCTGTTATGTTCCAGTATCGCACTTGTACCCCGACCAATCCTATTGTGCACCCCAGGACAATAGGATCAGTGTCAGTCTTTCACATCCCCCCCCCCCCCATATCGCACAAAGCATAATCTCGTAATCTCGTAAAGTCTCGGCTTTTCAAACCACGCCGTTAGCTTCATTCTTACCACATTCACCTGATGATCGGGTCGCATCCCGTGAAACAGACTGTTGTGAATTAACAGTGTTGTTTTTCTTCAGAGTTATACATATATATATATATTATATATATATATATATGAATATGAATAGGAATAAATATGAGAACACCTATCTATTAAGACCACCTTTGAGTGAACCGAAAGCTTTCGCATAAACCTGTCTAAAATGAGAACCCGTGGATTTAGACCACTCTAGGCTAGTCCCAATGGTGGGCTTATTACCCAGGTTTCACTCTCTATATATGTTTTAAATAAGTTTTAACTTAATATAACCGTATTTGAAAGATAACCCTTGGTTGAAAAACATGATTAGTTAAACGAGATGAACAAAACAATCATATAAAAATACCGTTTTGCAAATAATATCTGATATTTAATTTACAAGATGTTTTTTAATAATCGGAATCATAATATATCACTATTGAAATAATTTTAACAAATATTGCAATTATATGCTCTCTCAAGACATTAAAACGGTAACTATAATAATTTGATTCCTTCGCAACTAAGGTTTATCTTTTCATATGAAAATATGATGCAGTATATGAACTCTCCCCACTTCTATATAAGGCAATTAAGAACCCTGCCAAATATATTTTGCTATTTTTCACACATATTTAAAAGCCATATTACATCGTTTTTCTCATTACTTACTTATTTATATCGTACCAGTTAACCTTTAAGCTAAAATCCAAGTTCATACATATTGTAGCCCAATCCCCGTTGTTGCTGTTTTCTGTCCTTGTCTACATCATCTCTAATACGGCTGATCCTCCACAAGTAATAGAGTAATAGTCACATTTTTTACCTGGTATTTATTTTTTACCTTCATCCAATATTCAATATACATAGCATATTCCATATTACTGCTCAATTACAGGCAACAGGGTGGAGATTTCCTTTGCATTGGCTTGATGATTGCAGATACTTTATTCTAAAAGGTTTTTAAATAATTTTAAATATAAAATACCAGTATCAAATCTACCCATTAGGATAAATAAAAGTAGGAAAAACAGCTAAAGAATATGTACTTTTGGTACTTTAATAAAAATTATAATATATTAATATCTAGTAGACTAACTATACTTGATACACAAGATTGCGTCATTGTAGGTGTGACATCAAAGACTGTACAACACCAAACGCATTAAAGTTTACACATTTCTTTCTGCTTTGTCAAAAATAAACTGCAGAAGCGCTGAATAATTGACAGGAATTACATTAATGTCTCCAAATGAATGCTGGGCTGCTATCTGTCCTCCGAACTTAAGAGTAATATTTTATTGTTGTAATTTATAACTTTTCTTTTGATCATAGTGTCGCCCACGTCGATGGCGTGGACCCCCTATCCACCGAACACAATGCCATCAACTACCAGACGTAGGTATAATGTATCAAAGCAATACACTGAGAGGCCAACCCAAGACATGTTCGGAACCAGTCCTTCCGTAAACGACACATGTGCCATGAAGACTGGCATTATTGCTGCATCTGTAATCTTGGTGGTTTTCTGATCATTATTGTCGCCCTGCTTGTTTATGTTTGGTACGTCATGAATCCTTATTGTCCCGTTGGTATTTTATATAAAACGTTTCAGTACACATCAGAACCATGTTTTGTATTCAGATCGCCGACAGCATATCACGATGTATTGGTTTTTGTCAGTTTCTTGCACTTCCAATGGCTCTGGCGTCGCAGATTTACAAGGTTCTCATAGATGTTTTTGTACATATACTTTATTTCACTGTAATGGTAACGTATATTACATTGTCTAGTAGGAACTTGATATTCAGTATATGATAACAAAATTATGTTCAAATTCTGATCGATGTTACTTCTATAAACTAGGAGGCTTAAGCAAGGCACTAAGAAGCACCCTTCGAACGAAACGGGCCTGCATAGTGTCGAGAGAAAACAGGTTACAGGTAAATATACATTATTTATGATATGTTCTTAATTTTTAGAAGTACCCTTACAGAGAACCCACATGAGTAAAATTACATATATCATGCCCCTTTTTTCTTTACCCTAAGCATGGATTTCCCTAAAATTTCTTCAGTAAACTACAGGATGTTTATACTCAGTCAGAGCCACATATTTAGTTGAATCAAAATTATCATGGTCCAGAATATATGCACCAGGTAACTTATCCTTTCACAAATACGATCACCCACAAATAACGGCAATTCTGGGCTTCCGCTGTTTATATATATATATAAAGTGATCCCCTTGCCCGTCCGCCAGTAACACTTTCTTTTTTTCGCAGTATCTCGAACAGAATACCTTTCACTTTTCTCAAATATACAGAGAAAAAAATGATGCCTTTAAGGGCTCCCGATCCGTCGGGAGAATATGACCGATCTTTCTCCAATTCTTAAGTGTGATTGTTGATTATAAGTGTTGCTAATAAGTAATCAAACCCTGTTTAATTACAGACCTGTTTAATATGTATTATGATCGTTCGAGCGAAATCGGAGATTTTCTTTCACGAATATGCGATGAAAGAAATTAACCCCCCGCCTCCCCTTGAGTGGATGTGTGCATTCAAAGACCAGACACCTTTAAAATCAAATAAGCCAGGCAAATATTTTATAATCTTTTCGCTCGCATTCTTTCAATAATCTTTGAGTTATTGCATTTTCTAACTTTTGTGGTCATTTATGGACATAAATTTCAGACCAATCTGACATTCACATTTTGATGAACTGGCCATTTCAGGGCTTATAAAGAAGGACCCTTTCGTCTCTTTATGTTTATTAAAATACTGATAAAAAATATATTTGATTACAAACAACATGCCGCGTTAAAAGATTTTATCTGGTTTTAATATTTTTTAATAAAAAGGTAGACTTGAACCCTCTTTAACCCCCGTATAAAGTATGTTAATCAATTTCTTCGTTAACAAAGGTAATTTTTGCTTTGTTTATGCTTTGAAATATGACCCACCATACTATGGTTTTTGTTTATTCCTTTTTATAATAATTTCCTGTTGATTTAAGATATTTTTTTCTGGATAAAATAAAACGTAGATATATAATAAGATGAATCTTTTTGTAAGGGAGCCAAAATGATAACATCAAAGCTGACGTGCCAGGTATGGATGGAGAATACGAAAGTGTAGGACTCTCTCCTGTCGAGAACCCCTCATATGTCAACGTGGAGGGAAACAAGTACGAAACACTGGACAAACAGCAGATCACGCACCGTTCGCCGAAGACGTACGCAAAGTTAGGGCGTCTTTAAATCTCTATATATGACCAACCAGGATCAAGTGTAATACACTAATATTTGAATATATTTACGAAAAGCACTATTAAAGCATAATTACAATACTCAGATTATGAATATATGTATAGTAATACCAGGATTATTATAATCAAAACTTATGTAATTCTAGGCTCTAGGTCTTCGTGTATCAGTTTGTTTGTTTTGAAATATGACCACTCATCAGCTATACCAAGCTATAATAATGAAACGTAGTTCAAGAGTTAATAAAATCATAACGAGTCGGAAATTTAATCATGTTTTTCTATTGTATGTGTTACCAACCCGGCATTTCTATACTTGATTTAACAATAAAAATAAAATGTGTATTTTTCAATTAAATACTCCATTGTTTTACCTCTTACTTTTCCACATTATCATGCAGCCACATATTACTTAACTATGTGAGGCATATGTACCATGTGAAAAAAACGTGCTACAAAATTTTATCAGCAATAGCGTATAATATAGAAACATATAGGGTCATATGTGTGGATCTAACAAACAATACTAAACTGGCAGGTTTTAAAAGGAAAAATGGAATATTTTAGATAGGAAAGTCTGGTTTGTTTTTTCGGTGGTCCGTATGTAAATATGTGAAAGCAAATATAAATAAATGCAAAACAAATAAATTACGTATTAGGTATATTTGTTTGGCAAGTTTTTTTTTCTGAATGTTTGCGTGGGTCATACATATCATGCTTCAGCTATTAGTTACCTGAATGAGGGCGGCATTAGTCCCACATATAATCCTTGGTAAAATGTTTATATTGACACGAATTTGCATGTGACAAATGCTATATTCGTATACTGTAGTAAGAATTTTATACGTTATGTGCGTGGTAACTAATTCGTAAATCAATATTCTTACCGTTAATGTGATCCTTGTTCATCAGTGCACAACAGCTACTCTATTTCAAGGTAAATTGCAACGAAAGAAACGTATGGTGCTATCAAACAATAAACTACTCGGACATCAGTAAGTTTTTACTTGTGCTGATATATCGTCTTTCAAACATCAAGACACAAATTTTCTTTATTTTTTTTTTTCTTTCATCATTTGCGAAAACAAATGACTTATACATTGTATTAACAACATATCGTTATATGTGCACGTATGCAATCACTCCAGTGCATATCTTAAAATAGCATATGTGTAAGCACCTAAACATAGATTTATACTTTTGTGTATAACTATAAATACATATGCGCACATCTTCATAGAATGTCTTTAAATTACAAATTGTCCGATATAACAAAACCACACAAAATACCTTCCTTACAATTCATCTTCATTTCAATTATGTATGGTTTACATAATCAAGTTTTGTTAATATTTATAATTAAGTTGGCAGGTCTTATTTTTTTAAATATTTTTACCTGAACTGTACACATTACATTCAAAACAAATATTCACTTAGTTGGGACACCGAAAGTTACGAATTCAAAGATCAGATTTTGTTTCAGCTGTCAAGAAAGGTATTCATTGATTCATGCCTGAAGGTACACAGGATATCAAAGATACATGTCTTCTTATACCTCAAACATTTCATGCATAACGATACTGTTAATATGGCGTGTGTGTATCCGCAATCACTGGCAAATCTCGGTAACATCATAAATACAAAAGTGGAACAATCAGCCGTAGTACGTGTTCCTTGTAAACCACACATATCGTTTACAGGCGGCTTTATTTGCAATTATGCAACATCATATTTGGCATATAATATTAGAAAATAGTCGGTTTATCAAGTCGGGCTCCCTCTGCAACCAAGCTCTGGACTTTTGCGCAAGGCCCGTAAATATTTCAGTTTTTCTGACGTCATAGCAAAATTGCCACAACCCGGATTCATTCTATGTACTTGTACCTGTGAGTATGCTAGGTGAAAAAACAGAAAACATTAGAATTTCCACTATGAAAAAAAGTGTTTAGCTCATTCCAAGCATGGTCCAAGAATTTTTATATGCCTGCACAGGTTGCAATATTTTCAACAGTGCATGAAACTTTAGCTGACAGACGTAAACATTAAATTCAATAGCAGATATTTCTGGATATTAAATCGTCAGTCCTAGCAAAAAATAGTTTATACTAAAGGAAACCGTGTCATGGTGCTTATATTATATGTATATAGCTATGCCATATTTATCAGAAATGAGAATAAGCGCGGGAACTATGACAATAATAATATGTTTATGTAGCATCAGTATCCTTTGCAGACACCTAAAGCATTTTGCTAAGGGTGATTGTGCAAGACCTGAATTTACTAAAATTTGAAATTTTAATAGATTTGTGTATTGTTGGTGTTGTCATCTGACTAGGTAAATTATCAACATTTTTCATCTTTTGTCCTCCCTGTTCTGTGCTGTGTACTCTTACCGTGGGAGTTTTGATAAGATCTGTGGAGTTTTGATAAGATCTGTTAACAATGTTTCATGGGCTTTGCGGTAAGTGCGAAAGAACATACTCCTAATGGATATCATATACATGTATTCTGCTGAGACATTGTTGAATATAATTTACTTGAAAAAAAGACTGGACCATAATCATAGATGACTATAATTAAATACAGAATACAGACAGGATTGAACATAGCTCATATGGCGATGCATATGTCCCATATTTAATATATCTATGGTCAGGTCAGGTCCAACGGAGCTATAATATTTGTTAACACAGATCTTAGACGTGCGTGCTAACTCACAAACGGGCCTTCAGTACATACCGGTATATCTCATGTGGGAATGTCAAGTATGAAAATAATAGGTAAATTGTGTTGTTTCTAGTTATAATGGTTGATTATTAAAAGATAACAGTTTGATGACCATGGCAACCCATGTTTACGCACATACCAACCTGCATGTTCTAAAGAAAACATTTCAAAGATAGAAAGCTAAGATGTAATGTTAACAAGACGTAAAAGATCAGGGACCTCAAGATTTTTTATCGCCCGGGGAACACATGCATAACGAAAGGTATTACACACATGATTGATGTGTATAGCCAGAGCTATATGAGAAGTATATTGCACGCCTGGATGCTTACATATGGGTGTAATTACTTATTCGGGATGCTAGATGTTTCAATTTTACTAGGACATTCAATATTTTGAGTGTGTATATCATGATACCTCAGCTCCATTTAAAAATGTTATCCTGTTCTCGGAAAAATTTTAACCGTCAATATTCAATGCACTTCCAGCAGGGAGTCATATGTCACACATTTTGGTGGTAAACTTTGCATAAATGCATGAAAAAAATAGCAATCTCATTTAGCATGCTCCAACATTGTCGCTTTATATCAGAACATCGCACACATTCACTAGGTTGCTTCCTTCAGGGTGACAGGATGGCAATGTGAGGTGGAAATGATTTAAAGGTTGTGTGCGCGAGGTCCCTGGTAATAATTTTCACGTGGTGTTAACGTGTACACTAAGAACAAATAGAAAACAATCAAACCAATGATTAGGTAAATATTTATGCTGTGAAAGGGGCTGTTTTAGACATAACAAATCTGAATTTACAGTTCATGGGTAGCAACACTAATTGTTTATTAGGATCAATGGCAAAGTAACATTTTGTACTCCCAAGGTGTGGGCTGGAATTGCCGGCGGGAGCGAGTGGGTGGGGACAATAATTAGATTACACTTGCATAGGCTTCGTACTTTAATAGTGTGCGTAATAGAAAATACAGGGTTCTTATTTATAAACAAAGAAGCAAACACTGATCCTCATGACGGGAGACAATCAGTTGTCCGCCGGTTAATCTGAATTTTTTTTCATAACCATGTTGTTATGGATATATGGGCATCATGCTTCCTAAAATCCAATTCGACCTTGCAGAGAAATCGCTGGGAGGTAGTTTTAAAATGACATATTGGATACGGCGCATTGTGTGTACATATATGTATGTGTGTGTTTATATATATATATATATATATAGAGAGAGAGAGAGAGAGAGAGAGAGAGAGATGGAACTAGAATACACAGAAAACTCGGGAAATCAGAATTTCATATGGGTTCGTTTCGTATATATATACATTTGAACCTTATCTAGTGGGCACCTTCATAAAGTGGACACCCTTATATACTGGGCACGGCACTTTTTGATAGTCCCGCTGATAGTTTCACTGTATATATAACGGCTATAACGTTCATCTAAGTATTGTTACGGCAGCGTCGAGATTATCCCGTATAGCATGAAGATAATAAGTTCATACGTCCGTCACAGGGGCGATTTACAATCTCACTTTGCAGGAGTTACTTTCAGTTCTTTGATAAAAAATTTTAGACAAAAATATAGAAGTTTCCAGTAAGAACTTAAGAAAGAATAACAAAATTTGTAGGACATTTTAGTCAAATTATATGATTATAGCAGTTTCATTTATTTAGTGGTTCCTGCTTATAGTTGATTACAATAACACAATGGCCCATTCAACAAGAACAAATGATCTGGATATGAAAACCAGCTCGCCTTTCTATTGCAAGGAGAAAGTGACAGACAAATTACATTTAAAAAGCATGGAGAAAAGATTACGTTCGAAAAAAAAACATTTCCTTGTGAACATTTTCCTTTTTCAGCGGCTGAGATTAGTGTTAGATTGGGGGCAAAGGCTGCAATGACGTTCCAGGTCATAGAGCGCGAGTTTTACAAACCCCAAAGGAAGCTCCAAAGAGGTAATTACTACTTAAGGTTGGACCGGGGCCTTTCCTTTTTCCTTTTTCTATGAACGAACTGAGCATAATTTCATATTATTTTTTATCTAGTTAAAGAGCAAATTTGCGGCTTTAACATGAGTAAACTAAGTTATTTCATTATCTAACGTTCTGATGTGTAAATAAATATCACTAGGACTTGTCAAATTGAGATGCAGCGGTACTGGCTAGGACCGGGGGGGGCGAGCGAGCAAATTAAAGTCTTTATTATGCCTCCTCCATAATGAGGGGTTTTAGGAGGTAATGATTAATTTCTATTTCCATATCATTGTCTTAAATTTTTGTGACCAACAACGATTATTTCCCCCTTTTTGTGTTAAACCTTTTTTCATGTCCGCGTTTGTCCTATAAATCTTAGGTTGGACAAGAAACCAGATGACTTTAGTAGTAAGCCGAGTTTGGTGGCTCTACTCTGCTTGCAACAATATCGGCTGGCTTAAACTGACTTGAAAACCTATTCATCTGTCGATGTTACAGAATATACCCATTTTATTTAAACAAGTTATCTAGATTACGTGTTTCATAGTTCATTTATTTTGTATTTAACTAGTTTTTGATGAAATATTGATTTAGTATATTCTGAAAGTTTAACAAGCGAAAACTTTCACAAACAATCACACCGTTTCCTCTCACCGACAAGAAAAAACAATTAATAAACCTGAAAACTTTTACTACTTTGTCAGTGAGCATCAAAATCAACAAAACTAACTTCGTATTACTATGTACATGTTTGATACAGTTGTTATTGTAAATGATTTATCTTATTGTATTAATCTTTCTCAATCCAAACATGGCCAAACAGAATTGGCGCAATTCAAAAATATCGGCGGCACCTCCAGATCCTAACGCGGCACAAAATGGCAGCGGTTCTATGCAACCCTTTCCACCTATTTTTTTTAGATGGTTATATTGTGTTTACCACGACGAGTTAGTTTTTCTGAAAGGAGGTTATGTGGCGATTTATGATTTGAATAAGCATGAAATGAATATATTTTCTGACGCCGGAACGGTGTTGGCTGTTCTAGAAAAAAGCATAGCATCTTTTCAAGTAATAAAGGGATGCATGAGTGACGCATGCAAAAGTGTGACGTTCATATAATGTTGTGACGGCCTGTCTATGTGTCGTCAAATGGGTTCAGTTTAAGATCGTCAACTAAAGTCGTCAATAATATGCTGCAAATGGTATATTTTTTCAGTCCTTTTTCTTTTTGAAATAATCATATGGAATCCATGCACGGTAGAGTAAGAATTAGGATTTAGAATAGCGCCACCTTTGCGGTAAATGCAGGTATGTTTTATTGTATATTTTATAATAATTATCATGAAAGAATGGTGGACATGGGCAGTGTAATGGAATAGTGTAATTTTTCTTTCAGATGGGGGGATGACTTTGTATATTTATATACATACACACACATATACCTTTTTCGGCGTCTCTGAGTGACGTATTAAACTATATATATATATATATATATATATATATATATATATATATATAAATCTATATATATACATATATATTTATATATATATATATATTTAATTATATATAAATATATAGACTTAATCATATTTCAAATAATTATAATATTTTAAGTTATTTTGTAATTCAAAGCAAGGTTTAGATATAACATTTTTTTAGTAAATGGATCCAAAGTCTGTAATTCTATTTATTAACATATTTCATTTGCAATATTACTATATTATTCTCTGAAAAGTGGGGGGGGGGGTGATTACATTGGCAATCCCCCCCTCCACAAAAAGTAGGGGGTATATATACCCCAATCCCCCCTCCCTATATTGACGCCCCTGGAGTATTTCAAAGGAAATTCATCCAGCAGATCTAGTTAATATATTAGATAGTTTACATATTGTGACTTACGGTCGTTAACGCGTCCCTGTAGGACTATATATGACAGCAGCGTCGCCAGGTCGTTATGCTTTTACTATGCGAGGAATTCCTCGTCAAAACATATGTACACAGATTTTTTAAAACCTGTGTACCATGGTAGTATATACATCATACTAAGTTCACGGACGTTGTGTTTTCTGTTATCAGTGTGTAGCTCAGTTGCAAAGATTAACATAATTGATATTTTCATTGAGATCGGTTATTGGTTCAGACCAAATTTATTAGGTCAGGACCATCTACTCATCCCTAACATGTGTTGATAGGTTTCAATTAAACACAGAAATATCTGACATTGTTCATATACTGATACTGATAATGGTTACACATTAATTGATAAATACATATATAAATACATATGTATATATTGAATATCACTATTACTTGATCATATAATTATATATTATTTCGAATTTATTTTATCAATAATAAAATGGACATAAATTTTTAAAAGCATTAAATAAATTTACAAGGTATAAAAGCATTTGAGGTTTCATACTTTCCTCGAAAAAATAAAACTCTATGTATAATACAACAATTTACCTTTAAAATAACATTTACTTCAAATACCAAAGTAATTAATGAACATGCTAGTCGTCAAAATTGGATAGAAAACTTACAAGTAGATTAAATAATAAAAGTTTTATTTTCATTTTCTTTTGATTTGCAGGCTTTTGGGAAGGGAGGGGTTTACATATCACAAACCTCAGTCGATGATCCATCAAAGTTGTAGGTGTTTA
Source organism: Sipunculus nudus (assembly GCA_026874595.1). Taxonomy (NCBI): domain Eukaryota; kingdom Metazoa; phylum Annelida; class Sipuncula; order Golfingiida; family Sipunculidae; genus Sipunculus; species Sipunculus nudus. The sequence continues at coordinate 22,733,886 of CM049311.1, forward strand.
TCGGTAGATCAGGGAATCAGGAATATACGAAATATGACATGGGGATCACAGGGGAACATTCATTTAATCTTTTCTTTCAGTGTTTTGTTTTATTCAAATCTGTATATAATAATATATAGTATTTATATAGCGCCAATTCTCCGATGTTCGGACTCACCGGCGCAATTCACACACACACACACACACAATTTCATGGAAATCTACTCCATGTGCCCGACCCAAGAAAAAAAAATGATGCATATTAATACCAAAAGCTTACCGAAAGATATACGTTTTTAAAGTTGTTTAATAAGACAGGCATAATTCCAGTCTTGTCAGTATTCAATTTAAGTTTCTTGCTGTTCATCCATGATAGTATATCCTTAATACAAGCCTGTATGCTGAACAGTCCAGACCTGAACTCATCTGGTTGACTACTTTTTGAGAGTTCAGTGTCATCACATACTTATGGAGAGAACAATCATGTGCAGTTATTATGCGAGAAAGGGGTTGTGAATACAAAGTAAACGTTATAGGTCATTACACGGATCCCTGGGGAACCCCGTAGAACCCCTGGGGAAGTACATTGTTCTGATTTTCTACCGTCGACCATAACAGCTTGGAAAGATTGGCGAGGTATAATGTAAACCATGGAGGCGAGTGTCGTGTATGCCAATGGCAATTTCTAGTCTTTTTAACAAAATGGAATGATCAAGCGTGATTAACGCTGCACTGAGGTGCAGCAATGCCCGGAGAGAAACGCGTCTCTCGTCAGCCGCCATCAGCAGACCATCCATGTGAGTCAGTACGGCGGTCTCTGTGGTATGGAGCCTTCTATACGCGGACTGATGGATTTTTATTAAGCCGTTTTCAAGATGATGACATTGTAACCACTTTAAAACAGTCTTCTCAAGGATTTTAGAAACGAAGGGAAAGTTTGAAACTGGACTAAAATGTTAAGGTCATTTGGATCTAATCCCGGCTTCTTCAAAAGTGGGGCCACAACAGCCTCTTTAAACTGAGCTGGGATTGTACCTGTTGATAGAGAGACATTTATAATGAATATAATAAACGGAGTAAGGTCTTCTGTACATTGCTTAAGAAGGGGAGTGGGGAAGGAATAAAGTATACAGCTTTTTGTTGGTGATAACATTATGAGTTAATGTATCTCCTGATAAGCCGCTTGTGTAAACCATGACAATTAGGGACCATCATATATATCAAATTAGGAAGCTCACATACACAAGAGTAAAGTTCAAGACGGATACGTTCAATTCTGGCCAAGAAAATAATAAACGTTTCGGAAGGTCAGAGCGAGGTATATCAGTTGGCAGAGGTGTATTTCCGGGACTTCCCCTGAAGCCCACCAGACACAAAAAACAGCTGTTTTGATGACGAACTGGAGTCAATCTTATCCATGTAGTATTTTATCTTGGCCTCATAAATAGCTGCTATCACTGCAGCTTTCTTTCTGACGAAAATTTCACAATGGACATATATACCTGAACTTCGCCAGAGTCGTTCCGCTTGCCTCCGTTTACAGCGGGCACATCTGATGTCATCAGACAACTACGGGGCCGAAGGTCTATCTCTCACCATTCTAGTGACGGACGGTGCACAGAGGTCAAGAGCATGTCGGAGCCCATCACCGTACACGACATCAAGACATTCAAGGTCAAGACAGGCTGACTGACCTAATTCTGCAGATTCTCTCATTTCCTTAATGTCAGACCGTAATTCATGAAGCGAAATCGCTCGAATGTTTCGCGAGGTCATAAGTCTTATGCGTAGACGTGGCCTGGTTACGGTTAAAAATCAGGAAACGACTTTTTGATCAGACAGATCGGCACATTCATGGTTTTCCCCAAGGTAACAGTGCACTGGAACCGGTGCGTACAACCACCCAGTCGAGAATTTTGCCGCTTTTATGGGTGAAGACATTGACTAGCTGGATGAGAGTACGGTCGCTCAACATGGTCGTTGGCTGATTAACCTGCTGATTAACACTGTCATCATTATGGAAGTTGAAATCGCCTAAAATTGCAAAATCACCAGACAGACCGATATATCTTGACAGAAGATATGGAAATTCCTGAAGTAACACAGAATTAGTCAGTTCGTTGCACTAACTGGGAGAAGGTCTGTATAAGCAAACAAATGTAATCGAAATCTTGTTCAGAGAAAGTTGTAATTCAGTCGCCACAAAGGACCAAACTTTATTGGCGCAAACGAAGCATTGAAAACCAAGCATGATTTGATGACGACGCCGATGCCACCGCCCCTTAATCGAACACGGGGGAACGAACGAAACTCGTAACCTGTCGGTGTTAAGGCAGCGATGAAAGCTTAATTATCATGTGGGTAAAGCCAGGTTCTCCATCAGTATAACAATATCGGCTTTGTAGTTGATGACCATATCATGGATGTCAGTTACTTTCTGGTGAACAGACTGGGCATTAAAGACCAATACCCTAATATTATTATTTTTACACAAACGTTTCCGTTTGCCATCTCGTTTCTTTCTCTTGGCAGATTTCCACCGATCTGTAAAGAGCGTAGTTTTGAGGTCAACCAGGGTTTCAGGCGTGCCGGTGTCACACAAAGAAGTTCAGCCCGGCAATACCGTATTGCGCATTGATTTTGTCCATGAACTTCACGCATGGGCGACCTGGGTGTTCCGAATGGCGACCACTGGTCAGTTGAGACGGCTAGCGTTGCAGAAACGACTATCCAAATTGTGAGAAACCTGAAGGCAGGGGTGGCATAAAATGCCCAATGGAAGAGAGCATCCCACATCACGGGGCGCTTTGCAAAAGTTCACAAGCATACAGCCACTAAATCTATTTGAAAATCAAGCATATATGCAGAGCCCAAGTTAACTCTAGCCTGCAAGGCCAGTGACCCCTTGACCCTGAGAGCTTTATCTGCATAGGTAGATCCTGATCGGATATTGGGTCTGATCCATTATAAGATTTGTTGACCATCTTAACATGGGTGACCCGATATCCATCGAAAGATGTCGCACAACATTTATGAACCTGGGACACAATTGCAGCATTCTCCCTAAAATCGAACCCTTAGTTTTGCCGCTGAACAAATAATTTTTCGTGATTTAAATATAAAAGAAGAAACTATTCCGACATTTGCTTTTCAAAAGCAGTCGAGGCGAACTCTCAAAGAAAAAGAAATGTTCGAACCAAAGACATTTGATTTAAAGTAGCACTGGACATAGCTAAAATTATAAACATTGATACTTTAATGCCCTACTTCCACCCTCTAGGTGTTTTTTCACATATTACAGGTATGAACCTATAAATAAAATTGATGAATAAATAAAATGCACGTGGTTCCAGCCCCATGGCTATTATTAATCTTTATAATATTGGCAGTGTATACAAGTAAGGTACTTGCTATACAGCCTCAGCTTGGTTTTACTTGTGCAAATTAAAATTTACAAGCAAACTATATATATATATATTTTGCAATTTGCAGTGTAGAACGAGACGAATCACGTCGTAAAAGAACAAACATATTCATATATATATATATATATATATATATATATATATATATATATATATATATATATAATATGACGCACACCATATAAGGCCATTAGTTCTCCCTGTTGTATGCAAGGTCGCCGTGCCGACACATTTAGTGGGTGAGACTGTGACTTCACTACCTTGACGTCACTTCAATGGTTGCTTTTAGTGTGCAATTACACATAGGTCCTAGGGATTTATCCTAGCCAAGTGGTTAAAGCAGCCACATCGGAAATCGGAGATCACTCGTTCGATTCCCACAAGCACACCGACAAATCTGCATATATATATATATATATATATATATATCATATTTTACTAAAACCAAATTAATTTATACTAAAATCAAATTATTTGTACATAAAATATTGTTATGAAAATAAGAAATACAAATTTATTTTTTATTTTATAATATACATGCTACATGTGTACTTTTATATATATACACACACAAATATATATATAGAAACGTATACATGTATACACATAATTTATACTCTGCCGCTATTAATTGTATATGCATGTACATGTATTACATTCTTAGTACATTTTAAACACACCTGTTATATTATATTATATTCATATATATATATGTGTGTGTGTGCGTGTGTGTGTGTGTGTGCTGACCTGTCATGGAATTTGCTCTGTGGTATGAAACAAAATGGATAAAACATTGCTTTCACATTATATACATGAATACACATTTTTAAAATAGATTTAACATTAAACCATAACAGAAACTCAGAAGAAAGCTAAAAAAAAGTCATACTGAAGGAGAAGTGACTGTGTGAAGAAATGATTGTAACACGATCTAGTAGTGGAAAATCTCCCAGTGGTGGCTCAGGCAGTACCTTGGGAAAAAACAAAACTTAAAAAAATTCCTAAACAATGGCAAGTGTTACTGTAAAATGTATTTCTTACAATGTTCGGGGCCTTAAACATTTTGAAAAAAGTAAAAAATTATATTTATGGTTAAAAGAGCATGTCAGAACATCTGTCATTGTGCCAACAACAGGGACTGTGACAAGGAGACAGGAGTCTTTCCAGAGGGAGCCTGTGATGAGGGTTATGGAAGCAGCACGTGCAGCATTAGTATGATAACAAATCATTAATCTCACATTTATGTGCGACCATTCTCATGTATAAATACATACATGTTTGTGTTAGATGTTCACCTTTTTATCATTCAAATCTTATTTATATTACTGTAGTATAATACATGACGTATATTTTCATTAATAGTAAAGTTTTGTATAATCAGAATATTATGGTATGATATCATAACAAAAATAGTTATGACAAATATTGAAATATATGTTTTAAGATATATTAAAATATTTAACGATATAATACTTTTCATTTGACATAACGGCTTATGTCTTAAATATTACACATTCCTATTACTATTAGTTTGTTCAATTTATTTACCACGTTATAATCTTAATTTGGCTTAAAAAATCATGATCATGTATGCATTTCATGCTTTGTTGCAAAGTTGCCAACACTTTCCTGGCGAAATGAAAACACAGCAAGGCCAGTGTATGACACAAACCACGTACGACTTGTCTTCTGTCAGTTTAAGAGAGGTCCCCGTGGTTACCTTGACTCGGGTGACGGTCCGGTGGGAGAATACACAGTAGATATAAAGGAAGAGGGGTCAAATGACTGGGCTGCCATAGCAACTGTTAAACATGATGATACCAAGGACAGACTGGATGTAACTGTCACAGGTCTGAAGTACTTCCGGCGATACACCATGAGGGTAGTTCCATGGTATCAACGAGGTGATGTCAGACTTAAGGGAAGAGCAGAACGTACATTTACTGTTAGAACAAGTTGTGGGCGTAAGTGTGGCCTTAATGTGATTATCTAAGAAATGCCAGATTAATTACTTAATCTGTGCAAGTTTTCATAAACTAAACAAATTTCCCTATTGAATCTTTATAAGGTTTTCAATGTTTTAATCTCACCCTTTTGCTAACCTGTAAAGTTACCCATTTAAATGGGTCAACCTCCTACCAGCCAATCAGTCTTGTGTATAACAAAAATCCATAAAATACACGCATACTATTAAGAAAGCGCTCGACCTTTTGTTTCTGTTGAAAAATGTAGATTTATTTAGAGTAAATTATGTTTTCAAAATTATCTTCTTTGACCGTCCAGCACGATACTTAAGACCTATAATAAGAGATATATTAATATCCCTGTATCTATGTTTATAAATCTAACAATGCTCTGCTTCCTAAATTTAGAATGTTATTTCCTTTCAGACCCAGAAAAGCCGGTGATAACAAACATCTCGGCAAAGAGGGTAAAAGGAGGCGCAGAAATTACCGTCATGTTCACGGTAATATTAAATTTTATGTAGTATTTGTTTGTAATCATGATATATGGTAGTACTGTTGTCCCATGAGCTGTGGCATTAGACTGCTGAATCGAACAAAATGTTTGGATTATATCACACTAATACAGTGATATATTTGGATAAGTATGCATAAATCCCGCTTCTGCATCCCATGTCCAAGGCTTAGGATCTGTGCCCTGCAAGGACACTGATGTTGTGACCACTATGATGTGGTCATACTCAACACGACAACCAAAGGCTGGTTTTATATTCTTTACTGAGCAGAAGGAATTCCAAAATAAGTGTGCCACCTAGAAACGAAGTCGCCATTTGGTTTCCGAACTTTTGAGGCACTATAACCTGTAGTTTCCACCCTTTGTCAAAATATGTGGGTAAAGCGACCCCTATTCAAGTCTCTAGAGACGTCACATCATGTCATGATGTGAGATTGGAGCTTTGTGTTTAACAGGTTTATTTTTGTGCCCTTGTAAAAGTCAGACTGTCATTCTACCAAATCAAGTTAAAGTGTTTATGTTTATGAAAAATTAAGGATTGGCACCAACATGTTTCTTTCTTGGTTGAAAATATTTTTATCTTTTGTTCCAGTCATGTTATTATATAACTATTATTACATAGTTTAAACAAATTTTTCATGTAATTAAAAAAAATTATACATGAAAAGGATGGATTGAATAGCCCCTAACTCCATCTAGCTCCAGCCCCCCCCCCCCCCCCCCAATACTTGCAATTCAATAAATTGTTTCACTATTGCTTCACTATTGAACGTTTGTCGTAATTTGTCGTCCTCATAAATGTAGCCGATATCATACTTTGTGGAAAATGACATTAATTTTAGTGACTTTGGTAACAATTCCATCTATCCGAAATTGTCAAAATATCTTCAGTAATGTAAATTAACACGTAGGCCAATTTAGAGCCTCCAATGTCCTTTAAAGTATATGCGTATCTTTCAGCATTGCTTGTTGAAATCGTCATCTTTATATTGTAATATCATTACTTACACCAAATTATTTTAAAGGACGGATTATATTCCTGACTTAAGAGAACATTGTATGAGTCAAACCATTTACTGTCCAATGGCCAACTCGTCTGATTTTCCAATGTTTAAATATAACGTAGTTTGACTGGATTCTCTTACCATGTGATTGGTCCACTGAGTATCTGTTGTGCATATTATTGCTTAACTTTGAGAAAATAACAAGCAGTAAAGTCTATCAGTTGATTTGACCTGCGACCTAGCAGCAGTGTTGTCCTCCGATTTTGTCATTGATATGACCATCTGGACGTTGAATGTTAAACAAACTTACACCGAAAAACACATATAAATATATCTTCATTTATAAAAATATCGTCAGTGAAAACTGGCTAAAGGGCCAGATTCAGTCTAAAATACAACGTTGTCTTGAAACGCGGCGTCGCTGCATTCAATTCAATACTGTTGTAAAATATATAAGAACAGGGTATCGAAGCTAAAAGATTATCCATGCAATTGGCTGTTGTCAAAGTATTCAAAGCCTCAAATGATTATTGTTTGTTTATTTGTAGCTCTCAAACCACGGTCATAAATGTATTCGGTATAGAAAGGTTGATGTAATCTACAGAAAATTACTTTACATCCAGAGCACAGTATGGAATGCAATAGATTGGTTTAACCTTGAGGATAAGCAAGTAGCTTTCTATGTCGGAGCGGCAGATATGACGACAGTGCACGAAGCTAAGTTAAAAGTTTATAACGATGACGACCTCTGGACCATGAGTGATATTACGACATTCTTACAATGACAGGTACTTGTACTTTACATTTTATATAACTATATACTGTTTATGACCAACATAAATTCATTACCTACATGAACTTTATCTGAAAAACATTGCATGTTCGTACGCGAAATATGGGTCATGTTCAAAGTAATATAGTAGAAACCATCAAGAAACTATATCAAGAGAATGACGTGGGGAGACGATGAGGTATTCACGCAAGTAACAGGTATTCTTGTTTTAATTATATTTTTTAAATAATATTAAGAGAAAATTTACAACTTATCACATTAAAGTGATTTATTTGACTGCACTGAATAAGTATCCGAAATGTATACTGTAAAAGTAACTATACCATTATAGTTAACACATCATTTCTTGTAAACGAACATCACTTTGCAAAATTATGATTTTTCTATGATTTTGAGCTCTTCTATCTGAGCCAGCCGAGCTTAATGGAGGAGCTTTTGTGTGCTGTCCGTCTGTGTCCATGTCTCCCCTGTATGCTAAAGATGCACACATCGTAGCTTTAGCCAGGTGCATATCATAGCTCTAAGGCACAAGTAGAAGCTCCGCTTTAAGATAAGTCGCGGTTATATAACTCTTATCATATGTATATGAATGGAGGTCATACGTTTTCTGCTTATGGCAGCAAGTGTATCGATTTTAGTACTGTGCCTATGGATTCAAAACGATTTTACCATGAAACATAAAATCAAACGTTACATAAGGCCCGGTTGGGGTAATATTTCTCTGGTTAATGCAAATAAGGTGGCTAGATACGTATCAATGTAATTTAGCCCGAAGGAAATCAAAAACTATGGAAATGGATATTTTTTGAGAGCTGAAACGTTTTAAAATATCTGAATTGTAGATTATAAGTTCATTGGATTGATCCGCTGTAATTAAAAGAATCAGTGTGACACTTCTTTAAGCATATACAAATTACAAGGTGGATCCTTAAGGTTTCATTGACAATCAGAGACTTCTAGGATCTAGAAGAAATATAAAGTGAAGGTTCTTAGAAGAATATTCAAAGCACTCCACTCTGAGCTTTTAGAAGGAAATCTTGTTTTAAAATGAAAATCAGTTTTCCTAAGATGCAAAGCCGAGCTTTACCGTACAAATGAGAGGGAGACAATGAAAAACTGTTAATCTCATAATAATAATTATTTATAATTATTTATTGATTGCTTTTCAGGTAACAAAAACATCAAAATTTCAAAAGAATCAGGGTTCGCTGATTCAATACATCTAATTTCTCAAACAATAAGTAATAAAATATATATAATTATTTTTTGGCTGATTAAAATTCTTATATTGTTTTGATTTCACTTTTATGCTAGTACAGTATTGTACTCCTTCGATCCCCTGGAGCTCGTCTCCTTCGAACGCTGTAAAAGAGTCTACAAATATAAGTGAAACAAATATAACTACAAAAAGCCAAGCACCGGACATCATCTCAACAATCTCCTCACAGAAGACTCATATTATTGCTGGAGCTGTGGTCTCAGTGGTCTTATTGATCATAATTATTGTCCTGCTGGTGTATATTTGGTAAGTCTGTCCACTGTCATAAAGAATATATATTACACATTTATTACACATTAATCCATGGACAAGTTATTTATACGGACACCGATGATATGTCAAAATTTATACTTTTGATATAATTTATTCTACTTTGCTTTTAGCTTTGCTTTTAACAATGTCACCGCTATTCTTATGTTACATTTTAAATTACAATTTCATTAAGGGGTCATGCTCATCACGATGTCTAGACAGTACATGATTTTCGTTTTAGTATAATAGTATAAAAATCTCTATGTTGCTCAGATTCGCAGTAATTTAAGCTATATTCGTATGAAACAGGATGCTAAAGCGGGGCAGAAAGAATAGTCCTGTAACCCAAAGGAAGATGTTTGAATTTAAGAATGAACACGCCACAGGTAAATTAACACTTTTTTCTATATTTACTTTTAGAAGTGGCGTTATATAGATCTCACATAAGTACAGTTTCAGTAATCTTCCCACTACACATCTGGTCTTAGCTTGCATTTCTCTTTTTTTCTGAAGTAAACTCCATGAATCAGACACCTAGGTCACAGAAAATTACAATACATCTCGGAAGAGGAATTTTGTAAAAAGAAGTTTATAAACGCCACATTTGGTATCACCCGTGGCCACACAACATTTTTATCAATTCATCAATTTAATTGTGTATTTGCTGAAATAAGTGCGTTATTTCATTTGACGTACTTGAAAGCTATTTCCTGTACTTATTTCACATTTATGTGAATTACAATGTCTATAATTATCTTAAATCTTATTCTCACTCTACTATTATTAGTATTGTAGTTTATATAAATACAGATGCAACTGGGATTCGTCCTGCAAATCTTTTTTTCTGAATTTAAAGGTCAATGGATATGCTTTAATTTTAACTTATTTAAATTTGTCAGATCTAGAGAAATTTGCTTCAATGCACCTTTTAACAGGACACTTTAACCGATTTCTTTATTATCATAACATAAAGGAGTTTAGTTTGGAGATGCTTTAAATTTATTTACGAGCAGACAGGGAAAAAAGGTGATCTTACAAACTATGGTCGCTTTTATACTTTCTTCTACCTCATATCGCTCCTACCTCATGTCATTGATATGGATATTTTTACCTATAAATCGTGATACATTTGTATATTAAAGAAAAATAATGTAAAAATTGCAAGCTTATAATTCTTACCGCTCCTGGCACCATGCACTAGGTACACAGGTTAATTAGAAGTATTATTTATATACAATCTTGGTGAGATCAATTTTCATTTTTTAGATTGTCAAAATATATTGTCCAAGCAGAAATATCTCGTATAGACCGATGTTATAAATATGAAGAATTTATATAATCTGGGTGAGATCAATCTTTAATTTGTTAAATGTTCAAGAAGATAATGTTGAAGTTGATGTACCTGGTATTGATGGAGATTAAAAATATGAAGGATTTATATAATCTGGGTGAGATCAATCTTTAATTTGTTAGATGGCGAAGAAGATAACGATAAAGCTGATGTACCTGGTGATGATCGAGAATATGAAAATGTAGAATTATCTCCTGTTGAACGCCACACATTAGAAAACGAACAGATAAACAAGTACGAAACACTAGACGAAGAGGACGTTACGCTTCCTGCCCCAACGACAAACGAACTGCTTGAACGTGCCGGAGTCTCTGAATCATGAAAGTGCCTGATTCCAAATTGAAAAAAATGGACACAGTATTAAACCCAAGATATGCCTATATGTATATAAATATTATATATATATATATATATATATATATATATAAAATAAACAAGCATGTGTAAGGGAGTGATGTTCCATAAATATCTAAATGTATCATTCTAACAAATATATAGCCAGTGAAATATTATTAATGTAACAGTTTAATTTAACGAATTCGATTTGAATTTTGGTTATATGATTTCAATCATGTTTGCAAATTCACGTCATCTATTTCAACGTATTCTATGACAAAGTGTCAAATCTCGACAAGTAGGCCAAGTATTGTCATGGTTTGTTGTGATGGTATCAGCTTCATGAATTAAATTTGGTAGTTCCCTAGCTTGTTATTGGCGCGTTTTTCTTTACAAAACTTATGTATGTAGGCATACATGTTACTTGTATTTACATCCTACTTAAGTATGTACCCTTACCAGGGTTTCAGTCTTGGTCAATATTCACCTGATTGTTTAATGTATTGGGAGTTTCAATATTACACTAGTCATATATATAAACAACAAATGTCATTAAAATAAAATATGATAATGAAAATAAGATATATGAATATGCTTACAAACAATAACAGGTTGAATAATTAATAAAGCCTGCTTTGTTTGAAAACATTTCATTGGATCACTGGTGGATAGATGTAAAAAAAAAATAATGATACATATACATTTTTGTATTTAGTCTAAATATACCTAAGAATGACGGGTTCTCAAGGCTGCACGAGCTCACTTCTAATGCCTATAGGACCCGATGCATAACGAACATGTTTTTATATATAGACTATGACATAGACATATCTAGATTTCTTAAGGACCTCTTATTGGGAGCTTGACATTCAAAATCCATTTACTGTGAGGCAAGGTATATTAGTGAAGACAATACATAAAATATTATTAAATTATTCTACGGAAACGATGACCTTTTTTTAATGGATCTCCAACATTCCTAAAAGCAGGGCATATTTCTATCCTAATTTTTTCCTGGTAACTGACAATTTAACGTATTTGAGTAATTTTTTTTAACAGCTTGCCTCAAGGTCCATTTATTTGGCCCCAAAATCTTTAAAGCAATTCTTGCTTTATGCATGGCCTCACGCTGGTTCTAGACAAAGATGACGGATTGTAAGATGATATCATAAAATGGAGTGCTGACGCAAGACACCAGCCATCAGTGCATATTAATTTCCCAACTTAAAATCCTACATATAAATATACATGCCGCTGAGTATGTTATGTTCTGTTATTTTCAAGGAGTAGACATGACAATAGCCTAGCCGATTTCCTGAGTGTTATTATGACGAGATATGACGAGACACGTGTAAGAAACACCTGTCAAATTTAAGATGCCCCTACACGTAGGCAACATTAACTGCAAAATGTTGCCTACGTGTAGGGGCATCTTAAATTTGTATTCCAGTAAATACTCGTTCAATGTTTTTACAAATATATTTACAGGTGCTATGCTGTTCGGATAGGATTACACAAAATTTTCATGACATCGATTATGCCAATCGTTTTCCGAAATTCAGAATAATTAAAAAAAATTAAATAATGTCTGTAACATTTTTATTATTTTTCATGGCATAACAGAATTAACCTTACATTCATAGAACCATCGATATCGGCATAAGTAATCCTCAAATTACAGACAATCTATACATGAGTTTATCAAGGAATACTTTCATGTGTTATACATATATATATATATATATATATATATATATATATATATATATATATATATAAGAGCGTCACGATTAGGTGATACATTACAGCACCTCCGGTAGCGTGTCATTTCCTGATTGAATTGATTAATTAATTCACTAGAGTCCCACTGTGTTTATGTTAACGATTGTGATCGGACCACTATTTTTTACACTCGTGTACAGGAGTAAGCCTACGGTTTGAAGGCACATTTTTTGCAGGTACCAAATTATCTAAAGGAGAAGATGCTATTTTTGTGTTAATTTAATAACACTATAGGCGATAAGGCCTCTTTAAATAGTCAAAGAAGATTTAGAAAATAAAATCTGAATCAGTGTTTGAACAGGCTTCCGAGACAGCTTTGAGACCTTAAAGGTAAATACAATAAATAATCCTGATGGCTTTCCAGATGGGCTCCAGTTGAAAGAGTCTTGGCCTCCAACCTGGAGTATACTTCGAAAATACGAAAAAAAGTAACAGCTAAGGGATAACTACCTAAGGTCATCAAATGTTGATAAGTTAAACATGAAGTTAAGCTTATCGTCCGTCAGTTTCCGATTAACTGGCACAGATTCACTGATGAAGTCTTTACAGAATTTAACGGTGAGTGCTTGCAAGGCATAAATAAGTGCGAGTTTGATCAGGCCATAGAAAAGATACGACAATATCCAGGTGCGAATCTATAAGCGGAAAGTTTTTGGCAGCGACATGGTCCCATAGAGGCAGAGAAGTAGCCGGAATAACTCTCTTGGGTTACTGTATATAAACTGCTGAATTATTTTACAAACATTGGCGGACTTTTTTCACAAAATTGAATATTATCTGGGCTGTTCAACTTATTAATTTGACTGGTATTAATGAAAGTGAAATAAAAAGAAAATAAAAATTTCTACCTTTTGTTTTATCATTTGTAATTACATGAACATGCAAAAGAATCCTCCATGGAGATATATTAACATATGAATATACATATATAGGTTTTTATATATTAATGTTTTCATTAACAGTATTTTTTATCGTACTTTATGTAAATATTGACATTGTATATGAGACTTGGGATTATTTCGTTGAATTATCCATATAACACAAACATGCACACTTACTGCTTATTAGAATCAGTAATCATCTGGTTGTTCAACCTAGCTAATGTTATGCTTTATTTTCAGATGTCAGAGGACGGTCATAACTGTAGACTATACAGAAAGGTTGACATCAAGAGAAGATTACTTGACACACCTGACGCACCGTGGACTGTCTATGATTGGTTTAAGCCTGAGGACCGACGAGTACACGTGTTCATTAAAGCCAATAACATAATGAAAAGGCATGAAATTCAGGTGAAAATTTATAATGACGAAGACAAGTGGACGGAGAGTGATAATAAGACATTTACGCCAATAACAGGTATTCCTATACATGTGTTAATGTAAAGCAAAATTATATAATAAAAAGACATTATAATTGCACATTTCTTAAGCCCTAATATGGATTATGGTCAAAGGAAAACGAAATACAGTCATTGGGAAATTAAACCATGCAGAAGGGCAAACCCAGGACATGCTCACAACCATATATGTGTGTGTGTGTGTGAGTGTGTTTGTTTGTTAGGGTGTGTGTGAGTGGGTGTGTCCTATATTGATCGCCTTGACCGTCTACCAGTGACAATTTCTTTCGGGCAAAGTATTTCAAACAGAATACCTTTCACTTTTCTCAAATATACAAAAATAAACGGTGCCGTAGGAGCTTCATTTCCGTCGAATTACAGGCTAGCCCAAAAATCAATATGGCCGATAGAGCATAAACGGTGATTTTCTTTTGCACGCAATATATCTAAGAATATGCATTTATTCTTTCCCAGATACACAGGGATGACTGGTGTACACAAAGGCTCAAGTCCTGTATAATAACCGACCGGCTAAAAATCTAATTTGACCATCATAGCATATTTATGTGATACCATACAATGGTTTTATTTATTCTTTTTATAATAATTCACTGTTGAATTAAAATATTTTTATGGATATTATAAAAAGTAAATATATAATAAGATGAATCTTTTTGCAAGGGAGCCAAGATGAAAACATCAAAGCCGACGTGCCAGGTATAAATGGAGAATACGAAAGTGTAGGACTCTCTCCTGTCGAGAGTCACTCATATGTCAACGTGGAGGAAGACAAGTACGAAACACTGGACAAACAGCAGATCACACACCCTTTGCCTAAGACGTACGCAAAGTTAGGGCGTCTGTAAGGCTATATATGATAAACCAAAATCATTCTTATATGCAATACATATGTAATACACTGATATTTCAATATATTTACCCAAAAAAAACTTTATTTTTGCGTAATTATAATACTCAGAATATGTAGATAATAATACAAGGATTATCGGAACTTTTCTTATTCAAGGTTGTAGGTGTTCGTGTATCAGTTTGTTTGTTTTGGCATATAACCACTCATCAGCTATACCACGCTATTATGATGTAAGGTAGTTTAAGAGATAGTAAAATCATAACGAGTCGAAAATGTAATCGTGTTTATCTATTGTATGTGTTACTAACCCAGCATTTTTATACTACTTATAAATATGATAATTTAACAAATATCAAAAAATGTGAATATTCAGATATATCATGCCATATTATCATGCAGCCACAAATTAAATAGCTGTGTGAGAGCTATGCACTAAAGGAAACAGGTGTGCTACCGTAGTAAATCAGCAACAGCATATAATATAGAAACCCTAAAAGGACCCTAAAGATTATCTGTTATTTAACGATCAATATTGAACTGTCTGATTTCAGTAAAAACGGAATACTTGAGACAAGCCGAGTTTTTTTTTTTCGGTGGCCCGTTTGTAAATATGTGTTAGCAAATATAAATAAATGCAATACAAATAAATCACGTTTCAGTTATATGTGTTTGGCAAGGTATTGCTGAATGTTTGTGTGGATCATACATATCATGCCACATCTATGAATAACCTGTATCAGGACAACATCAGTACCAAGTGTAATCACAGTGTTTATATATACACAAATTTGCATGAACCAGATGATACATTCATGTACTTTGGGGAGAATTGTGTAGGTTATGTGTGTGGCCACGTATTGGTAAATCACTATTCTAACCGTAAATATGTTCCTTGTGCACCAGTGCACATCTATAGCCTATGCCAAGAATAATTGGACAAGACCTGAACTTATTAAAAAAATCGAATTTTGTATAAACTTTGTGTATTCTTGGTATTGTTAACTGACTAGGTAAATTATAAACATTTCTCACCGTGTGTCCTCCCTGTTCAAAACCGTATATACATAACGTGGAAAGTTTTGATAAGGTCTGTAAATAATGTTAAATGTGATTTGCGCTTTGCTAAATAACAATATATATATATATATATATATATATATATATATATATACCTAGTTAAATCACAATTGAACACAATTGAGCAGATTCGGACTTTATTTTTTTATACTAGTCTATAGTCATTTCCACGGGATGGGGGTCTATTGAATATTGATAATATATTCATAAACTGATAGATTAATTCCAAATGGTATGCTGAAATGAAGGTATGTAATTAACTTGAAACCATACCTTGCAAAATATTAATGTATTTCAATAAAATCAACATATGAGTAAAAAGACTTTTACAAGTTTAATGGTCACATTCTACACTGGACATAAACACTTCTGAGAGGTTAAGTGCTATAAATATCCATAAAATGTAATTGTCAAAGTGAGGCTGCCGACCCACACAAAACGCCTTGTCACTTGGTTTTTGTTAGTAACATTTACATCTCACAATAGACCTTTGCTCCCTTATGAGCTTTAAGATAAAAAATCATCATATTTTTGTGTATGGGAAAAATCGCCAAATTCCAATGGCTACCTACTGCTGGAGCAGAGTATACTTTAATTAAATCGGCTCCACCACCCCAGTAATCCATGTTTTTCGCATGTATGCTTTTTGGCAAAACAAGGAACGCCAAAAATTGTTAATTGAAATAGTTAATAATTAACTATTTTGGAAATAATAGCCTACCTAATGTCACTTTCCTGAAAACCATTCAAATATATTTTATGAGAAACTAGTCAATTCTGTAGCGACATATTACCACCAATCTATAAAATTAGCAAGGCAGGGTACGGTGATAAAGGACCTTACGCACAAAATAGGTACCCATATTATCAAGAGCATTACATAACTACAGCTATCATTTCAATAATTATCAACGCAAAGCTAAGCGGCGGAGGTTATGATTTGGCAGCGTATGTTTGTCTGTTTATCTGTTTATCTGTTTATCTGTTCGTACGATAAAACAAAACGTCCTCAACGGAGTTTAATGTAAATTTTCAGGATAGCTCGGCAATGATACAAGGAACAATTGATGGAATTGGAGGGGGATCCATGCTTTAATAATCCTGCAATGCGCTCACGTGTTTTATCGGGGGTCTTTTGTGCACATATCTGTTTACACATAAAAAGTAGCAGGTGATGATATGGCCATATTTGGAGTGCTAGTCGTGACGTCAAAGAGGACAAATACCTATTCATGAACTCTATATGATCTTTACTGCATATTCATTCAAGGAATAACCATCAGCACTGGACTAACGAGCAACCAATCAGGTCACCTTAAACATTGTAAAGCGTCAATCATCTGACAAAAAAAAAACAAAATTTTGCATAATTTGACAGAGCTCTGTCAAACAGAACACGGGTAGTCTGTACCAGTAGGCAGTACCCAGGTCGGCATGTTTTCCTGGATATTTTTTTATACAAATGAGACAGTATAAAAAAATTATAGGCCATATAGGCTTCAGGAGCCATTCCTCTGACTACCAAGTAAATAATAATGTCTTTCCTGGCATGTAATTCTTATAAGACAAATAAACCATAATATTGCAAAACAGTTCACAATGACTGCGCTATGAGGACAAGGATACCAGTTGATGACGTCAGTCAATACGACGTCATGCGGCATCAACCTTTGTGACGTCATTATTATATTATAAGCAGCTCTCGCTACCATGGGCATGGAAAACCTTCTGTGTAGGAGCATTTTCGGGGCTCATTGTAATAACTAGGTTAAAAGGGCGGAGCATTTGGACTCTGGTGGATAGAACAATTACATCACTCTACGTGAACGTGCCATTAAACTGAAAGGTGTCAGTAAATCAACATACAGCATGAGGGCCAAATTGAAAAAAATGGACACAGTATTAAACCCAAGATATGCCTATATGTATATAAATATTATATATATATATATATATATATATATATATATATATATATATATATAATAAACAAGCATGTGTAAGGGAGAGATGTTCCATAAATATCTAAATGTATCATTCTAACAAATATATAGCGAGTGAAATATTATTAATGTAACAGTTTAATTTAACGAATTCGATTTGAATTTTGGTTATATGATTTCAATCATGTTTGCAAATTCACGTCATCTATTTCAACGTATTCTATGACAAAGTGTCAAATCTCGACAAGTAGGCAAAGTATTGTCATGGTTTGTTGTGATGGTATCAGCTTCATGAATTAAATTTGGTAGTTCCCTAGCTTGTTATTGGCGCGTTTTTCTTTACAAAACTTAAATTACTTTTAAGTTACTTGTATTTACATCCTACTTAAGTATGTACCCTTACCAGGGTTTCAGTCTTGGTCCATATTCACCTGATTGTGTAATGTATTGGGAGTTTCAATATTACACTAGTCATATATATAAACAACAAATGTCATTAAAATAAAATATGATAATGAAAATAAGATATTTGAATATGCTTACAAACAATAACAGGTTGAATAATTAATAAAGCCTGCTTTGTTTGAAAACATTTCATTGGATCACTGGTGGATAGATGTAAAAAAAAAATAATGATACATAAACATTTTTGTATTTAGTCTAAATATACCTAAGAATGACGGGTTCTCAAGGCTGCACGAGCTCACTTCTAATGCCTATAGGACCAGATGCATAACGAACATGTTTTTATATATAGACTATGACATAGACATATCTAGATTTCTTAAGGACCTCTTATTGGGAGCTTGACATTCAAAATCCATTTACTGTGAGGCAAGGTATATTAGTGAAGACAATACACAAAATATTATTAAATTATTCTACGGAAACGATGACCCTTTTTTAACGGATCTCCAACATTCCTAAAAGCAGGGCAGGGCATATTTCTATCCTAATTTTTTCCTGGTAACTGACAATTTAACGTATTTGAGTAATTTTTTTTAACAGCTTGCCTCAAGGTCCATTTATTTGGCCCCAAAATCTTTAAAGCAATTCTTGCTTTATGCATGGCCTCACGCTGGTTCTAGACAAAGATGACGTATTGTAAGATGATATCATAAAATGGAGTGCTGACGCAAGACACCAGCCATCAGTGCATATTAATTTCCCAACTTAAAATCCTACATATAAATATACATGCCGCTGAGTATGTTATGTTCTGTTATTTTCAAGGAGTAGACATGACAATAGCCTAGCCGATTTCCTGAGTGTTATTATGACGAGATATGACGAGACACGTGTAAGAAACACCTGTCAAATTTAAGATGCCCCTACACGTAGGCAACATTAACTGCAAAATGTTGCCTACGTGTAGGGGCATCTTAAATTTGTATTCCAGTAAATACTCGTTCAATGTTTTTACAAATATATTTACAGGTGCTATGCTGTTCGGATAGGATTACACAAAATTTTCATGACATCGATTATGAAGATGCTATTTTTGTGTTAATTTAATAACACTATAGGCGATAAGGCCTCTTTAAATAGTCAAAGAAGATTTAGAAAATAAAATCTTAATCATTGTTTGAACAGGCTTCCGAGACAGCTTTGAGACCTTAAAGGTAAATACAATAAATAATCCTGATGGCTTTCCAGATGGGCTCCAGTTGAAAGAGTCTTGGCCTCCAACCTGGAGTATACTTCGAAAATACGAAAAAAAAGTAACAGCTAAGTGATAACTACCTAAGGTCATCAAATGTTGATAAGTTAAACATGAAGTTAAGCTTATCGTCCGTCAGTTTCCGATTAACTGGCACAGATTCACTGATGAAGTCTTTACAGAATTTAACGGTGAGTGCTTGCAAGGCATAAATAAGTGCGAGTTTGATCAGGCCATAGAAATGATACGACAATATCCAGGCGCGAATCTATAAGCGGAAAGTTTTTGGCAGCGACATGGTCCCATAGAGGCAGAGAAGTAGCCGGAATAACTCTCTTGGGTTACTGTATATAAACTGCTGAATTATTTTACAAACATTGGCGGACTTTTTTCACAAAATTGAATATTATCTGGGCTGTTCAACTTATTAATTTGACTGGTATTAATGAAAGTGAAATAAAAAGAAAATAAAAATTTCTACCTTTTGTTTTATCATTTGTAATTACATGAACATGCAAAAGAATCCTCCATGGAGATATATTAACATATGAATATACATATATAGGTTTTTATATATTAATGTTTTCATTAACAGTATTTTTTATCGTACTTTATGTAAATATTGACATTGTATATGAGACTTGGGATTATTTCGTTGAATTATCCATATAACACAAACATGCACACTTACTGCTTATTAGAATCAGTAATCATCTGGTTGTTCAACCTAGCTAATGTTATGCTTTATTTTCAGATGTCAGAGGACGGTCATAACTGTAGACTATACAGATAGGTTGACATCAAGAGAAGATTACTTGACACACCTGACGCACCGTGGACTGTCTATGATTGGTTTAAGCCTGAGGACCGACGAGTACACGTGTTCATTAAAGCCAATAACATAATGAAAAGGCATGAAATTCAGGTGAAAATTTATAATGACGAAGACAAGTGGACGGAGAGTGATAATAAGACATTTACGCCAATAACAGGTATTCCTATACATGTGTTAATGTAAAGCAAAATTATATAATAAAAAGACATTATAATTGCACATTTCTTAAGCCCTAATATGGATTCTGGTCAAAGGAAAACGAAATACAGTCATTGGGAAATTAAACCATGCAGAAGGGCAAACCCAGGACATGCTCACAACCATATATGTGTGTGTGTGTGAGTGTGTTTGTTTGTTAGGGTGTGTGTGAGTGGGTGTGTCCTATATTGATCGCCTTGACCGTCTACCAGTGACAATTTCTTTCGGGCACAGTATTTCAAACAGAATACCTTTCACTTTTCTCAAATATACAAAAATAAACGGTGCCGTAGGAGCTTCATTTCCGTCGAATTACAGGCTAGCCCAAAAATCAATATGGCCGATAGAGCATAAACGGTGATTTTCTTTTGCACGCAATATATCTAAGAAAATGCATTTATTCTTTCCCAGATACACAGGGATGACTGGTGTACACAAAGGCTCAAGTCCTGTATAATAACCGACCGGCTAAAAATCTAATTTGACCATCATAGCATATTTATGTGATACCATACAATGGTTTTATTTATTCTTTTTATAATAATTCACTGTTGAATTAAAATATTTTTATGGATATTATAAAAAGTAGATATATAATAAGATGAATCTTTTTGCAAGGGAGCCAAGATGAAAACATCAAAGCCGACGTGCCAGGTATAAATGGAGAATACGTAAGTGTAGGACTCTCTCCTGTCGAGAGTCACTCATATGTCAACGTGGAGGAAGACAAGTACGAAACACTGGACAAGCAGCAGATCACACACCCTTTGCCTAAGACGTACGCAAAGTTAGGGCGTCTGTAAGGCTATATATGATAAACCAAAATCATTCTTATATGCAATACATATGTAATACACTGATATTTCAATATATTTACCAAAAAAAACTTTATTTTTGCGTAATTATAATACTCAGAATATGTAGATAATAATACAAGGATTATCGGAACTTTTCTTATTCAAGGTTGTAGGTGTTCGTGTATCAGTTTGTTTGTTTTGGCATATAACCACTCATCAGCTATACCACGCTATTATGATGTAAGGTAGTTTAAGAGATAGTAAAATCATAACGAGTCGAAAATGTAATCGTGTTTATCTATTGTATGTGTTACTAACCCAGCATTTTTATACTTTACTTATAAATATGATAATTTTACAATAATCAAAAAATGTGAATATTCAGATAAATACCCCGTTGTTTTACTTCTTTCTTTGCCATATTATCATGCAGCCACAAATTAAATAGCTGTGTGAGGGCTATGCACTAAAGGAAACAGGCGTGCAACCGTAGTAAATCAGCAACAGCATATAATATAGAAACCCTAAAAGGACCCTAAAGATTATCTGTTATTTAACGATCAATATTGAACTGTCTGATTTCAGTAAAAACGGAATACTTGAGACAGGCCGAGTGTTTTTTTTCGGTGGCCCGTTTGTAAATATGTGTTAGCAAATATAAATAAATGCAATACAAATAAATCACGTTTTAGTTATATGTGTTTGGCAAGGTATTGCTGAATGTTTGTGTGGATCATACATATCATGCCACATCTATGAATAACCTGTATCAGGACGGCATCAGTACCAAGTGTAATCACAGTGTTTATATATACACAAATTTGCATGAACCAGATGATACATTCATGTACTTTGGGGAGAATTGTGTAGGTTATGTGTGTGGCCACGTATGGGTAAATCACTATTCTAACCGTAAATATGTTCCTTGTGCACCAGTGCACATCTATAGCCTATGCCAAGAATAATTGGACAAGACCTGAACTTATTAAAAAAATTGAATTTTGTATAAACTTTGTGTATTCTTGGTATTGTTAACTGACTAGGTAAATTATAAACATTTCTCACCGTGTGTCCTCCCTGTTCAAAACCGTATATACATAACGTGGAAAGTTTTGATAAGGTCTGTAAATTATGTTAAATGTGATTTGCGCTTTGCTAAATAACAATATATATATATATATATATATATATATATATATATATATATATATATATATATATATATATACCTAGTTAAATCACAATTGAACACAATTGAGCAGATTCGGACTTTATTTTTTTATACTAGTCTATAGTCATTTCCACGGGATGGGGGTCTATTGAATATTGATAATATATTCATAAACTGATAGATTAATTCCAAATGGTATGCTGAAATGAAGGTATGTAATAAACTTGAAACCATACCTTGCAAAATATTAATGTATTTCAATAAAATCAACATATGAGTAAAAAGACTATTTTTTACAACATCTAAACCACATTCGTCAATGTCAAGTTTAATGGTCACATTCTACACTAGACTTAAACACTTCTGAGAGGTTAAGTGCTATAAATATCCATAAAATGTAATTGTCAAAGTGAGACTGCCGACCCACACAAAACGCCTTGTCACTTGGTTTTTGTTAGTAACATTTACATCTCACATTAGACCTTTGCTCCCTTATGAGCTTTAAGATAAAAAATCATCATATTTTTGTGTATGGGAAAAATCGCCAAATTCCAATGGCTACCTACTGCTGGAGCAGAGTATACTTTAATTAAATCGGCTCCACCACCCCAGTAATCCATGTTTTTCGCATGTATGCTTTTTGGCAAAACAAGGAACGCCAAAAATTCTTAATTGAAATAGTTAATAATTAACTATTTTGGAAATAATAGCCCACCTTATGTCACTTTCCTGAAAACCATTCAAATATATTTTATGAGAAACTAGTCAATTCTGTAGCGACATCTTACCACCAATCTATAAAATTAGCAAGGCAGGGTACGGTGATAAAGGACCTTACGCACAAAATAGGTACCCATATTATCAAGAGCTTTACATAACTACAGCTATTATTTCAATAATTATCAACGCAAAGCTAAGCGGCGGAGGTTATGATTTGGCAGCGTTTGTTTGTCTGTTTATCTGTTTATCTGTTTATCTGTTCGTACGATAAAACAAAACGTCGTCAACGGAGTTTAATGTAAATTTTCAGGATAGCTCGGCAATGATACAAGGAACAATTGATGGAATTGGAGGGGGATCCATGCTTTAATAATCCTGCAATGCGCTCACGTGTTTTATCGGGGGTCTTTTGTGCACATATCTGTTTACACATAAAAAGTAGCAGGTGATGATATGGCCATATTTGGAGTGCTAGTCGTGACGTCAAAGAGGACAATTGACCTATTCATGAACTCTATATGATCTTTACTGCATATTCATTCAAGGAATAACCATCAGCACTGAACTAACGAGCAACCAATCAGGTCACCTTAAACATTGTAAAGCGTCAATCATCTGACAAAAAAAAACAAAATTTTGCATAATTTGACAGAGCTCTGTCAAACAGAACACGGGTAGTCTGTACCAGTAGGCAGTACCCAGGTCGGCATGTTTTCCTGGATATTTTTTTATACAAATGAGACAGTATAAAAAAATTATAGGCCATATAGGCTTCAGGAGCCATTCCTCTGACTACCAAGTAAATTATAATGTCTTTCCTGGCATGTAATTCTTATAAGACAAATAAACCATAATATTGCAAAACAGTTCACAATAACTGCGCTATGAGGACAACGATACCAGTTGATGACGTCAGTCAATACGACGTCATGCGGCATCAACCTTTGTGACGTCATTATTATATTATAAGCAGCTCTCGCTACCATGGGCATGGAAAACCTTCTGTGTAGGAGCATTTTCGGGGCTCATTGTAATAACTAGGTTAAAAGGGCGGAGCATTTGGACTCTGGTGGATAGAACAATTACATCACTCTACGTGAACGTGCCATTAAACTGAAAGGTGTCAGTAAATCAACATACAGCATGAGGGCCACAATTTTTGTTCGTTGTTTTTATTTGTCTTGGACCTTGGTGTAATAAGAAAGTAAAAGACTTAAACTCCCCAAAACCCCCCACCCACGCAGGAGATTGGCCCAAACACCCAACTTTGGCAAGCGGGAGATACGTCTGTTGGAGTACGCTGTTTACCGTAGACTAAGAAATCCCTCTTTTCAACGTCACCTGTTGGTTGCACCTTGAAAAACGCACGTAGAATTAAAATCATTATATTTTCTTGCTGAGTATATACATTTATAATCATATTCATTAAACTGTTTTGTCAGCATCAATTGACAATTAAAATAATCAATAAATGTGATCACATCTTGTTTTGTAACGAGACAGAAAGATGCATAAACTCAGCTTTTGACAATGTTCGTGAGATTGATTCAGCCGGGCATAGAATTTACTATATAGACCATATATAAAAATAAGTGAACGGACATTTCATAATTTTAGTAAAACTTCTTAAATTTTAATATAACGTGGCCACCTTATTTTTTTAATTTTCTGACAACTGGTAGTAGCAGGTATCAAGATCTGCCTTTAAAATTTAAAGGATTTGTTGTGCATGATAATATAATTGATAAGCAAGATTCTAAGAATCAATGAAATATATATTCGCGGATTAGTCTGCATTTCTCGTACATTTAAATGATGCACCACAGTATGTCTGGTAATTTCATGAAAAATGGACTTCTTTTTGTGTTATGAATAAACGTTAGGCCTACACATGCATTTCTCCCCTAATGAGTATCCTCTTCACGTGCAGACGTAGCATGGACTGTCAGATGTTCAAAATAATACAAAACATTGCTACGTTCAGGTTCTCACGGCTTCGCCAGTAATTTGAGGGAAGTTTCTTCAGTAGTAACGTGTAGGATTCCTTATGTACGAAATGCGTGTTCAGAGATTTCATATAACCCACACGGTGGCATGCATTTTTTCTATGTGTTGCCCTTGGATACCATCCCGAAACTTTAAAAAATTGCTACTTGTAGCGATCGTTTTGCCGGATACGCATTTCTATTGCCGGATCGCACATGAGGCATCTCATCTTCTTTGTTTTTCAATAGGTGTACCGATTTTATAAGCATCTTGCATTAACACCAGAACATACAATAATCTAATAAGAAAATGATTAGATTCTCATGAGATAGGTCTAACATTCATTAGACTTTTAAGCATGTATTGGAGGTACACTTATTTAAAGATTATATCATAGACTCACAACACATTACCAAAACATACTCAAAGGGTACATATTGTGAACACGCTGTATAAAAAAAAGCAAAATACAGGAAAGAGGACACTGCAAGGCATACCTGGAAACATATACATCTACACACATGTCCTTTTATCATGTGATACAAAACATACAGCCAGTTCATTCAGGTGGAGCGGCGTTATGTTCATTATATCTTATATAGTGACACGCGGTATATAGTGTGCGATTACCACCAGGAAGAATCTTGGGTTTACATCTTCACCTGTGCCATGATACTCAAACATGTCTTCACACAGAAATCTGGATACCTTACTCTGTGTGATAGTTCAGCTGCTGTTTTTAACGGGTAAGTAAAGCACACGTTGAGTGAGTAAAAGGTTATATTACATCTAACAAACTACAAAGCAAGTCAAGCTTATAGCACTACGCCAGGGTAACACAATGATGTATTTACTCCCTAAATATGTAATCATAGCATGAACATTTCGAGTAACTTTTTCATTGTCTCCACGCTGATAGCAGGATATGAATTAAATAGTGTTCTAATACATATGCGCTGATATATGATATCCCTCCGTAAAATATTATATTAAATGATACCTTTAATTTTATACTCTCCTAACGTTACCGTAGTTAGCCACTGGGTATATCTCTCCATGAATATATACTATCAGTTACTGTATTGACCATTGACTTTATATATGCTCTCGATTATGAAAGAAAGTGTTCTATAATCTTTACTTTCGCCCAAACTGCAAGAATCGCTACACACAAAGAACAAATATCAATATACTATATGCTTTTCCTTGGTTACAAGATAATCCTTCTAAAACTATATTTCGCTTTAAATTATGCCATGACAACGTTGTTGCCATTTCTTATTTAAATTAGTACGTTTTCTGCAATAAAGTGAAACTGCTTGATCATTTTATGCATAAGTTGTCATAGCTTTTTTTTATATATATTTTGCAGATCTATATCGTAATTTCAGCAGTAATAAAATATATATAATATTTAATTTATGTTTGTCTTATATTACACAAGACCCCCATGAAGTTATTTAGGCATGTCTTAATTTACCTGCCATAATCCCCAGTATACTTAAAAAAGTATTAGCCTTGATTTGTTATGTTGCATGTAAATTTAGATCCGCTATCACATGAACCATACAGTTAGACTTACTAGGATTAAAATTATAATATAAACTATAATACATAAGTCCAACCCTGTGTAATAATACGTGAAAATATATATATTTGATAATCACAAGAGCTGTAGTGAATATAAAAGTCCTTGCTTCACTTAAAACACTTCAATGACAATGCAATAAAAACAGCCGATGAAAGCAAGTTTACTGGCGTATGCTTGAACTGCAATCAGCTGATCCTTTCATCTCGGGTCTATTCGCCAAGCATTCATCATGCTTTACTAATTAAACCACTCGATCAAAGAAGGTTTCCCTGGAAAACTTGCAGACAAGACGTTATATGACTGCTGCTTGTCTATCTGCTATGCCATAGGCCAATGAGGAAGAAAAATATTTTAACATTTTCAATATATATGTAGCAGCAAGCATTTTACTAGATACAAAAAAAATCACATTAAACGCATAAACTAAACACGGACAAGCTGCAGACAGTGTGACAGTTTGTGGGGTAAAACGCTCGGCACATTGAAAGTGCTTCGCATTAGTTATTAAAGAACTATTTTTCCAATCCATGTAAACATCAAATTTATCACCAGAGCTTTAAAAAATATAAAATCACCTGTGCACGTAAAACTATTTACGTTGATTTAAACAAATAAACATTTGTATCTACAGGGACGACCTGTATAGAAAATGTTGCACTACATAGGGCAGCTCAGCAGAAAAGTACCTGGTTCCAGGAGGATCTACATTACTACAACTCCGCCTGGTTCGCTGTTGACGGTAAAGGTCGTGATAACACTAAACCAGAAGAAGGATGTGCTTCTACTGCTGACGGGACAGACAAGGACGCCTGGTGGATGGTGAACCTGCAGAGACTCTATGCCATCGTCAATATTACAGTTCTTGGAAGGGAGTATGTTTGTAAGTATATATTGGCCAAACTATTCTAAATCGTTTTAAAATAAATATTCCAAATATTCCCAGATAAACCATCCGAAGATTAATTCGTTTTAGGTTTATACAGTAAATATACAAGAGTACGTACTATACCGTTTTATTGTAAGACTCAAGTGGTTTAATTGATACAAAAATAAATTGTTAAAAGTATGTGTTCATCTGAAGACCTGTAGAGTATTATAATATTTTAGCCATTTTCTTAATCATATTGATGCCATACTGTTTTCATTGCCCGACGCTGACTCGGATTATTATTTTATAATGATGATATTTATCTATAAGATAAAAGGCGACAAAATATTTAACCTTTTTTATAAGTATAGGAAATTGGGGTAGGATTAAAATTTTCTTACTTACTAAATGGGTGCAATTGAATATCTCTAAAAGCCAGAGAGTATGACTTCGTGAAAAAATACAATTCTAACAACAACGCACCCTATGACGATTTTTACTCATTTTTATCAATTTAAATTAAGTTTTTAAAAATTTTGCTCACCACCTGTTTAGTAATATAATATAACTCAAGACGACATTGTGAAATGAATGGTTTACTAAGCTCTTTTTGGCTCTAGCCATTATGATAGATGTTTTCAACCACCCATTGCATGATTGGCAGTGTATGTCAGTTATGTTTTTAATCCGCAGAAAATCAAAATTATATGTTACATTGCTTGTTTTTGACTGAATGGATAGGCTATTTTAGCTCCAACATATTAAGGCAGACTTGTGTGGAAATACTTTGAATAAACTTCAGCTTTCTGGCTCTTTCAAAATTAACTATATCCCAAAGAAACGTTTAGAATCAGAAATTGTTTTTGAAAGTCGCCCAAATGAAGCCCAATTGGAAAATAAATAAGCTGCTTGGCTTTATCAGTAATAGCAATGAACATCGATTCACGTCTAAATAAGAGTCTGTATTTATGTCGAAGGATGACGAATGAAATACATTTTTTTATTTGATCAAAATCGTGATCACAACCACTGAACAGATGAGCGATTGAGAGATTTCTACATCCGTGTGGGCAACAGTAGCGATATATCTCAGCATGTGTTCTGTGCATACAAGTCAGGCTGGGTACAACTACGTGCCAGGGAGACATTCAGATGTAACAACACGCTGGTCGGCAGCTGGGTTAGTATACAGAGGACTAACGATAAAGGATCTAATGATCAGGAAGGTCATGGATGGCTACAGCTGTGCGAGGTTCAAGTGTACGGCTATGAGAAAAGAAGTAGGTAATTATTATTCCATCGAAGATAACCATTATAAATTATTTATGTGACTGTTTCGGTAAAGTAAGTGTTGTTCTCTTGTTAGAGACCTAAACATAGATGCAGAAGAAAAACCTAAACGAAATATAATGTTACAATTACAAAAAGGGTAATTTGTTAGTCTTGATTTAATGCATGATACATTTGTTCAATGGCTGTACAGTAAAAAATACCCAGTCGTGTAAAAAAAGGTGCAAATAAAGATGCAAACAACACATAATGCAATATACATATTTCCCTAAGGATGATTGTTTAAGTTAAATCTTTACTAGATTATGCCTTTATGATTCTTGCAGCTTGTGGTCATCGTCAGTTCGGACCCGCTTGTCAGAATATCTGCCAATGTGCAAAAAACTGGGACTGTGACAAGGAGACAGGAGTCTGTCCAGAGGGAGCATGTGACGTGGGGTATGGGGGCAACACCTGCAGCATTCGTAAGATAATTATATCAGCCTATTGCTGGATTATCCTTAGGTGCAAATAAGAAAAATGTTAGGTAGACCTTGTTATATATATATATATATATATATATATATATATATTATATATACATAATATCTAACATTTCATTAATTATATGCTTCGATTAATCAGAATCATAATATGTCATATAATGATGGTAAACAGTTGGAATAATTGGAATTTTTGCTCTATCTTGATATATTGCGATTGATCCAATATAAAAAAGTTTCCCTTCACACTACGGATTATTTCTTAATGAATTTCGACATTCCTTAATTTAGAAATTCCAAAATTTTGCCCTTTGCGATCTTAAGTTGTCTATTATATATATATATATATATATATATATATATATATATATATTCTACATACATTTATATAATTATGTATTTTTTGTATTATATTACTTTGCAGTTTTGCCGACACTTTCCAGGCGACAGGAAACTAGAGCAAGGCCAGTGGATAACACAAACACTGTTTGGTTCATCTTCTATCAGTTTAAAAAAGGTCCTTATGTTAGCCTTGATATTGGTGATGGTCCGGTGGGAGAATACAGTGTAGACGTAAAAGAAGAGGGGTCAAATGATTGGGTTCGAAAGGTAACGTTTCAACATGATGATACCAAGGACAGACTTAATGTAACTGTCACAGGTCTGAAGTACTACCGGCAATACACCATGACTGTAGTTCCGTGGTATAAACGAGGTGATGTCATAATTAAGGGAAGATCACAAAGTACATTAACTGTGAGAACAAGTTGTGGAAGTAAGTGTATCGCTTTAATGTAATAAACAATGAATTGATTAAGTACTCTAAGTAATTCTCACTTAACCCAAATTTTGGCCTGAGCGTTCTAGGCTCTCAATTTTTCCCTCTATTGAAAGCCTTGTATTTAATACTTGTAAGTTTTTAAAAACAAATCTCTCTATTGAATCTTTATATTGTTTTCACTGTTGTAATCTCTGCTTTTTTCTCATATGCAAAGTTTTCAAATTAAACGTTTCAACAACTGGCCAAGTAAATCAGTCGTATATAAAAAGAATAATGAATAAACTTTCTTCTTTTACGAAAGTACTTTTGCATGCGTTTATGTTCAAAATATAGTAATTTTTAAATGATCCTCACGTTAAAATGATTTCACTGACAGGATCGATACATAAAACTAAAAAATATAGTAAACCCCAGTCTCAGCAGTGTTTTATTTAAGCATATTCATTTTATTTTAGAGCCAGAAAAGCCCGTGATTACTTATATAACAGCAAAGAGAGTACCAGGAGGAGCAAATATGACCGTCAGGTACAAGGTAATATAAAATGTTATGTTTGGAGCACTCTTATAATTGTTTAATCATGATAAATAGTAACAAGGCCTACAGCATATGGGTTACAACAACAGATAATTACAGCACCTGAAAAATATTCAGAACTCTCTTTCTGATCTATTTCTGTACCAAATTCTGCTTCCATCGATTTCCGTCTGCACCTCAGTCAGCTTCCATCGATTTCCTTTCTAATACCTCAGTCAGCTTCTGTCTAGTTTCTTCTGCACCTTAGTCAGCTTCCGTCGATATACTTCCCCGCCTCAGCCCGCTTCCGTACATCTCCTCCAGCATCCAAGCGTCTTCCATCGATCTCTTTCTTCGACCTCAGTCAGCTTCCATCGATCTCCTTCTGCCACCTCAGTCTTCCATCGATCTGCTTCCGCACCTCAGTCACCTTCCATCAATCTCCTCCCAAAACCTCAGTCAGGTTTAGTAGATATCCTTTCTGACACCTGGGTCAGATCAATCGATTTCAATCTGCCACCTCAGTCAGCTTAAATCGATTACTTTTCTGCCATCTCGATCGGTCACCTTCCATCGATCTCCTTCTGCTTCTCAGTCAGCTCCCATTGATCTGTTTCGACTACTGACAATTGTTTTTGTCAATATTCTTGTGGTCGTTTACCACTTATTTATATGCAACTGTCTCAATAATATTAATAAAAATGAAAAAGATAAAATAGTTCCAACAAACCAAACAGGGTACATTATATGCAAAAGGAAATTCCAAAATATTCGTTCGATTGAAGATGTTATTTTGGTACATGAGATGCACCAACGACAGTGGAGATATTGCTCTATAGTATTCAAAGGCTTTTGATAGGTTTTTAATAATCATCAATGGACTAGCTTAAAAATTTACGCATTGACTAGATTTCCATCATTTCGTGTTTTATGCCAGACACTTAAGGTTGAGTGTCGAACTACGGCCGGTTAATCTCATGGATCCCTCTGTAAAGAGCAGTTTGTCAGGGATTCCCATTGAGTCGATTGCTTTTCCATAGTGACCTACGAACACTTTTCATATAATATACCAAATACAATATACAAAACAGTATATTACTTCTCTTTCTCTAATATAAGCCGCACACGCACAAAATAATGCCACCAGTTCTCACTGTTGCATGCAGAATTGCTATGTAGACACACTAGTGGGCAGCATTCTGACGTCCCTGGTGTGACATCATTTTGCTGGTGCTTATAAAGGGTTTGGAAACAGTAATAATAAATGACGGACCGGGTTGCCTTTGAATTAACGTTGTAAAGGAGAGATGTTGTGCTTTTGATTGAACACTCATCTTATTTTCACTCAGGTACAAGACAACATACACGACAACGGCTAAGCAGCATAGAATATATTATAATGAAATTACAGAATTCGAAACCATCTACTTGATTCGGTTCTGAGCCTAATAAGCCTTACATGAAATACTTTAGATGCACAATTAAATCTTGTTGAAAACAGATTCAGGTTATACAGTCTCTTGATGTCCTAAACTTACAATATTGGATACCGACTGGCGACACTGAACCCTGACTGGCGGAACTGGTCACCAACTAGCGGTACTTTACCCCAACTCGCGGTACTGGTCGTCGTAGAACTTGGAGCACCGGGGACCTCAATTGAATACCCTATTGCATCCAGACAAATGAACCTGGTCGGCGCATCGACAGTACACTCTCACAATATATACAAAGGTACCGCTAACACAAGAATAAATATAAAATATGATTAAACAAAGCCACGCGATTCACTTCGTGACACATTTTCGCCTAAAATCGACATATTTTGTAATGTATATCCTCATAATGTTGATCTGACTCATACCTAACATACCTTTCAGTCGCATACTGCTCTAAATCTAAGGGCCCAAACGAATTACAAACTACAAGACTGTCGAACCATTTTGCTCTCTCGGCAATAGTTTCCTACTTGCGAACGCGACCGAACGTAATTCTCCATTATGATCTTGCATCAGCATGTTGCCAATTCCTACCTCCGATGCATCACACTGTCCTCTAAACTGCCTTTCAATATCCGTCTGTCTCAGTATGAGAGAGTTAGCTGGAGCCAAAGTTGATACACATTTTCAAGTGGCGCCCCCTTCCCCAATTATCCGATTTGATATACATTTTTGCGTTACATCTGTCAGCGGCATGGCTATTTCCGAATAATTGGGGACGAGCTAATACGTGAACCCTTGGAACGCTCTTAGCACTTCTTTTAATATGGCCTACCAGTTGCTTGTATCTTCTTCAGTAACGTTTGATCAGTTGCTGTGCAACCCGTACCTACTCTTTGACCTAGGTAGTCCTCATATCCCACGAATGTCGTAGACAACTTTGCGTCGAGACATACATCCTGCAACCTCCTAAAAAATTTCTTTGAGCCAAGTATCCAAGTATCGGCCGGTATACCTACTCGCGTGTATATATTTAACATTGTACTGCTACTGTGACCGTCTCTGTATTCGGCAGTGGCGTAATCCATAACGGAACTGATATAACGATTCCCCGAATGCGAAAGCGGTGTATGGGTCCGATCTGATTTGCTGCCACCCTAGCAGGGTTTCACTGACGCCAATGACATTTCCGACAATTAAATCGTACAAGGGGTTGTCTCTCACCGCGCCGTCCGTTTCCCAAAGGTTAACCGGACATTCTACATTAATAACCGCTATCGAATACCCTTCCTGCAAATCGTTCATCATTACGCAGATAACCCGCTTACCGGTTTACCATTTGGCTTGAAACTCCTAACTGCAGTGTCTCGCAACAGAGTAACATTCGAAAACCAATTACCAAGGCCCCGACACACCGTCAATGCGAGTTCATTGCCCATCTGAGCTACGCCTCCAATCAGCTGGTCCATACAGCTCTCGGGTTAAATCTGTCTCAATCACATCTCATGGCCATGCATCACTAACTGTGTTTACCGATTCTATGCCTGTTTGGTGTATGTACCATGGCCTGTGCTGCAATCTTCAGTTTTTTACCTACATCGGGCCTTTAACTCTACCCTATATCGGGCATTTTAAAATCCGCTATTTTGTTACCTACTCCGCCAAATCAAAAACTGCACTGCAAGGCGGCCTTCTTTACCCTCAAGATTCTTTACGTTTCTCCCAAAACTATGCACCCCGCGTGCATCAGTAAATCGTTCTGCTAACGCGGCCATTTCACTTATCTAGACATGCTTCTTCTCCTATAAGAAGACAACTAGCTCCTTGCTGCCTCAATTAACAAATTTCTCTAAGCAGCAATTTCCGTAGGGCATCAAACCCATTTTCTGTTCCTGACTGAACAGAAATTTCAATCATATTGTCCCGGAATCCTCAAAGCCAAACGGCAAACTGACTAGGCGTCACGCAACGATCGGGCATACTCGACCTGACAAGCCATGTTATCCATCCTCGGTCATCCTATTGTCCTTCTACTGGGCTAACTTTAAATTATCGAAACAGTAGGATAGTTGGGATGATCCCAAAACGTTATAATAACATTTTTGATTAATTTGTTATGCATTACTTTTTCTGTTACACCTTCCTGACACTGTTTGTTCACCTAGTGGCAAATAAATAATGTAATATTTTATCGGAATGTTTTTGTTAATTATCTTAGATTCAGATAATTCCAAAACACAACAATAACCACTCTATTTGGCATACCAAAATTATCGGTACATGACACACTCGTTAGGTGCCAGAGATTTATTTCTTCATGCTTCGGCGACCACTTTTAAAATTTGCCTCCAGCGGATTTAGCCTTTTTATTAAAGGCTTCCTAGGCGTATATTTCTTTCATAATGGCTCTGGTTTTCAAATCCGCTGAGAAAAAATGTACCTACAAAATAGTCACGGATTCAGATATCATAATCATAGTATTAATACAAAAGTTCAAATTAGACCGATGACGTATATTTCCAGTGCTGACAGCGAAAATACTGAAAACTGCACTTCACTGGCCTTCATTTAATTTACCAATGCAATAATATCGCAGTACACACTTGAGAATCCTCTTAATAGCGCCAGAGTTGATTATTAAAAATTAACTGTGACAGAAAAAGTGAACGAACAAATGTATCTGATCAACGCAATCTGAGATCCAGTTTCATGTAGCCGTACATGCAGGGAAATTAATCTATTTGGTTGCGTTTTAAGGGATTTTTATGTACATAATAGCTGTATTTGGAAACTTAACAGAGGAATTTGTAGTGTGGTCTGCTTTATTCAAAGTGCCACGATGCGTGCACAATACAAAATGTAAACAATTTAATTAAAAACTACTTCCTTATCGAAATGTCCATTGCAATTTTTGAAGTAACTTGTTTTGTCACTTTACTCGTTCGGTAGGCCATCTACAAGAGGTCAGATTGATTAAAACTGCAGTGGGTACATTTTCTGTTCCTGCCTTAGTTTTTAGTTTTACAGAAGTTGCCCTTAAATTTCATTGAAATAGTATATCAAAACAACAAAATTATCTCTTTGATTCGTGAAAAAAAGCAAATTTAGCAACGAAGGAAGATATGGTGTTTCTGCATTGTACGGCAGCTTATCAAAATAACCTTCTAATGCGCTTGGCCATGTTTACTTTGTTTTATAATAGTTCTCAGTTATTAATTTATTTTTGAAAAGCATTTAAATAAAAGCTAAATGAAATGTCAAAACTGAATGAAAAAATGGCAACATGCTTTTAAACTTTTATAGAACGATGAAGAAAAAAAACAAATTTGCTACATACGCCCATAAACTTAAGCTTGAAAATACACATATCAACTTATGTGTCAAGGACGAAAGGTCTTTCCAAGGCGTCTGTAGTCAATAAAGGTTATACGAATATCATTTGAATAAATTAAGATTATAATGGACATATATGCTGCTTAAAGGTGGTGGTTAAATACTTTTGTGATAACAAAAGATAAAAAAAAATCTTGGCGATCGTGAGGGATCATTCATGGTGGAATGTTATATAACCTAAAATATTTGTCGTATGTGATGATATATCTTGGATAAATGCCTAGCTCAATTTCCTTACGTGTTAAAGTCGAAACATTGTCATTTTTCTTATCTATCAAAATATAATAATAACTTCTCACTACAGCGTTCCTATCTTTTAAGTGAAATATATGACCGGGTATTTATATATATATATATATATATATATATATATATATACACATTTAAGTTATGAATATGTTTGTCCAAGCAATTATTATAGTATGGAGCATATTATAATAATTGTGAAAACACGATACTTATACATTTTGTTGCAACTCGAGCTTCACATAGGCAGTGGTGTTGTTCCTGTGGCGATCTTCACTTATTCAGTGTTGTCGGGTGCATTTGACCCGGTCAGCATTTCCGGCCACATTCAAACGGGTTTGCTCTATTGTTGTAGTGACAGCATTCTAATATGAGTTATTAATAAGTTCAGTTTGAACCCGGAAAATCAATTTATTAATAAGAAAGTGAAAATTGAAACCGGAATTTGAACTCATGTATATTATATATATTATATTATAAATTATAGTGTATTAGTATTTTAGTAAATATACTTAACAGAGGCAGTTGTCAAAACGGTAACGAGTGACACACAAACATTAACACGGATAATCGAGGACTCCATCCCTAGATCAGCTAATACGAATTATTTAACTTTCTAACGGCTTGGCCTGGATCATTATCGGTGGGTGTATTTCCTTTGATAGGATCCCAAAGAGCTTTACATGTTGGTGTATAGAAAGTGTGGGCTTTCTGACACTTGTTGTTTTCATCTTGATTTTAATGAATGTCAGATATATTAACAATCATTTATCCCTGGGCATCGTCAAAATATAGGCAGCTAATCCCCTCCCCACTCACCCCCCCCCCCCCCCGGCATTTTTATTTAAGATGGAAAATCTGAAAATTAATAATTTATATGGAATTTCAGTTTTAAATGTACAAAGATTAATTTATTATATTTTCTTATCCCATGCACGTCACAACTGCTTTTCACATCATCGTGAGACTGCCTGAATATATCACCTCCACAACCGACCAATATAATCAGGTCTGGTGTTGTCAGTCAACAGAAATAGATTATAGTAAATGTCATGCAAATTCATCTTAAAATAATCGTAAAATTGAAAAATCTCTTTGGCAAAAATATAGATAGAATATTATATATTTTATTGAAATAATCATATTGACCTAAATTACCTGTTGTAGTTTAAAACATTAAAAATATAATTCTTTTACGTATGGACCTTTCTGAACCTAATTCTGAAGAATTTATACATCTTCCAATTCTTCAAAGAACCCCATATTTGAAGTATAAAGAACCCTCATTGGGGCGAAAGCACGCTTTAGAACCCTTAAGAACTAATACAGGTTCTTTGGGGTTATTATTCACAAAAGGTTCTGTATGGAGCCCGTATGAGCTTAAAGAACTTCCAGAGAACTATTTGAGCTAAGCGTGTAACGACTATTTTAAACGTTTCCATAGATGTTTGATGCGATCTCAAAAATTTATATCATTCATGTATATTTCCCATAAATATACCTTTTACCAATTACATGAGATTTAGATATATACATTTGATATGTTCGATATCCTCTATGAAACGAATATTGGTTGATGTCCTAGCACTGCATAAAGTTTGGTGAAAATCGGATATACCTTTCCTTATAATCCTGGTGGTGAACATCCTGCTGATGAACATATAAAATTGACTAAAAATTAAATATGCATAACTTTTTAACATATCAAGGCATTTTAGAGGCAACACCTAATTCATGGAAGAAAATTGTTTAGTCGAGTGGATTCCCCAACAACAAAGTTAAACATCAAGTTGATGATATAACAAATAGGAGGAAAATTACAAAACTTGTGTATAATACATTAATAGAGAAAATCTTTGTAATTCCAGAAAATACATTCAATTTGTGGAAGAGAGATTATAATATATCTTAATAAATGTGATGAGGTACTTGCATCATTTTCTACAATTCCAAAACTGACGAACGCAGTTCAACAATGTTCCAATCTTAAATATTAAGTAGAACATTGTATTTAAATGATAGTTTGTTTAAAATCAAATTATTTGAAAATCGACATTGTACATTCTGCAAAGAACTGGATGAAATATATACGCACTTGTTCTGAAAAAAGATTTTACCTTATCGCCAAATGTTTAAAGGTCGATCTATAATTATTGGGGAGTATACAGGATTGATTGGTAGTCTGATTTTATATGTCAAAATATATATTTACATTAGCAGATAAAAGAAGGTGACACCATCCTTGAAAGGGACAGTAGTACAGATTTGACAAATTATGGACAAAGAGAAATATATTGCTAATAAGAATGTTAATAAACACACATGTGGAAAAATTGGGAAAACTCTGCACATCAGTGCTATATGTTTGTTAACACCTTAATATGAAATATAATAGAAGATCAGAAAAAGCAAGAAGTGTTTCACCAAACAATAGTATGTGCATTGTGAATCATTTTTGTGAATATACCGTCGACGGTATCTGCATTTGGTAAAAATTGAAACCGTAACATAAATTGACAATATGCTGGCCTATTCCAAACCTCCAGCTTGCTACACAAATACTGAGTTGAAAACATAACCTCCTCGACCGAAACCGCGAGTATAATTAAATACTGTATGAATAATAATGAAAGGATATAATTAACAGAGCAAAAATCATTTATCTGACAAATTCAAGTTCTTCTTGAGAGAAAATAGGTCCAATTATTTTATTTAATAGCTACAGGGTAGAAACAAAATTTAAAGTACGCGGAAGGCAGACCTTTCTTTGCGTTTAGGTTATTAAATAAATAATTTGATTAATTCAAAAACCGCATATTTCAGCTTGACATTAGGTGGTTCCTATGACTGAACGATCTTAGGAACAAAATGATGTATGATGCCAAATGTATATATTTTGGTGCAGGTGTATGGTTCCAAAGGTGGGCCCTCCTACTACACTATAAAAAACACTTCCGAGTCTGAGTCTTAACAGTGTTGGTGTATTAGATCTGATAAGCCGATTATATATATATATATATATATATATATATATATATATATATATCAAGGTTGTTGCAAAACCATGGGGTTTAAAGTGCTCAACTAATATAAGGAGTTGTAATACATATATTTCAGGACTTAAACACATTTACTTGTGTTCGACAGCTCTGTTTCGTAAGGGCCCGTAGGTGTTCCTGACGAGTTAGGGCCACTACGGGCCCTTACGAAACAGAGCTGTCGAACACAAGTAAGTGTGTTTAAGTCCTGAAATATATATATATATATATATATATATATATATATATATATATATATATATTTATATATATATGTCACGGTGCACATATAAGGGTTCCAACTTCCTTGCCAAAGAAGCTTGCTTTTCTGGCGAAGCGGTTGGAATGCCGGACTTCTGTGCATGCCGTGCGGGTTCGATTCCACGATCGGCCCACCAGTCATTTCTCACCCTGTGACATTTGGCGCCCAACGTTGGGCCCGGGAGTTGTGGATCGTGTCATTACCTCCACCTAGTTCGATGTGACCCCCGGGATGGTAACCCAGCGTTCTGGGGACAGAACGTCCTCGGAGAGGGGGTGAGTGTCACGGTGCACATATAAGGGTTCCAACTTCCTTGTCAAAGAAGCTTGCTTTTCTGGCAAAGCGGTTGGAATGCCAGACTTCTATGCATGCCGTGCGGGTTCGATTCCACGATCGGCCCACCAGTCATTTCCTATCGGGCGCCATTTGTCACGGGGTGCGCACGATCGCCAGAACAATGGTGGCACCAGCTGGACTGAAGGGATTGGGCGGCAGAATATGGAACATCAGAGTGGTTGACCAATGTGATTTATTCTGTAACGTATAAAGGTAATATATAAGTATCACATCGACGTGCGTGACAACAGGAAATGGCCAAATGCATAGACATGATAAATTACAATATATGGTACATATAACGGTTGGGTCTATGATACAATTTCATGCAATATAATGTCATTTATAAATCTTCCCCATAACATGCTGACTAGTCATACCCTTACATTAAATACATAGGAATATATAGGAAACAATGATCTCTCTGGTTCTGAATATGACACAACATCGTTATTCAGTATCAATTTACTACATTGTCCTTACCGATTACATACTGTAAGGAATGACCATAACGAAGTACAGAGACATTAAATGAATATAAATAATTCAGACAGAGGGTAGTCTATATTTCCACCAATAACATGTGTCAGAGATATATGAAGTTTTACTCAGGCATAAGCAAATTAGGCATAAATAAATAACACATACCTGTAACGTATAAAGATGTGCAATATAAGTATCACATCGACGTGCGTGACATCAGGAAACGGCCAAATGCACAGTTTCCCGCGTCCGCTCTCGGTTATATCACGTGACCTTTGACACTAATTACAATAACAACACTGAGGTGGGCCCTTTCCGCTTTACATGTGTCTTTCTAATAACAAGAACTCGACGGGGTCAGTTGCGCGCAAAACCAAACATAAGCGGTTGAACAACATGAGATACCGTAACATACAAGTCACATTAGGGCCTGTCATTCCAACCTATGACATATATATATATATATATATATATATATATATATATATATATATATATATATATTACACAACATTTAATTTTATTCCGCCTTCCAAAACGTATTATAAGTACTGATTAGTAAAATTTTGATGTACATTTTATTTAATCATAAATGTTGTAAATTTTTATATTGTAAATAAGATTACATAAGATAATTTCAATGAGTCCTGGACAGAATTTTCTGCGGGTACCCGAAATAAACACACATACGCGGATAATAAACAGTGAATATACACTTGCAAATGTGAAGCTTTATTTATTTTCAGCTGTCGGAGGACGGTCATAACTGTATACGTTATAAAAAGGTTGATATCAGAAGAAGATTACTTGAGACACCTAACGCACAGTGGACCGATGTTGATTGGTTCCACCCCGAGGAGTGGATGAAACATGTGTTCATTGATGCCACAGTCATGACGAAAAGGCACGAAATTCGGATGAAAGTTTATAATAATGAGGAAAAGATAACTGAGAGTGATAGTGAGACATTTACGCCAATAATAGGTATTTTTATACATGCTTTGATGTTAATGATTGTTTTAAAAAATGATTGCACGCTATCTTATATGTAGCATTTCTGTATCCATAACATGGATAATATTCAGCTATAGTAACATATAGTCATCGGGCAAATGACAAATGCAGAGGGAATTTGGTATGATGTCGCTACTTCATCATTAATCTTATATGGATAACAATTGCTTTAGGCGTTTCCAGTTAGCTCGATTTGCAATTATTGTGTAATATATATATATATATAAATATATGTATATTTATATATATAAACCTGTCTGAAGGATCATCCATCCAATGAGACCAAATGTCGATTAGGACAAACCCTTCAGTAAACCGAATGCTTTCACATTGGTTATGACTGACCTGTCTTACAAGACCACCTGAAAATTTAATTCAGTCTTGGCCATTTGGACGGGTGGTTTACGTACAGCAGTTTCAATGTGTGTATGTATATATAAAAATTGCATTATTAATACCCTAATAAACCATATGACTTTCATTTATATTGTTTCATATTCATGTATAAATGCATACATATTTGTGTTGAAATACTCTCCCTTAATTTAAAGTCTGATATTTTCTTTAATAAGATGGTTTGATAACCAAAATCATAATATGTCTGCATTGAAAATAGTTTTAACCACAATGATATATATGCTTTCTTGATACATTAAAATTGTAAGCATGACAATAGGATTCCCTCGACACTTTGATTAATAATTTACCATGAAAATATAAAGCAGTATATGACTCCTTGTCCACATCCATGATCCGCTTCTATTTAGGGCAAGAACACTGCCAAATATTTTGCCATATTTCCGAACACTTTTTTTTATTTCAAAACAATACAGATACAAAAAACACATGTAATGATACAGTACAAAAAACACAAAAAAGCCCATACACGGACAAGATACATATAAGTATATTCCTACAACAAAAGTTCAATATATGATATTTTTTATTAAATAAGTAACATTTATAATCAATCATCTACTCCTAAAAGCTACTTAATCTGTTCCATAATAAATTATGTTGAACAAGTTTCCCCTTATTAATGTATACTTGTCTCTCAATAGTATAGTTTAATTTTATGTTTAACAGCCTCATTTAGAGGCAATGGGTATTCTTAACATCTTGCCACATAAATATAATATTTTATCAAGAGGATAATTTTGTCTAACAATTTATCAGAACTTACATTGAACAGTATTATATATCTAGCATATATCATGGGCAGGTTTAAGAAGTCTAACCATATAATTGCTCATTACATACTTATTAATATCGTTACAGAGCACCTTCAAGCTGAAATTCCACTAATGTCCGTTATCGTTCTGTTCTGTCCGTGTCTAAACCATCTGTAATCGGCTAATTCTCCAAACATGATAGAGTAATGGTCACAGATCATATTATTTGTATTAATTTAATTTTCCAACTACGTAGCATGTTCATTTTATTGTTCAGTTGCAGGCTTCAGGGTATAGATTTCCCTCTCAATGACTTGACAACTGAGATATTCACCTCAAATGGGTTTCTTATAAATTGAAAGAAGAATTACCAGTATCAAATCTACCAGTATAAAAAAAAGAGTGGGAGAAACGTATATGGGATATGTGCTCCTGGTACTTTAATGAAAATTTATAATATATCAATATTACTTTATACACAAGTATGCAACTTTATAGGTGTAACGTCAAAGACACTGTACTACACCAAACGCAATAAGGTTTACATATTGCTTTCTGCTTCGTCAAATATAAACTGCAGAAACGCTGAATAATTCACAGGAATAACATTAGTGTCTCCCAATGAATGATTTGCTGCTATATCCAATATCTGTTATTTAATGTTAAATTATAAAGACTATTTCAGAATATAACCCAACGTTTTATGAAACCATGATGAGGCATTCCAACGGAATTATTTTCACAAAAAAATGTGTGTGCATGCTTTTATTCTGATAACCATTGACTTGAAATCCAGAAATTATTATCTCTATTATTGTAATTTATAGCGTTTTCTTTTGATCATAGTGTCGCCCACGTCGATCGCGAGGACCCCTCATACATCGAATACCATGCCATCAACTACCAGGCGTAGGTACAGTGTGTCGAAGCCATACACAGAAAGGCCAACCAAAGATGTACTCGCAACCTGTCCTTCCGTGAACGACACGTCTGCTTTGAAGACTGGCATTATTGCTGGATCTGTAATCTTGGTGGTTTTTCTGATCATTATCATTGCCCTGCTAGTCTATGTTTGGTACGTCATGAATCCTTATTGTCCTGTTATTATTTTATGTTAAACGTTTCAGTACAATTCAGAAGCAAGTTTTTTAATCAGTTCGCCGACAGAATATCAGGATTTATAGTTTTTGTCAGTTTCTTGCACTTGCAAAAGCTCTGGCGTCGCAGTTTTACAAGATTCTTACAGGTTTATTTTGTACAGATACTAAATTTCACTGTTATGGTAACGTTCATTACGTTGTCTGGTAAGAACATGATATTAAATTTATAACAACAAAGGTATGTTCAAATTCTTTCCGATATTACTTCTATAAACTAGGAGGCTCAAGAAAGGCACTAAGAAGGACCCTTCGACCAAAATGGGCATGCTTGATGTGAAGAGAAACCACGTTACAGGTAAATATAGATTATTCATGATATATTCTTAATTTTTAGGAGTGATCTTACAGAGGACGCATACATATTACATGGATAATGTCGCATCTTTCTTTGCCCTTAACATGGATTTCCCTAGACTTTCTTCAGTAAACATCAGTATTTTAATACACAGTCAGGGCCACATATTTGGTTGAATCAAAATTTTATTGGTTCAGATTATATGATCTAGGTAACCTATAATTTCACAAAAACGGACACCCCCAAATAAAGATCAATTTGTTCAGTTCCCTATTATGTATGTGTATGCGTCCTATGACCGTCCGTCAGTGATACACATTTTCGTGCGCGGTATCTCAAACAGAATACCTTTCACTTTTCTCAAAAATACAGGAATAAATAGTGTCTGTAAGGGCTCCAGTTCTGTCGAAATATAGGCTAGCCCAAAATTTGATATGGCGCCGAAAGAGCATAATCGTGATTTTCTTTTGCACGCAGTATTTCAAAGAATATACTGTTATCCTTTCTCAGATTCACAGGGACGACTTGTGTACATAAGGGCTCTAGTCCTGTAGAATTAAAGACCTACTTAAATCAAATCTGACCATCATAGCATATTTATATGATTTCTTTTTGCAAGCAGTATATCAAAGAGAATAAAATCGATCTTTCTCAAATTCATAGGGGCGATAGTTGCTTATAACTGTTGCTCAAAAGTGAACAAACCCGTTCGATTAAC
Source organism: Sipunculus nudus (assembly GCA_026874595.1). Classification (NCBI taxonomy): domain Eukaryota; kingdom Metazoa; phylum Annelida; class Sipuncula; order Golfingiida; family Sipunculidae; genus Sipunculus; species Sipunculus nudus. Next base: position 22,778,244 of record CM049311.1, read on the forward strand.
AGAACTGTTTCATATCCATTATGACCTTTGGAGCAAAATCGATAATTGCCTTTCACGGACATTCGATAAAAGATTGACCTCCCCCCCCCCCCCTTTGAGTGGATGTTTGTTATCAAAGACCAAGTTCCTTTAAATTAAATAAACCGGGGACATATATATAATTCTTTCGCGTACATTGTTTAAATAACCATATAATAATGGATATAATAAAAGGTATTTGATATGATCAACCATACTATGGTTTTATATATTATTTTTATAATAATTTCCTGTTGAAATAAAATATTCCTTGATATAATAAAAGGTATATATATACATATATATATATATATATATATATATATATATATATATATATATATATATTCGATAGGAGCAACCTTTTCTCAAGGGAGCCAAGATGAAAACGTTAGAGCCGATGTGCCAGGTATGGATGGAGAATACGAAAGTGTAGGACTCTCTCCTGTCAAGCGCCACTCATATGTCAACGTGGAGAGAAACAAGTACGAAACACTGGAAAAACAGCAGATCACGCACCCTTCGCCTAAGACGTACGCAGAGTTAGGGCGTCTGTAAGTCTGTATATATGATAAACCAGAATCAATCGAATATGCAATACATATGTAATACACCTAAATTTCAATATATTTACGCAAAACACTGTTATAGCAAAATTATAATAATCAGATTATGACTATGTGTATAAGAATACCATAATTATTAAAATCATAACTAATGTAATTCTAGGTTGTAGGTGTTCATGTATCATTTTGTTTGTTTTGGAACATCACCACTCTTCATCTATACCATGCTATTATAATGAAACGTAGTTCAAGAGATAATAAAATTATAACGAGTCGGAAATGTAATCGTGTTTACTCCATTGTATGTATTATCTGACCGGGATTTTATACTTGATTTATAAATATAATTGTACATGAAAAAATATGTGTTTTCTGATAAACCCTCCATTGTTTTACTTCTTAATTTTCCATAACATCATGCAGCCACATATATAATATTTTTGTGAGGGATATGCAACAGGTGAACCGACGTGCTACTGTATTTTATGTGCAACAGCATATAATATAGAATCATATGACGTCATATGTATGGACCCTAAAGATTATCTGTTATCTAACAAACAAAACTAAACTGGCGGAAAGAAAGAATGGAATATTTGAGTTGTTTTTTCTATGGTCCGTATGTATATATGTGCGGACAAAAATAATTAAATGCATAACAAAAAAAATTACGTATTAGTTACATTTGTTTTGCAAGGTTTTCCTTAATGTTTTCGTGGATCATACGTATCATGCTACAGGTATGCATTACATGAATGAGGAAGACTTTCCCATATATAACCATAGGTAACATATGTATATTGACATGAATTTGCATGATACAGATGCTACATGTATATACTTAGTCTAGACACCGGAAGTTGGGAATTCAAGGATTCAGATATTGTTTCAGTTGTCAAGATAGGTATTCATTGATTTATGCCTGAAGGTACACAGGATATGAAAGATACATGTCTTCTTACACCCCAAACATTTCATGCATAACGATACTGTTTGTTTGCCGTGTGTGTATTTGACTCACTGGCAAACCTCGGTAACATAATCAGTACTGTATGTGTAAAATTCAGCATTAGTGTATCTTGTAAATTACACATATTGTTAACAGGCGGCTTTATTTGCAATTATGCAACATAAGTCTATAGATAATAGGATATAATATAAAAAAAAATGATCGGTTTATCAAGTCGGGACGCCTCAACAACCAAGCTTTGGACTTTTGCACAAGGGCCGCAAATATTTCAGTTCTTCAAACGTCATAGTTACCGTAGCAAACCCGGATTCATTCTAGGTACTTGTGCCCTTGACTATGTTAGATGGAAAACGGAAGATATTAGAATTTTTCACTAGGAAAAAAATGTTTAGCCCATTCCAAGCATGACCCAAGACTTTTTAAATACCGGTAGAGGTTGCAATATTTTCAACAGTGCATAAAACTTTAGCTGACAGACGTAAACATTGAATTTTATAGCACATATATCTGGATATTAATTCGTCAGTCCTTGCAACATACGTTTATACTAATGAAATTAGTGTCATGTTGCTTATATATTATATATATATATATATATATATATATATATATATATATATATATAACCGTGTCATATTGCTTTACATTATATATATATAGTTATGTCATATTTATCAGAAATGAGAATAAGTGCGGAAACTATAACAAAAATAATGTGTTTATGCAGCATAAGTATCCTTTGCAGGCACCTATGGTCTTTTGGTGAGACTGATTGTGCAAGACCAGAACTTGAATTTTGTATAGACGTTGTGTATTGTTGGTATTGTTAACTGACTAGGTAAATTATCAAAATTTTTCATTTTGTGCCCTCCGTGTTCATAACTGTGTATTCTTATCGTAGGAATTTTGATAAGATCTGGGAACTATGTTTAATGGACTTTGCGCTTAGTGCGAAAGAACATAATCCTAATGGATATAATCTACATGTATTAGATGTATGGATATAATCTAAAGCATTGGTGAATATTATTTACTGGAAAAAAAGACTGGACCATAATCATAGATGACTATATGCATTTGTCCCATATTTGATATATCTATGGTCAGGCCAGGTCAAACGGAGCTATAATATTTGTTGACACCGATCTAAGACGTGCGTGGTAACTCACATACGGGCCTGCAGTACATACCAGTATATCTCATGAGGAAATGTAAAGTATGACAACAATACGTAAATTGTGTTGTTTAAGTGTCATTTCTAGTTACAATGGTTGGGTATTTAAAGATAACAGTTTGATGACCATGGCAACCCATGTTTACGCACATACCAACCTCCATGTATTAAAGAAAACATTTCAAAGACAGTAAAATAATATGTAATGTTGACAAGACCTAAAAGATCAGGGACCTCAAGCTTTTTATGGCCGGGGAACTCCTGGATAACGAATGTTGTTTACACATACAGTTCATGTGTATAGCCAGAGATATATCAGAAGAACATTGCACGCCTGGATGATTACACATATGTGTGTAATTACTCATTTCGGATGCTAGATGTTTCCATCTTACTAGGACATTAAATATTTGGAGTGCGTATATCATTAACACAGCTTCATTTATAAAAGTTATCCTATTCTCAGAAAAATTGCAACGTAAATATGCAATGCACTTCCAGTATGTGTCTAATTAATGTCACACATCTTGGTGGTCAACTGTGCATAAATGCATGAAAAAAAGCAATCGCATTTCGCAGGCTCCAACATTGTCGCTTTATATAAGAACTTCGCACACATTTACTAGGTTGCTTCCGTCAGGGTGGCAGAATGACATTGTGGGGTGGAATATGATATACATATTTGTAGGTTGTGTGCGCGAGGTGCCTGGAAATCATTTTCACGTAGTGTTAACGTGTAGACAAAGACCAAATAGAAAAGAATCAAACCGATGTTTAGGTAAATATTTATGCTGTGAAACGGGGCTGTTTTAGACATAACGAACTGAATTTACAGCTCACGGGCAGCAAAACCAATTATTTATTTTGATCAATGACAAAGTAAAATTTTGTACTCCCAAGGTGTGGGCGGCTTTACAAACCCCAAAGGAATCTCCGAAAAGGTACTAACTACTAAAGGTTTGACTGAGGTTTGCCCGTTTTACTTTGTCAATGAAAAACTGAGCATAATTCCATATTATTTATTATCTAGCTATACAGCAAATTTGCAGCTTAACATAAGTAAATTTTAAAAAATTCATTATCTCACATTCTGATGTGTAAATAAATATCACTAACATTTGTCAAATTGAGATGGAGGGGTACTGACTTGGTCGGGAAGGGAGGGGTCAACTTTATTATGCCTCGTTCGTAATAAGGAGAGGTGTATAGGGGTTGATGAGTATATTTGTATTTTGATTTCTTCGTCTTATATTTTCGTGATAAACAATGATAATTTCCCCCTTTTTATTTTATACATTTTTCCTGCGTGGTTTGTCCTATAAATTCCTAGCTTGGAATAGAAGCCGGAAGACTTAGGTAGTAAGCCAAGTTTCGTGGCTCAACTCGGCTTGTTACGATATTGGCTGGCTTAAACTGACCTGAAAGCCTATTCATCTGTCGATGTTACAGAGTATTCCCGTTTTATTTAAACAAGTTATCTATATAAAAATACTTGGAATACATTATATATATAACGAGAAATTGTCATATGAATTAAATCTTGAAAGTGTGTATGAGAAGATGAAAACGGTCTTGAACTCCTGGAGAAAGAGAGCCCTAACAATTTTTGGAAGAAACACACTGTTAAAATCAGTCGATATATCCAAGATTTTGTACGTCCGTAATATTATAGAGCCACCACAAGAATTCATAAAAAAATCAAAAGTTGCATCCTTGATTTTATATGGTATGGAAGAAAACCAAAAATTAAATACAAAGTATTGATCCGTGATATGGAAAGTGGAGGTTAAACTTACCTGATATAGAAACAATATTAGAGAGTCAGAGAATTATGTGGATTTGCAGGTTAAAGAATTTAACAAACACAAATTTTGCTTCGATCCCAAACTTGTATTTCAGAAATATCGGGGGCATAGATGATATTGGTGAAAATTTCGATCTGGGATTAATTGAAGGAAAAATGGGAAAATCTTATTGTCATTGTTTGAAGTCATGTGTTTATTTTACTTCAAAAAGCCCAAAAGGAGTTCTAGATATATGTTTACAGCAGCTATGGAACAATAAATATATATTCAGGTTGGAGGTAAGAAGGTTTATAACAAGTTTATGAATGACCTTGGTATAAAATATATATTCCAATTGCTTTAAAAAAATGGAACTAAACGACGATTAGCAGATATTTTACCGCCTGGCTCAAAATATTACAATACATGTTATATTCACTGTCTTTCTATTATGCATGCGATACCGACGGAATGGAAATGTTCGATAAAGAATAAAAAAATACCAGAAAAGCGGATGAAATTGATGTTATGGGAAGTTTTTTTCCTTAGAAGAAGTGGTTTTAGATGCCATAAATTTGGATTTTAAATGGCTTTATGGAAAACTGTGCCAGAAAAAGGTGTGTGATCCACCAAATAAAGGAAAAGTAGAAACTATGTTGAACCAAAACACCACGTGGAAACAAGCAGTAAATAATGTTTATTCTGTCACGCTTGATATGTATTTAAGGCAATTCCAGTACAGATTTCTTCATAACATTTTATCGGTAAACAAAAAATTGCATCAATGGAAAATAATAGACACAAATAAATGTTCGTATTGTTCAAATGAAGAAGAGACTATCACACATATATTTTGTGAATGCACTGTGAGTCTTTCGTTCTATAAACAGATAATTGAATGGGCTGTAGATACTGGAGTTGTGATGCCAGATATGTGCAAGTCGTTAATTTATACAGGTTGTGCAGAACATTATGAGAATAAAAGCCTTTTTGACACGTTGCTATTAATCTATAAGTTTGTAATATTCAACTATCGAAATGATGCAAACACTCCAATCTTACAATTGTTTCAGAAGCATGTGCAAAAAATGGAACTGTTTGAGCGTAAGGTGGCAGAGAACAATTATGTTATGCAAAATCATCTGTATAAATGGAAAAAAAATATTTTTAAACCACATCACTTAAATACCTTCCAACTTCTAAATGTTCGCGGTTTAATTACCCAGTTTTGTTTTATTTTGTTCATATTCGCTGGAAATATGTAAGCATCCGGTTGAAGTTGAGTTGAAGTTGAGTTGCATATTCTGTTATCATCCTAGACATTAAGGTTTAATGTTATTTTTGTCTTAATATATATTGAATGTAAATTGTGAGTTTATTCTATTACATGTCACTGATATCATAATACGTACCGAACACTGCATGTATGACCTTTTGTAACATTATATATTTATTAGTTCATGTGATTTCGATGATGAAAAGAAAATCATAGGAAAAAAGAGAAAAATATTCTGAGGCATCAAAAAGGAGAAAGAATAGCAAAAAAAAAGAAGAAAAAAGTTATCTATATTACATGTTTCATATTGCATCTATTTTGCATTTAACTAGTTTTGGGATGAAATGTCGATTTAGTTTATCCTTGTAGTTTCACAAACGAAAACTTTCATAAACAATCCCACCATTTCCTCTCACCGACAAGAAAAAAACAAGAAACCTGAAAATCAACAAAACTAATTTTATATTAGTCTGTACATGTTTCGTACAGTTTTAATTGTAAATGATTTATCTTATTGTATTAATCTTTCTCAATCCAAACTGAGCTAAACAGAATCGGCTCAATTCGGCTTAATGAAATATCGGCGGCGCTTCCATATTAACTCGGCTCGGCTTGATCCTAACGCAGCACAAGATGGCAGCGGGGGCGGGTCCTATGCAACCCTATCCATCTAATTGTTAGATGTTTCTGTCAAATCTATTGTGTTTACCACGACGAGTTAGCTTTTATGAAATGAGATAATGTGGCGATTTATAATTTAAATAAGTATGAAATAAATATACATTCTGACGCCGTGACGGTGTTGGCTGTTGTAGACAAAAGTAAAGCGTCTTTTCAAGTGATGAAGGGATGCATGAGAGACGCATGCAAAGATGTGACGTTAAAATACCGTTGTGACGTCATTTCTATGTGTCGTCAAATGGGTGTAGTTTAAGATCGTCAAATTAAGTCGTCAATAATATGCTGCAAAACCGTATATTAGTTCAGTCCCTTTCTTTTTTTTTTAATTGATCATATGGCATCCATGCACGGGAGAGTAATAAGTAGCCGTTAAAATATCGCCACCTTTGAAGTAAATACAGGTAAGATTTAATGTATAGTTTATAATAAATATTATGAAAAAAATGATAGACATGGGTAGTGTAATGGGATAAGTATTTAAAGGGAAATTCATTCAGCAGATCTCGATTATATATTAGTTAGTTTACATATTGTAACTTACGGTCGTTAACGCGTCTCTGTAGTATTATTAATGACAGTGGTGTTGCCAGGTCGTCATGCTATATACTATGCAAGGAATTCCTCGTCAGAACATATGTACACAGATTTGTTAAGACCCGTGTACTATGGTATTATATACATCAGTCTAAGTCCACGGACGTTTTGTTTTCTGTTATTGGTGTGTAGCTCATTTGCAAAGATAAACATAACTGATATTTTCATCGATATCGGTTAGTTGGTTCAGACCCAATTTAGAAGAATCAGAGAAAACATTGTTCATATACTGATATTGATAATGGACACAAGTTATTTTGTAAATACATATATAAATACATATGTATATATTAAATATCACTATTACTTGATCATATACTTACATATTATTTCGTTTTTATTTTATCAATAGTAAAATAGACAGGATAATAGGATAAAATTAATGTACAAGGTATAAACAATTAAAGGTTTCAGACTTTCCCAGAACAAATAAAATTCTACGCATTATACAACATTTAACCTTTAACATTAATTTCAAATACAAAAGTAGTAAATGGTCAAGCTAGTAGTCAAAACTGGGACAGGTTACTTATGAGTAGGTTAAAGAATAGAAAAACATTTTATTTTCATTTTCTTTAATTTGAAGGCTTTTAGGGAGTGGTTTACATATAACAAACCTCAGTCGATAATCCAACAAAGCTGTAGGTATTTATAGGTAGATCAGGAAATCAGTAATTTACGCAACCATTATGACTCGGAGATCAAAGAGGAGCATTTATTTAATCTTCTCTTTTCGCTTTTTTTTAAATTCAAATCTGTATATAATAATATATAGTATTTATATAGCGCCAATTCCACGATGGTCAGACTCACAGCGCAATTCACACACACATACCCACATACAATTCCATGGAAATTTATTACCTGTGCCTGACACAAGAACAAAAATGATGCATATTAATTACCAAAAGTTTGCCGAAAGAGATACGTTTTTAAATTAGTTTTAAATGATACAAGATTTGAAAATTTTCTAAGTGTAATGGGTAGTGAATTCCAAACTTTTGGGGCTATGAAACGGAAGGAACGTTCACGACTTTCATATTACCCTTTGATCCTTTAAGAACTTTTCTGCCAGCCGAGCGCAGCGTACGCAAAGGCCGATAGGTTATTATTTTTTAAAATAATATGATCGAAGTGAGTCATTAAAATGGCGGTAAACAAAAACAGCAATTCTGTATTGTATGCGGTACTTGACGGGAAGCCAATGGAGCTATTTAAGCAGCGCCGTGACGTGGTCGGTCTTACGCTTCTTAACAATGAGACGCGCAGCATTATTCGGAACCTCTGTAGCCCAGCAAGAACTGAATTACATTAATCAAGGCGAGATATTACTGTGGCGTAAATGAGCCGATAGCCCGCATTAGTAGAGAGGAAACGCTGGATGGAAGCTATACGGCGGAGCTCGAGAAAGGCCGCACCACGTATACTACTAATATAATCATGCATTGAAAGATTACGATCAATCTTAACTCCTAGATACTTCAATGAATTTTGAAAAGGAACAGTGCAGCCCTCAGTTCTAATGGACTCGCTGTCAATCATCTTTAGAAGGGGCTTAGATCCGATAGGCATAATTTCAGTCTTGTGAACATTTAATTTAAGTTTGTTGCTGGTCATCCATTATAGTATATTCTTAATACAAGCCTGTATGTTGAACTGGACAGAGCTGAACTCACCTGGTTGACCACTTTGTGACCGTTAAGTGTCATCAGCATACTTATTTAAAGAACAGTCATATGCAGATAATATGCGAGAAAGGGGTTGTGAATATAAAGTAAACAAAATAGGTCCTAACACGGATCCCTGGGGAACCCCGTACAAACCCTGGAGGAGTACATGGGTCTGATTTTCTACCGTGACCATAACAGCTTGGGAACGATTGGTGAGATATGAAGTAAACCATCTATGCGCGGTGACGTGTATACCAAAGGTAATTTCTAGTCTTTTAAGCAAAATGGAATGATCAAGCGTGTCAAACGCTGCACTGAGGTTTAACAATGATAGTAGAGAAACGCGTCTCCATGACCCTCAGTACGGCGGTCTCTGTGCTATGGTGCCTTCTATACGCGGACTGATGGATTTTTATTAAACTATTTTCATAATGAAGATATCGTAACCTCTTTAAACAGTCTCTCAAGGATTTTAGAAACAAAGGGAAGGTTTGAAACTGACCTAAAATGTTTAAGGTTATTTTGATCTGATCCCGGCTTCTTCAAAAGTGGGGTAACAACAGCCTCTTTAAAATGAGATGGGACTGTACCTGTTAAAGAGAGACATTTATAATGAATGTAATCAATGGAGTAAGGTCTTCTATGCATTGCTTAAGAAGGGGAGTGGTGAAGGGCTCAAGTATGTAGCTTTGCTGGTAATGACATAATGAGTTCATGTATCTCCTGATCAGTCGGTGATGGAAACCAGAACAAAGAGGGACCATCATATTCATCAAAATTAGGAAGTTCACATACACCGGAGTGAAGTTCACGACCGATACGTTCAATTTAGGCCACCAAAATGTCACATAAACGTTTCGGAAGATCACAGCGAGGTATATCAGTTGGCAGAGGCGTTATCCAGGACCTGCCCTGAAGCTAACCAGACACAGAAAAAAGCTTTTTTGTTGACGAACTTTAGTCAATCTTATCCATGTAGAATGTCTCTTGGCCTCATAACTGGCTGCTTTCACTACAGCTTTCTCTCTGACGAAGTTTTCACGATGGACAGATGGACCAGAACTTCGCCAGCGTCTTTCCGCTTGCCTCCGTTTACGGCGGGCAACTCTGATGTTATCCGACAACCACGGGGCCGAAGGGTCTATCTCTCACAATTCTAGTGACAGACGGTGCACAAAGGTCTCGAGCATGTCTGAGCCCATCATTGAACATGACAACGAGAGTGTCCAGGTCAAGACAGGCTGACTGACCTAATTCTGCATATTCTATCCTCTCCTTAATATCAGACCGCAACTCCTGAAGCGAAATCGCTCAGATGTTTCGCGAGGTTACAAAACTTTTGCGTGGACGTGGCCCGGTTACGGTAAAAATCACGGGGGAACGAACGAACTTCCCAACCTGTCGGTGTCAAGGCAGCGATGAAAGCTTCATCGCCTCGTGGGTAAAGCCAGGTCTCCATCAGTATAACAATATCGGCTTTGTAGTCGATATTCATCTCATGAATGTCAGTTACTTTCTTGCAAACAGACTGGGCATTAAGACCAATACCTTAATATTATTTTTTTACTCACACGTTTCCGTTTGCCACCTCGTTTTATTTCCTCTTCCTTGGCAGATTTCTACCGATCCGTAAAGAGCGTAGTTTTGAGATCAACTAGGGTTTCAGGCGTGTCGGTGTCACACCAAGAAGTTCTGCCCCGCAATACCGTATCACGCATTATTGTTGTCCATGGACTTCACGCATGGGCCACCTGGGTGTTCCGAATTGCGACCACTGGTCAGTTGAGACGGCAAGTGTTGCAGAAATGACTATCCCACGCCTGGTCGACCTGGCTATTCGGAATGGCGACCACTGGTCAGTTGAGACGGCAAGTGTTGCGGAAATGACTATCCAAATTGTTAGTAACCTGAATACAGGGTTTTCATAAAATACCCACAGGAGAAGAGTATCCCACATCACGGCGCGCTTCGCCAAAGTTCACAAGCATACAGCCACTAAATCCATTTGAAAATCAAGCATACATGCAGAGCCAAAGTTAACACCAGCCTTCAAGGCGAGTGACCCTTGACCCTGAAAGCTATATATGCATGAGTAGATCCTGATCGGTATTGGGTCTGATCCATCATAAGATTTGTTGACCATCTTAACATGGGTGACCCGATATCCGATCGGTTATTTGGACAGACCCATCTTAAGATGGGTCAAATCGAAAGATGGCGCACATCATTGAAAAACCTGGGACACAATTGCAGCATTCTCCCTCAAATCCAACACTTAGTTTTGCCGCTGAATAAATAATGTTTTCGTGATTCAAATATATAAAAAAAGAATTGAAAAGGAATTATTCCGACAATTACTTTTCAAAAGCAGTCAAGGCGAACTTTCAATGGAATAAGCGTTGAAAAATTTAGGCCGTGACAAAAAAGAAATATTTAAACTAAAGACATTTGATTTAAAGTAGCACTGGACATATCTAAAATTATGAACATTGATACTTTAAAGCCCTACTTCCACCCTCTAGGTGTTTTTGCACATAAAAAATTTATGAACCTATAAATAAAATCAATGTATAAATTTCTAACATTAGGGAGCTACTATCCGTGATAGGATCAATTTTGTGAACGGAGTCCTTGGAGGCTCCTGAAAATGTTGAGACATCCCCTGGAAGTGTGTTACGTCACAACAAGGACCCCCGGTCACGTGGTTTCAGCATGGCCGACGAGGTGATCTGGTCAAGTGAAGAAGAGGAATTATCGTCAGATGACAACGTCTGAGACACCGTAAAAGGAGAACAGCGGGGAATAAAGATCTGTAGATATTATGGCAACTTCAACATTAGCCTCATGTCATTTTTGAGCCATGTAGTTTAGAAACAGAAGGCAGCTGTCAAAGAAGCTGCTTGAAGCCAACACGGCAACCAGCAAACAGGTTTGATTCCAGTGACGAAGCGGCAGGCTGTTAAAAATCGAGACTAGATTTTGCGTGAGTTTTAAGGGATGTTGCGGTGATAATTATCAAAATTAATTATCTAGAGACGAATGCGCAGAACTTCAAAGATTTTATTGGAGATATTAATTACCCTAAACTAACGGAAGAACGGAAAATGAAATGTGAAGGTTTGGTGAATAAGGAAGAAGTTGCTAGGGCTCTACAAAAAATGAAAAATGGATCAAGTCCGGGTCTGGACGGACTGACCACGGAATTTTACAAATTCTTTTGGCCAAAAATTAACACTTTGGTTGTTAACTCTTTTAATGCAGGGTTCCAACATGGAAAATTATCCGTCCCCCAAAGACGAGGGGTTATCACCCTACTTCATAAAGGCAAATGCTCACCAAAAAATATTTTGTCGAACTGGCGCCCTATAAGCATTACAAATACTGATTACAAGCTAATAGCAAAGGTTTTAGCTCTACGCCTTCAGCAAGTTATAAATCATATTGTAAGCCCAGATCAAGTTGGATTTATTAAAAATCGCAATATCTCGACTATTATTCGTCAGATTGATGATATCATCACATATACAGACAGATATCAGAAAGAGGGAGCCATCGTCGCACTCGACTTTAAGGGAGCTTTTGACTCCATCTCCAGAAATTATATAGCTAAGGCTTTTGATTTGTTCGGATTCGGCCCAGATTTCTTACGCTGGATAGACGTATTGTATGAGGCAAGCGAGAACTGTATTCAGTATAACGGTTGGCTCACACAAATGTTCCCAGTTCAAAGGGGCGTAAGGCAAGGATGCCCCCTTTCGCCTCTAGTTTTTGTAGTCGCTCTAGAATTACTTTCTCTTAAAATAAAACAAAATAAAAACATTGAAGGTATACAGCTACCAGATGAGAACTATGATATTAAATTCACGAGAATCGCGCTATATGCAGATGATATTACTCTTTTTATGAAAAACGAAAATGATATTACAGAATGTTTTGATATCTTAATAAACTTTAGGAGAACTTCCGGTTTAACACTTAATCTGAACAAAACCGAAGGCTTGTGGATTGGCAGGAACAAAACAAGTATAAATACATATGGCAGCATTAGGTGGAATGTTTACCCTCACACAAGAATAAAAATTTTTGGCATTACATTTGATAGCCACATAGCAGCTTCCGAAATAGATGTAAATTGGAAATCACAGATTGAATTTATTCAACGTGAAATTAATAAATGGGAAAAGAGAAGTATATCAATTATGGGTAAAGCCGTGGTCGCCAAAACATTTCTTATTTCAAAGCTAATTTATATTATGCAGTCTCTAGCGCTTCCTGACCATGTATTACACGAAATAAATAAGATGATATTTAAGTTCCTGTGGAAAAGCACTAGTAACAGAAAAGGCTTAGAGAAAGTAAAACGAAAAGTACTAACAGCTGATTACAAAAACGGCGGGATAAAGATGATTAATGTTAAAGAACTGCAACAAGCCTTTTTACTAAGGTGGGTTAAAGAGCTGGAAACCGATAAAAAAGAAAGCTGGAAAAATATACCTATCTTTTATTTTAATAAAATGGGTCGTAATCTCTCGGTTTTTACAAGCAATACCTCTGTGAAGGAGACCAAAGGTATAAATCTCATTACATCAGCATTTTATAAAACTGTCTTGATGAACTGGTTACAGCTTAATAAGTTTTCAGATACAGACTTATTGACTAATAATGTGATATGGAATAATAAGATAATAGTATATAAAAACAATCCTCTTTTCTTTAAAGATTTGATCAAGGCTGGTATTATATTTATCCAGGATATGTTTATCCGGGACGTAATGATAACCTATGAACAGGCAGTGCAGTTGATAGGTGATGGCCCAAGTAGAATCATGGAATATAACGTGATGATGAATGCTATTCAAAGCTAAAAAAAAACGCCTACAGATCGCGCCACTAAAGGTAATCTTTAGGAGCACTCCGATCGCTGATTGGAACTTGAAAAAATTAAGATTGTCGATAACCTCCGATACTGTAGACCAGCCCCCGTCTAAGCGGTTCTGGGAAGGAAAATACCCCGGAACAGAACTCGCAAAGAGTTATTGGGAAACTGCATATCATTGTTCTGGGGAAATTAGACTCCGGGTACTACAGTGGAAGATATTGCATAATATTTTTCCGACAAAAGTTATGTTACACAAAATGGGCATAGCTGATTCAGAAAAATGTATGTTCTGTGACGAAGTTGAATATATCGAACATTTCTTTACCGGTGTAAAAAATTAAAAAAAAAAAGATAATTATCAAAATAACGAGATAATTCAGTAATATAATATTTAAAGCAATAAAATGTAGAGTAGTACAATATACCGATACACTTAAAGAGATTCTTGACTCTGTCGAGTTTGGTCAATATCGGTCACGACGCTTTGCAACAAGGTTTGCTGTTGATGTAACAATATTGTGACATACATTTTAACATTTGGTAATGAAGGCAAAAAAGGGTTGTATATGAATCTGGTCTCCGGTACATGGCCGGTCTGAGGGGACACCATTGACACTATAGCTGCTTAATTATAGGCCTACGTCATTTTAGCGAACCTGTGAGCTTATGCCATGGTGTGGCGTCGTCCGGCGTCCGTCGTCCGTACGATAAACCATACTATCTTGAAAACGGCAAGAGTAAGCATCATGAAGTTTTATGCCAAAAATTAGTCATCTAAAAAAACTCTATCATATTTTGCTTTTTCTTTGGCTAACTGCATTTTCTTAGATTTTATAGGGAGAAAGCTAAAAAAGATTTTAAAATCTTCTTCTCCGAAACTGTTCAGCAAAATTGTCCAATATTTCACAGAAATGATTCCTGGAACAATCTCTCTCAAGTTTGTTCGAATGGTTTAAGTTTGGTAATTTTTGGCCGAGTTACAGGAAGTTGAACTTAGTCATCTGTCCGAAAAAACATACTAAAATTATATTCTAAGAAACGGCTGGAGCTATCATCGCCAATTTTTATGCCAATGTTGGTCATATGAGTCATATCTGAAATTGAGGTGTTGGTGGCGCCACCTGCAGGGGCCTTTTTTGAACGGGGGTCATCAGTGCCCGTATGATACTGACGGCTACAAAAAACTTCTTATCTGAGACCATGTGGCCAAATTGTTTAATATCGCACAGAAATGATCCTAGGGTAGGTTTTCTGATGTTTGTTCAAATGGTCTCAGTTCAGTGACTTTTGGCTGAGTTATTGGAAGCTGAATTTAGTCATATGTCATGACAGCCCATTTTAGCTCAGTGGCTACAAAGATCTTCTTCTCAAAAACCACTGGGCCAAATTTTTGGATCTCACACATTAATTATCCTCAGATGTTGATAATTCAAGTTTGTTCAAATGGTTTGCACTGTGATTATCTATAAATGGAAGCTCGAGAATGAATAAAGAGAGCGGGATAACAGGCCCGCCCATGGGCATATCGCCCCAAGTTTGGGGTAAAACGCCCATAGTCAGAAGATATATCTTTTCCCGATTTCATCGAAAATATTCTGAATTGTGACAAAATTCCCATCAGAATTTATTTTCTCTAAAATATCTGAGCTGTTGACAATAATAAAATATGATTTAAAGATGTCTCAGAACCAGCTGGAAACGTTTCCGCTTAAGGTGGACGTCTTGCCCTGCCCTACCCTACTTTAAAGCCAGGAGAGAGAAGAGTGACCTTAATAGTCAAACCAGATGAAAAGCAGTATTATTCTGTCCCTCAACTTTTAAATGCACTTTATATTCATATTTAGTCCCCTGTCGTCGCACTAAAATGGTCCGTGTGCGTTTCTTATACCAAATATTTTTCGAACGCCTGATGCTGACTTCACAAATTTTGCAGACATGCTCATCATATGACTGGCATGTAATACGAATCTGCAATGGCACCACGTATTTTTAATGACTATCTCTGATCAAAAATGTTCTTTCGCACTTTTCTTCAAATAAATCAGAAAATAAAAACATTTTCGCCTTCAAATCTAACACCAGTTTACAGTTTAGCACGAGGAATTAAACGCTAAACTGAGTGGAATTATTTTCAAAATTGTTTACATAGGACTTTATTTCATGTATATGTATATGTCGTCATTCATCGTGCAAAATGCGTTATCATTTATCTCAAAATAGTCGTAGTATACCATTTTACCACTAAGGGAGAGCACTACATCTAAAGCTTCCATACTCTCGCTATTAAAATGTCTGTATTAAATCTATATACAAAACCGGATCTGATATACTTTGCAGCGCGCCTGTACCTACGTTTTACACATTTTTACCTGAATATAGTTAACCAAAGCATTTGCACACCATGTCTTCGTCGGTCATAGATTGAAACGAATAATAGACCAACACGGTCAATTTTGACTGAGATTCTCCAACAAAATAAATATTTTAAAAAGTTTGATTTTTAGTGTACTGGTTGGTAACTGAATAGACTGACAAGTGAAAATATAATTCACTAACAATATGATGAATAAGTGAATAGACAGAAAACACAGGACAGATATCATTTTGCTATCTAGGAAATGCACTTCCTGGGCTTGAAGTAATTGGAATGATGCCAGGTGTGTCCTAAGAGGCATTTTTAATAATTTTTCATCAGTCTTGAGGAATTCGACATAATTTCGCGAATGTCTATCGTGGGGCCATCTAATATAAACTGCATTATGTCTACATCCGGGAGGCAAACTCAAGACCTGTACCAGCACAAGGACGGATGAAAATTAGAATAATGATGATAATAATAAGAAGAATAATTGCGATTATTATAATACACCCACACAAACACACACTCATATATAAACACTTTAAACATTTGGTAAAATAGGCAAACAAGGGTTATATATAAATCTGGCCTCAGAAAAAGTTTATCATAATTTTGCTACCATCTCATTCTTAATATGAGAAACATGGCCGGTCTGAGGTGACCATTGACGCTATATTGCTGCTTAATTACATGCCTGCGTCATTTTTAAAATGTCACAAAATAATCACCATGAGGCATTCGAAATATAGATTTTTCTACCGACCCTTAAAACAAAAATATTATGGTGCAAGCGAGAGATTCTTCAAAAAATGATCTGAGGATTGCTTCAGTTCTTAAAAAAAACATGAAAAATAGGAGCGATGAACTACAGTGGAACCTCCGGATTACGGACACTGACAGGACTGGAAATTTTGCCAGCAATAAAGAGGTGCCCGTATAGTAGGGAGGTCATTAATTTCTTAACCTACTTATACTTGCAATCTAAGGGCTTGCATCGAAACTTATCAACACAAGTAAATAACACCAGTATTAATGATTTTTTTTTAAATTATATATATATATATATATACGCTATCTGAGAGTGTGATGTTTATTCGACTGAATGAATCAGCGAAAAAAAGCGTACGCGCACTTGCAGAAGAATTTAAGTGTGGCAAGACACAGGTTGCGTCAGTTCTAAAACCAAAGCAGAGTATCTGACAGCTCATGAGGTAAATGCCGCCAACTACCGAAAGAGGTTCTGCACGAGAAGTCCGCATGAACAACTGAATGTCGCCGTGTGGGAGTGGTTTCAGCGAGCCCGTGCATCTGGCATCCCCATCAGTGGACCTCTGATAAAGGAAAAGGCCACTGATTTGCCAGCGAATTTGATATTAAGGAGTTTAAAGCAAGTAACGGGTGCCTGGAGTGTTTCAGAAAACGCCATGGCATATAGTTCAACGTTATAAGTGGAGACAGTGCATCAGTACCCGAAGGTCTGTGAACCAAATGGAAAGAAAAGTTATGTGACATAATTGCTTGGTTTGAGCAAAGAAACATCTTCAATATGGATGAGACCGGCGTATTTTATCGTGCGCTTCCGAACAGAACACTAAGTGTTAAAGGGGTTGATTGCAAGGGTGGCAAGAGGTCAAAAGAGAGACTAACCGCCGTGCTGTGTTCCAATATGGAAGGCCATTTTTGAAGCCACCACTTGTTATCGGAAAGTCCGCCAAACCAAGATGTGTTCGTAACATAGACACCAACAACTTGCCTGTTAATGGAAGCACAATAAGAAAGCATGGATGACGAGTGGATTATTCAAAACTTGGCTGAGTGACTTCAACCGTCAAATTAGATTGCAAGGTCGCAATGTGATCCTGTTTCTTGACAACGTCCCATCCTACCCAAAGGAACAAGTTTATTCTTACATCAAACTTTCCTTCTTTCCAGCGAATACAACCTCAGTTCTCCAGCCAGTTGATCAGGGCATTATCAGGACTACAGAAGAGCCACTACCAAAAAAGCCTACTCCGTAAAGTTATCACCAAGGTGGACCAAAGGGAGGACGCAAGTGACATATCGAAAGAAATAAACGTGTACAAGCTTGCCAATGGATAACACAGGCACAGACATCCATTTCCTCCTACACTGTGCGCAAGTGTTTCGCTCGCAGTGGACTCTATATGGATCCACATGATACTACGCCTGTGGGAGCTGACACTGAGATAGCCGGTACTATACAGACTGCTCAAGAATGTCTATCTCTTGAAAGTCCAATGTTAGCTGAAGAATTCATCACGTGGGATGAGGAAGCACCAGCATTGGAAGAGCTAAATGACAACTGGGAGGCTGAGCTTTTAGAACAAGTGAAGCAGAAGGACAAATCTGCTGAAAACGAGGACCCTGATCCTTAAGAGCCGACTGCAGAACTGAAGCTTAATTCTCACACAGAAACCCGAGATCACCTATCACAATGTGAAATATATGGACTTAAGAAGGATCTGCCTATTAATCATTGGGACTGTGTTCGCAGAGCCAAAGAAATACTACAGAAGCACATGGTTAAAATAAAATGTCAGTCTCGACAACAGACCCTTCACCAATTCCTGATATAATGTTTGTATATATGCTGAACAGACATGAAATGTGCCTTAAAGTAATTATAGAATACATAAAGTATGCCCAAACAAAATGCTGCATTTCATATCAGAGTATATAATTTATTTTCCGGGTGTCTTCATGGACTTTTCTCCTCATATTGTTGATTCCTTGAGATAAGTAAAAATAATCGCAGTTTGTATACATGACTATTGAATGCATGATGTGTGCATGAATATGTTGTACATGTACATAAAATCTGATATAATAAAATAAATTCGTTCTTGTAGCTGTTCATTGTCTTTATTTATCATCCCTCAGTAATAAGGACACCTCACTATTAAGGACAACACGATAAAGTCCATTGACTGTACGCTTTAGACAGGTTTCACTGTATGTAGTCGATTACATTCTACTCGTAAAATTTGAATAAATTATGTAAGTAAATTAAAAAACAGCACTTTTTTCATTGACTTTTTTAGAACAATATGGTGGTGCATTAATTATTCAATAACTTATTTTATGAACCTACAACTGAATATACAGACCAGCTCATTACATTTACTCAAACCGATAAGTCTGACGTCATTTTATGTTGAGCTGATCAAGTTCACTTAAAACATCTCGCTGACCGTCTGCCCTGCCGTATAGTCTATAGGCACTACGGAAAAACTAATCGAAGAAATCAGACGTGGTTTGCATCAAATCAGAGGAGATATACTCGAGTTAAATGGTTTGCATCAAATCAGAGGAGATATACTCGAGTTAAATGGTTTGCATCAAATCAGAGGAGATGATAATTATAATATACGGTAACTAAAAATATATTATTAGATCCATATTGGATAGATCTTACTTTTATCAGACTTTATAGCATATAATGAATTAACATGTTTTTAAGGTCTTAGTTCTGTCATAGAATCATATAACATTATTAAAGCATATACAAAGCGAGCATACTGTGAAAACGTCTATGTAAACAAGTATATGAAAATAAGGGATATTGTAGTATTGGCTAATTGAGAATCAACCGGGGTCTCAGTTGTCACGCTTGATGGACACCGTTTGGTGAGCAGAAGAAATCTGCATGTGTACGGATACTCATTGAACCTGGCCTTAAAATACAACAGGTGAGAGCTCTCATAATCTGGCTTTTCTTTTGTGTGTAAGGAACCTTTTCCTGTTACTGTTAGGGGACCACCAAAAAAAGGGAGAAATATGAGTGCAGTAGAAAATTCAGAAAGCTTGCCCGAGGGAATAAGTGAAAAGAAAATTCTTGAAATGATATGGAAGAAAGTGACAGCTATTGATAAAACTGTAAGTAATTTTGTGGAAAGAATTCAAAAGGTCGAAGAATCAGTTAAATGCATTGAAACCTCAATGACTGAACTACAAAATGTCTCTCATATGGAGATAGAAACACAAGACTTGAAAGAAAAATATAATGTTTTGACAGATGACAGAGTGTCAAGGTCAGAAACAAATGAAATGAGGAAAGAAATTACAGATTTGAGTAACAGATCAAGAAGAAATAATATAGTGATCCATAATGTGCCGGAAGGGGTAGAAAAAGATATGGGTTATAAAGAATACGTGATTGAATTCTTGAAGAAAGAAATTGAACTCAATCCTGTACCCGAAGTGGAGAATGCCCATCGATCTGGTAAAATTAACGTTTTAACAAATGAGAATGAGTCGGGTAATGATGATAAATAAGGCGGAGGCCTAACAAGGAAACCAAGGCCAATACATGCAAGGCTACTGCGACGAAACCATCGTGACCATACTTTGGAGGAGGCCCCCAAGAAGTTACGGGGGAAATACATCTATTTCACTTACGATATTCATCTATACACAAGGGGTGTGCACAAGCTACTCGTGGAGAACATAAAGGACATGAGGAAAAAAGGTTGGTATGCTTTTGTTCCAATGACGGTCCCGCGTGTAAACAAATACAGAAATGGTCCAAAAGGTACGAAAAGTCAACTGCAAACATTCAGACTGAAGGAGGATATAACCACCTTAATCCGACTTATTTCAGAAATTAAACATTCTGATGTAATCAGGGTAATAATGTACTCTTTTGTTAATCATGGAATCGATTTTCCGGTTTCTGAATATAAGTAATACTTATACGTTGCATTGGCAGACACCATGACAAGTCAGTCTGGGTCTAGCTGCCGGAACGATTAATCCTTTAAAAGATAAGACAAAAGTTGGAATGTTGTGGTTAACATATGAAGGTCACAGGTGTACTATTGTCATTTACTTTTATAAATATACATTTAAATGTCATATATTTATTACAATACATGTTGTCAGTAGAAAATTTAACATCATGCTCGCCCCCATAAAAGGAGCATATAATACTGAGAGTTTAACACTATTATTGTATGGCAAGTATGGATGATAATGTTCCCACATTTACAGTAATCACCCTTAATACAAGAGGGTTAAGAGATTATAAAAGAGGAGGAAGGTGTTCAACTGGGTTTACAAGAAACGATGCTGTAATGGTATATGTTGTTTACAAGAAACGCATAGCGATTCATTGTGAGCGGTATCAGTGAAGAGGGCCAATATACTTCTCCCATGGTAGAACAGACAGTTGTGGAGTTATTACTCTAGTTACCCAAATGCTGGACTTTAAATTAAAAAACATAAAATGTGATTTAAAAGTAAGGTTTATCATTAAGGAATGTACTATACAAGGCACAGTAATAAATACTTTCGCACCTAATACTGAACCGGAACAGATATTTTAGTGCACTTTATAGGGAAATCCAGAAGACTGATACGTATGGCAAATCTCAGTTTATAAATTTCAATTGTTCATTAAGTGAGCTTGATGTAGATGGAGGTAATTATAAACAAAAAATAAAATCAATTACAACAATAAAAAATATTAAAAAAGAAATGAATTTATGCGATATTTACAGAGTAAGGCATCCATTAATAAAAGCTTTTACTTGGAGAACATTACACCCGCTAGTTCAAAGAAGACTAGATTTTTTCTTTATATCAAATACTTTACAGCCATTTACAACTAAGTGCGACATTATTCCAGGTGCAGGCTCTGATCACTCAGCGGTACTTCTAACATTATCAAAAATACAGTCTGAGAAATATGGCCCGTCTACTTGGAAATTTAACACTAGTTTACTTGAAGATAGAGTATATAAAAAAGCTATTGAGACACATTATCCAAAATGGAAAAGTGAGTATCATAAACAGAATAATTATACTCAATAAGAGAATATCGCTTATTCTAAAAAGAAAGCAAAATTTAGGAAAGAAAAAATTCAAAATCTTGAAAGAATGGTACATATACATGAAAAAAAGTTACAAAGTAATAACAATGATCAAGAACTATTAGAGAATGACGTCATACATAAAAAATCCTTAGAAGAATGACATAATCTTATAACAAGGGCAACATGATACGAAAGCGGAGAAAAAAACACTCGGTATTTTTGTAATCTTGAAAGAACACGTTAAGTTAAAACTCATATTAGAAAGCTGTCATATGAGAATAAACTCACAACTGATCCAAATGAAATTTTGAATCAATATTTTATTATTTTGAAGAAAATATAAGAATAGGGTCGATGACCCGACAAGAATGTTCCTTGTATTTAAACAAGGTTGCTACTCCAGCAATTAAGGACATAGAAAATATGACAAAAAAAGTCACACTCATCAGAGTACAGAAGGCTATTAATTCAATGGGAAACAGAAAATCACCAGGCAGTGATGGACTGCCCACAGAGTTTTATGCAGAATTCTTTCATAAAGTAGCGGAAGATCTAATAAATTCATACAATTTCATCTATAAAAATGAGTTATTGTCGCAAAGTCAAAGGCAGTCAATCATCACACTTATACCGAAAGAAGGGAAAGATACATGTCACTTGAAAAAGTGGCGACCAATTAGTCTTATGAATGTCGACACAAAAAATACTAAGCAAAATGTTAGCAGACAGAATAAAGCCTAATCTTAAAAATATAAGTCATCCTGATCAATCGGCTTTTATTAGCGGGAGAAACATAAAAGAGAATGTGAGATGAGTTTCAAACATTTTAGAATGTACTAAAACTGAGAGTCTCCAAGATATATTATTTGCAGCAGATTTTCAGGCAGCATTCGACTCTGTCGATCACATATTCTTAGAAACTGTATTGACGAAATTCGGAATTCCTGAGACATACTTAGACTGGGTGAAACTTCTTTACAGAGAAACTGAAAGTTGCGTGATTAACAATGGCTACACAACTAAATATTTTAAATTAAGCAGGGGATGCCGACAAGGTGATCCATTGAGCAGTTACATGTTTATTCTTATTATTGTAATTTAAGCCTGCTTGGTTAGAAATAGGAATAATATAAACAGAATAACTGTTGGAAATGCATAGGTAAAACAGAGCACTTTTGCGGATGATTGTACTTTCTTCCTAAAAAGCGTTAGATCTTTATAAGAATTGATAAGAGTGACATCTGAATATTCTAAGTATGCTACACTAAGTATAAATGAGTCTCAGTCAGAGATTGCATGGATTGGTTCAGTGAGAAACAAAACTCAGACATGAGGGAACTTTAAATGGGTAAACTTAGAAGAAAGGACAATTAAAATACTAGCCATATATTTTTCATACAACATGAATTTACAAAGGCATCTTAATTTTGGCCCCAAAAAAGTAGCTGCAATGGCCACAGTATTGAACACATGGACACAGCGAACTTTAACTATATATTGGAGAAGTTATTTAGACGCTGGTAATTCCTAAAATATTGTATGTAGCAAATTTAATGCAACCGACAAGACAGTTTATTTAAAAAATAAAAAGCACGTTACATGACTTTATATGGAATGGAAAAAGACCAAAAATAAAGTACAACACATTAATTGGAAATTTACATGAAGGAGGCATTGGGTTACCCGTCATTGATTGTAAAATAAAAGAACAAAGCGTAATTTGGATAAAAAAAATTAATAAACCAAAATGAATACAAAGCCATTTGGAAGGTAGTTCCATCCCATTATTTAAAAAAAGATTGGAGGAGAAGATAATATAAGGAGGAACTTCGACAAAAACAGAATATTAAAACATTTACCAATGTTTTATAAAGAGGCACTCAACAGCTGATATCAGTTTCTATCAAATGAACCTGCAGTATTTAGAAATATTATTATTCAACCATTATTGAATAGTAGTAAAATAACAATTAATAAAAAATCTTTGTATTATCAGAAACCTGATGAAAAAGGTTTACACTCTGTGCGGATGTTATTCTGAATAAAGTCGATGCAGACTCGAGTTATAAACAGAATTGTTTGCCATATATCTCGTTATACAATGCTATTCCTAATAAATGGCTAACAATCGTTAGACCGGGAATAAATGAATCAAACGAATGTGAGGAAGTAAGCTGCCGTTCCGATGTATTGACAGTAGAAGGAAATATGCAGATAAAAGACATGACAATGAAAAAGGTATATAAATCCTTTGTGGAAAAAATCTATGAAGTGTCAACATCTCAGCAAAGGTTTGAGATCATACATCAGAACCTTGATTGGCATAGTGTATGTAGTTCAGTATACTCGTTTTATATAGATACATATTCAAGACATTGAATTGATACATAATTATTTGCAGGTCAATAGGAATTTATTGAAATGGAGATTGAATGAAACTCAGTTATGCATATATTGTCAGACTGAAATAGAAACTATATCACATCTGTTTTGTCAGTGTCATGTTATTAAAAGTTTGTATTTTAAAGTGTTAGATAAAATGGCCAAATATAAAGTAGTCTAGCCAAAATTAGAGGAAAAGTCAATTTTGTATGAACAAATTAACATTAAAGAAGATAGAATGCTTGTATGTCATTTGATTAATATTTTCAAACAGGTTTGGTTATTATGGAAGATATAGATCACATGTGAATGTAGGACATTTTGTAGCAAAAGTAAATGATTTAAAAAATATTTAGTATAGCATTGCCAAGAAGAACAACAAGGTCCATGTACATTGGTTTAAATGGAATAAATTGGCAGATTTTCATTGAAAGTGAATATGAAGGATATGTAAACAAATTTATATATGAATGTGTTATTCGAAAAAAAAAATAAGGGATACATGCAAACATATATATGTCACGGAGTGCGCACAATCGCCAGAACAATGGTGGCACCAGCTGGACTGAAGGGTTTGGGCGGCAGAATATGGAACACCAGAGTGGTTGACCAATGTGATTTATTCTGTAACGTATAAAGATGTGCAATATAAGTATCACATAGACCGGCGTGACAACAGGAAACGGCCAAATGCATAGACATGATAAATTACAATATATGGTACATATAACGGTTGGGTCTATGATACAATTTCATGCAATATAATGTCATTTATAAATCTTCCTCATAACATGCTGACTAGTCATACCCTTACAATAAATACATAGGAATATATAGGAAACAATGATCTCTCTGGTTCTCAAAATGACAAAACATCGTTATTCAGTATCAATTTACTACATTGTCCTTACCGTTTACACATTGTAAGGAATGACCATAACGACGTACAGAGACATTAAATGAATATAAGTAGTTCAGACAGAGGGTAGTCTAAATTTCCACCAATAACATGTATCAGAGATATATGAAGTTTTACTCAGGCATAAGCAAATTAGGCATAAATAAATAACACATACCTGTAACGTATGAAGATGTGCAATATAAGTATTACATCGACGTGCGTGACAACAGGTAACGGCCAAATGCACAATTTCCCTCGTCCGCATCCAACTATATATATACCTAAGTACCTTTGTCAGCCAATTTGAGTGGTACAGTTACAGGCGCTGTACAGTTTAGACTTCAACACGTTATATTCAACATTGTGTGTAAACAATCTGTACCAATTGCAGCTTCATTGCTCTTGTATTAGCAACTATAACCCTAAAACGTTTAATATAAGCATTTTTTTGCAAAGTCGCCAAAATAAAGCCCAGTTGTAATAATTAGCCGTGTTGCCTTCCCCGCCTTAATTGGAAGAGCTATTTTATCAGTAATAGCAACGAACATTAATCACCTCCCAATAAGAGTCTGTATTAATGTCGACGGATGAAATGAAATACATTTTTCTACTTATATCATAAGCTTGATCACCATCCACTGTACATATGAGCGCTTGAGAGTTTTCTACATCCTTGTTGGCAACAGTAACGATATAACAAAGCATACCTACTGTACGTACAGGACAGGTTGGGTAGAACTACATGTCGGGAAGACATACAGATGTAACAACACGCTCGGAAGCTGGGTCAGTTTACAGAGGACTTATGATAAAAGACCTAACGTTGCGGGGGTCACGAATAGCGACAGCTGTGCGAAGTCCAGGTGTACTACTACGAGAAGAAAAGTAGGTGATTATCATTCCATCGAAAATAATCAAAATAACTTTATAATGTGACTGTTGGGAACTCGAGTAAGTCATTATGATACTTGAAGCTTGTGGTCATCGTCAGTTTGTACCCCTTTGTCAGAACATCTGCCATTACACAAATCTGAAAGACAAAAGCATAAGCAACAGGAGAAAATAACTCCACCTTGATCATTCACAAGACACCAGGCTCTTTCAGAATTTTACCATGTCTAGCAGGGCGTGCTACTGACCAGTCGAGGGGTAATAGCTCGCCTCTCTCCGCTAGGATTCGATCTCCGGCTTGGCTATGAGCGTTGGTTGTAGTTCCCCGTCCATCCCTACATATAACTGAACACCATTACCTGAGCTATAGAGAGCGTCATGATTAGTTATTCTCACTATTTGTACAATCAATGTGAAATAAATCAGTTTATAAAAAAACACTCAATAAAAGTATCGGCCAGTCTTGACGCATATAGCAATGAATACAATATGAATATAAATTTGACCGGTAGAGTTACTGCTTACCTTTACTGTAATCATGAACATCTTTGGCCGTCCATGTTATTATAACGATATAGCACTACACTGTTAAACATTTTAATAATACTGATTATAAGTAAGGAATACATTTAAAAAAAACATACAAACGAACAAACCAATATTGAGTCCTGTTCTTTTAACGCCTGTAAACATTTCAAGTGAACAACGAAGACAAAGCTGTCATATATGGCAGTCTGACATGCAGAGGAAGTATTTATTCACTGAGTTGGAAGAGGATTTTTGGCACATGACAGGACTGATTGAAAACTAATAAGACATGTATTTTGTGTACTTTATCCAAAGTAAGCCGGTCAGGTGTAAAAAAATAAAAGTATTGTTTCATCATCCCATCTCTGAGCCCGACTTCCCTGTGTGTCTATAATAAAGAATGTTTCTTTATATATATGTGTACTAATCCTTTGAAACTTAGGCTTTGTAACATGCAGTTCTGCTTTCGTAATTGAATCTTAAAGCAGGCTATTTGCAGTGCCCCCTACTTTTTCATAATGTAGGCCAGGTAAACTGCAGTGAGAATATAAGCTACCAAAGCCTTGCTTTTATACGATACATTGTATAATTTTATGCATAAATTTATTGCACAAGAAAATTTTTTCAAGAAATGGTTAGGCAGAACAAAGAAACCCTCCTTTGAGAAAAAACGGTTCAAGTAAGATACGGCTGTCTAACTGTTACGGCAGTTCTGTCTGACGTTGACAAAGTCCATCTGTTACAAAAATTTTGAAACAGATTTCTGTGGGATGCCTTATGAGATGTTTAAACGCTGAAAACACACCTGTCTTTATGGGCAGTTGTGTCTTCAGTTTACATTGTTAATTTATTGTTTAAGTAAAATAACACACACTGGCTTTCAGACGCTTACCCGTGGATTCGTTGGTGTCTTATTCCAACCCGGCTGCAGTCTGGAATGTATCTACGATAACATAGCCTTAATAGCTAATATAAAAAAATACAGCATTAATTTAAAAAAAGCAATACAAATGTTACTGATAAATTAGCTCATGTAATCTTAAATTCGGTATATATTAGCTTGCTGAAATTTAAAAAGAATTATAACTATATGCACTAATGTATATGCTACAGATTTCATGTCACATGATGAATATGGTTCCTAATTGTGTTGTTTATTTTCAGAATTCGAAGGATAGCCATAACTGTGACGTGCACATTACAAAAAGGTGGACATCAGGAAAAGAGAACTTAAAGGTGCAAGCTCAGGGTGGACTGTTTCTGATTGGTTCCGTCTTGAGGATTTGAGAGCAGAAGTGTTCATTGCTGAAATGAACATGACCAAAGTGCACGAACTTCACGTGAGGGTTTATAATAATCTTGACAAATGATTATTATGAATAATTTTTAATGGTCAATCTTAGGGTCACACGGATTTTATCTAATGTAGGAACAATACATTTACCAGGCCTGATATTCATTTATGTTCAAATGCATAAATTCTGAACCTGGTGTTCCTTGTCATCTAAGTTGTACAATTTTAATTGCGTGAAATGATACTTTTAGTCCCATTTACCAGTATCCATCACAGAATAAACCTATAATTGATCTTTTGCATCACATCTGCATTTACTAGGCAATCCACACAGATATTTATAATTGATATCTGTATCATTTAATTTATATAATTTATTCGTATTTAAATGTAATTAAAGGGAAAGTGTGGGAACAGTTAAAGACTCAGTTTAGAAACAAAATTATATCAGCCATTGACACATCTATGAAAAATGGTAATAAAAATAATTATTATAATCAGGAAAGACAGATGAAACATCAGTTCTAATACATAGATCATGACTATGTTTGTCTAAATTTAATACGCTTCTGTCTAATATGTTAAACCTGAATATATTAATATATATATGAATAAATGGGGTTTATAATGCCTAGTAACATTAATTTACCTTTCAGCTATGAGCAAAAGTGTTTGTAAATCTTAATTGTAATGCTATATAGATCGCTCATGTCTTTCAACAATATGCATTAGATATTGTTTAATGGTCCGGTGGCTAAGAAAGAGCAGATAGAAAATTAAGTTTTGACGCTATAATAATATCCTGTACAAAGATATTTGTCCCTTTAGCGTGTTAGTACATTATGCTTGATAAAATCATCATTTCAGAAAAGTTGTGGTTGTTTGTATATGTGTGAGGCTGTACTACAAATAATATTGCTTTTTTGCGTAAAGTGTATTCTTAATTTGTGAATGATTATAGTTTATGCCAAAAGCCTGTGGATAAACTTTCAAGTGGCTTTTCCTGATTTGAGCCTCAATGAAATATCTTGAGATCAAACATTAAAAAAAGTACCATATCCTTTGTCTTCCAAAAAAACTTGAAAAAGTTATATATTTTGCTCTACGCTGAGTAGAGGAAACATTGTTTCGGCACATGGAAGCAAGATATCATTTTCAAACTAAGATATATACTGTATAGTGGCACCGTTATCATTGTCTTTACCGGCACAACCAGGGCGAGTGTCTGCATGGCCAGGGATTTTTCATTAATACTGGGTCTTTTTTAACGGTGAATTTTCATAAAATATTTCGAATATGTAAATCATGTAAACCTATTCACGTTTCCATCCAGAAAAAAATTGCTGCAAGAATGAATCCCAAAGTACTTAATACCATATAAAACTAAATTTAGATTTTATATTTATTTTAATGTTTCCATTATCTCATCCGACTACATCACAGGAGCAATGTGCAAAAAGTACTTCAAAAGCACATCTCAACCTTAACTGAATAAATGTTATTGAATGTTGATACAATTTGTACTATGATGTTAAACCGAAAGCCTTCCGAATTAAGCACAGTCAAAGCTGAAAATCTAAAATAAGATGTCTTTCTAAATATCCCGAAAGAAAATGAATTACAATGAACTCTGTATCCTATTATATGAGGAATTATGTTCTTTACACTATTTTCACTTTTCTGCAATTTTTGGATTCGTGTAAATTGGTTGTGAAAATTTAAAAAAAAAAGAATAAATTCTTTTTCATTTTCATGTTTTTTATTTGTGCTTCATTTGAAGTACAATGCTTTCCTGCATGTGCAGGCTGTGACGGTATGATAGAGCCCCGAGATATTAAACACAACATAGGAACAAGGAAAACCATATTCCTTAATGGTCGAGCCTTTTACCTGCTCTAAAGAACACGTTTCAAAGACCAAGAAGTGTGATGAAATGTTTACTGGACCTAGAAGATGAAGCTTTTTACGCCTCAGGGAATGGATGCATAGCTAATATTGTTAACATACACGTAATGTGTAAGAGGTTAATCAGAAGAACATTACACGCCAAAGTGCTATCATGTGTGAGGAGTTCCTATTAAGGAGGCTAGATGCTTCCATCTTTCTTGCAAGTCACTGTATTTGGAGTGTTTATATCATGACAACTACCGTATTTCCTTGATTAGACGTTGGACCTTAAATAGTCACCTGTCTTATTTAGTAGCCGGGTCAAAACAATGTCTATAAATATGGCCTTAAATTGAAGCCGGGTCTTGTTCAGAGGTCGGGTACCAGAGAAGTTTTCATGTTTGCCGCCTTGTCCTTCCCCGTCACTATAATATGTACAATGTACGGGTCATATTGACCGGAGAAGCTTGTTACATTAATTTCTTTTTTTGTGTGTTAATAAAATGTTTACTTCTATTTATTGTCTTAAACTTACGTGTCACGCCTTCTTTGCATACCGGGCAGCACATGTTCCCAAATCGTTCATAATGATTACAGCCGATCACCCTCTAACAAACGTAACACAAATATAATGTGATAAGGCTTTCACTAAGACAAGCGCTATCATCACTGTGAGTGTCACACCAAATCGCGCCGCTTGCTTTTTAGGGCGTTTCATATGTTACAAAACCCACTTTTTTTTAGAAAAACGGTTTTAAATAATATTTCCGTCTTGTTGCCAACCACTGCATTAGACGGAATATTGCCGGTAGTCAGTGTCATATACCAGTTTACACAAGTTCAAATACGCTTGAATATGCCAGATCAAGTAGAATCAGTTAAAATTCGGAAGGAAAGTGTCATAAAATAAATTAACCATTACAACCCCCCACCCCCACCCCACACACACACCCCTCCGCCCCGTATTCTGATTGAACCAAAGTGACCAGTTTTACATGGAGCACAGTACTTAGAAGAGCCACTCCAAATTCAGATGGTAACAATGTCATTTTTGTGGACAACTGCAAAGTTCCTCGCTGTGATTCTACGTAAATTGTTGTAACGCTATGCGATTCGGGATATTGTTCGGGTCCCATATAATTAAAACATAATATCTTAGGATATTTCGTAAGAATAACCCATTTACCGCTATGTTCTTACTTGCGTCACCAATCACTAGTGACCGGCGAGTTTATTGTTTCGGTGTGTTTCGAAAATCCCATATTTAGTTTGGTGCGAGTCCGGATGTAGGGAGGGAATGAAACAATCCTGTTATCCCTTGACAGAGGTATCCCTGAGTTCTGTAAAGTGAGATGATGACTGGATTAAATGGATAAACATGCTGTTTCAGGGCCAGTACATATTCCTTCACGATGCCTTGATTGAATATCTGTACTCTGTTGATACATCAATCACAACGCCGTTATTCAAAGAAGAGTACCGCGCCCGCCTCCAGGTGAACCCGGAAACAGGAAATACCAAGCTGCAAGAGGAATTCTCGGTGAGTTTATTGATTGTAAAATACCTAACCCCAGCTGATCCGGAATCAGAAAATTGTCCGTTATGAAGAAACTATTGGAACGACTGATTTTATATACATTCTTTTTTCTTTTAGTCTGTAATTTAACCAGTTATTATTGGATAGATACCAGGTATATGTTACAATGGCATATATATAGTTCATCTAGATGAGAGCTATTCTGCCCTTGGGATATGGTTAACATGCCTTTAGACTGTATGTATATCTCTCATTGTAAACTGATGAAAAATACAATCTCACTTTTACTTTACAATCATGCAACCTTCACGTAATGTGTGTGTGTGTTTATTTTTTTTTCATAAATTAATCACGTGTTCTCCCAGAACCTGGCTGAGTTGAGAGTACCACCAGCACAAGAAAAATGTGAAGGACTGATGCCCGAGAACAAAAAGAAGAACCGAGAGAAGCTAATTGTTCCAGGTTGTAGTGGTTTTATCTTTTAGATTATTTTATATTATAATAATTTAGTTCATTTCCTTATTATAAGGACTGTATATACCATATGGTACAGTAATAGCTATATTGCAATGAAGATTTTTTCGGTATTCCGGACAAAAAGATATTTAAGCACATGTCATGTACAGAACATTAACACTTTAAGAGACATGGACAGTCCTTTTATGAAATACAATATACTTACCTTATTAGCTATAAATTTAAGAAGTTTGTCTGAAAATTGTAAAGTGACGCGCTATTCGGGTTAAGTATAAAAAAAAATCCTTAATTTTACTGCAGACCTAATCAGGTGGCAGGCGCAGAAAACAAAAAAGAGTAATAATTATATAACGGCAAAATCAACTTTTTTTTACTGAAACTTTACTGTCCACTCCTGATTAGATGGGTCCATATAACATAATATATGTTGTCAATATTAATCATTATTGTTATTTTTATTATTATTGTTATTATTATTATTATTATTTACAGCCAATACCGCAAGGCCTTATCTTATGACACATGTGCAAGGGCGTAACAATCACATCAACGCAGTGTTTGTTGATGTAAGTTATTTGGGTTATTAAAGTTTATGTCAATTAAATATATTCAATATATGATAACGCATTTAGGTTTTTTTTAATTGATCATTGTTCAAACAAGAAATGTGCAGAAATGTTTGACAAATATTCGACATAGGACAAGTGAATGAAACATCAAAACTAACCAATTGTAATACTCCATTTCATATACATCTGACCGTTACTGGATTAATGTTTCATGTTCTTTAGGGGCTTGTTGAGAGAGACATGTTCCTGGTCACCCAGCATCCCTTGCCGGACACCGTGGTGGACTTTTGGAGGATGATCTTTGATTACAAGTGTCAAACCATAGTGATGCTGAACCAGACAAATGAAAACGTGAGTGTTTTTGCATTATCTTTTTGGAAAGGGCATTTCTGGTCGAATTTGTACCAAGCATATTTTTTACATGTGTGTTTGTATAATGCAGCCATGTATAGTATCGTGTATTTTCTCCTCAGTATTATCTTTTCAAATTATTGTGGGAGAATACAGATGTAGTCTATATATGCAGATATACCTGCATGCCACATATTTCCATATTGTCTGCTGCAATCAGCAAAGTCAGTAGCCTAACTCCAAGTCTATATATACAAATGTACATGTTTACGATAATTTCAAATGCTTACCATCTTTCAAATAATCCAACACTGATTAGGATTTTCTTCATTTCTGCCACAGAATATTTGACAGATGGCTACCTGTTTATAACAAGCCTTTTAGAGTGTTTCTCAGGTGCATTTACGGTAGGTCTTATGCAATCTATGTTTTACAGGAGGTGCCATACTGGCCAGTGGCAGGAGACACTGAAATGAACATTGGGCCATTCAACGTCGAAATATCAAAACTCGATCAATTAAACCCGGCGTACCTCATCAGAACAATGGTACTGAAAACGTCAAATGGGGTAAGCATCATACCTGACATCTTCCTTTTCCATTAGTATAAGTATTTACAGTAGTTATGGATGCAGGGGTGACCATAGACTCATTTTCGGCATTGATGGAGACAAAATTCATTTGTGCTAATGACCCCAATAAATGTCTGTTTTATAGTTTTTGTTATCATTATTAGCTGGGGATGATTTTTTTTTTGGCTTCTTCAGATTTGTAACGACTGCTTTCCCTTATTGCGTTGTGTTTTTAAATGATAGGTGATAACTATTATCCTGTGATATCAAATACCTTAGCAGCAGATTGCATGCATATATATCTAAACATATCTAAATTTCAATGATATATCTAAACATTGCTTTTAGGTAAATTCAGAATGGCCATTAGCGCCAATTTAGGTGTGGGGTTATATTTTTCATTATTATTTTTATTAATAATTTTAATAAATATTAATATTAATATGATTCACCCGTCATTATAATTTAAGTTTTGTTATCCCAATGTTTGTTATATTAATGATTGCAGCAACGAGGATTTAGACGAAATCCAATTAATTCAATTAAAATGAAATGCCCAGTCACGTAAAAAATCACCTATGACCCAAACATACACAGAGGCTTAAAACAGGTTTTCCCACTTCACGTTCCCTGGTCATGTGACCCATAGATGACGGGGATATAGCCAATTGTATATTTTATCATGCCTGAAAATATTCAATATTTGAAACAGAATTAAATTTATTATACCATCACAATGTAACGTAGGTCTCATATATCAACCACAGGATAAACCACTTGAGATTAGACAGTTCCAGTTGCTTGGCTGGTCCAACAAGGAAGAACTACCCCCATCTATCCCGGACCTAATCAGCCTCGTCTACAGTGTCAGTGCCTGGCACAAAAGAACTCAGGGGAAAGTCAAAAAGAATATCGTTGTTCACTGCCTGTAAGTATCAACCTAATTGTACATATTCATTAAACGTTATCATCCGACACTAAATAGGTAATTTAAATATATTCAACTTTTTCTTTTCTTTGCTTATTACTATTTTAAATTCTTTGTGTATTATTTTATAAAAGTATTTTATTTATTACATTATTTTATTTATTATTTCCACTAAAAATAAGTTATTAAATTAGACTGTGACTGATGCTTAACTTTGTTTTATTAAATGTGACATTTGTAAACAACATTTTATAATAACATGCAAAAACATACAAACGTGCGTGTATATATAACAGAAATGGCAACAAAAAGAGCGGGCTGTTCTGTGTAGTGTACAGCGTTCTGGACCAGATTCGATTCAATCAAGATGTTGATGTATTTCGAGCTGCCCAGGTACCTCGTGAAAACCGATACCAGTTCATCATCAGCACGGTAAGTAAACTATACCATAAAAAAACGCGCAAAAAAATCTCCCTTGACTTATGCCCTTTTTTATAAGAATCAAAAGTCCTAGGCATCCTAAGTAAACCACAGACGTTTAAGCATTGGACTGCCGAGTCGAAGGCTACATCGGCCCTGACATATGCCGTAAATCCAACTATAGGATTAAGAGCTTAATGTCTAAACTATACGTTGAATTATAGCTAACACTATACGTATAAAACGCTAAAGCAAGAAAACCTAATGAAGACATATCAATCTTATCATAATACGATCATCTTCAACAACTATTCTTAGGCGTAGCCATTTGTCCCGCATGGACCCACTCCAACATATAACACTCCCTCTTTTCTTTAGTTACCAATCCATTCTTATAAATAATAAAAAAAACTGTTCTCGCATATTCACTCCATATTATCTTGACATAAAATTTAATATTTCAGGCTTACCAATAACCAAATTCTTAACTCTTTATCGGAACTACTAAATCACTTCATCCATTGAATGACCTTCAGCCTAATAATAAACAGTTTACAGAATTTATATCGATGTATTTATTTCTTACAGGAACAATACAAATTTTGTTTCGACGTAGCTCTCGAGTTTCTGAGTCAGATTGACACATATGCAAACTTTGACGATCAAACTGTCAAGAAGTAGCAACACTAACGAGATCAAGTATTCTTGGGAACTTAATATAGCCCAGAAAGACTAGTAATTATGTGCATTAAGGGAATGGGTCTGGTGTGCCAAGGGTTAGGTTTCTTGTGTATAATGTGATGTATCGCTCTTGATGCTACAGCAATGGTACGGTTTATAGTGGGGACCGTCTGTATATATTCAGTATGCATTGTAACATTATCTCTGTTAATGATGAGAAGGTGAATGGGGTACAAAATTATGGAGCTAGGTGATCATATGATTAACCAATCCATGTATGTTTCTCCGGTATCCATACTAAAACAGTATGGTGGGTATACATCTGAACGTTGTTGGGGGCATTGGTGAGTCCTGGTGACAATGTGAAAAATATTTAGTGTGTATTTTTATTAGCACCGTAAACTAGAGATGTATGAATATATTATTCAGAAAAGGAAGAAAGGGGTGACTATTTCCACGTAACAATAAGCTGAGCTGTCTGGGTTATAAGAGGTACAGATTGCAATGAAAGCATCTGATCAATCCGGCCGCAGTAATCTCAGGAAAATATTTGCAATGTTTGCATAGAGAATCCACTGGCATTTAATGATGTATGTCTAAAAATACAGTAAACTTAACACATTGGATAACCTGCCTTAATTAAACACATGTTTCATTGGTGATTCTAACTTCTGTTTCGTAAGAATTTTTAAGAACACAGTTGTATTTGCAATGAGCATCTCACAATAATTTTACACGACATAATGTTTTAGGTCCAATAAGAAATAACAGTTGTACAAGAAGAATGAAAAAAAAAATCATATTTGCAATTTCACACCTAAAGACATGTAAGATTATCAATAGACATTACATTAATGAATGCATGTGCAATGCGTGCATGTTTCGTAGATACCTAAGTCTTTAATAAGAATTTATGTAGCTCACCTGAAATGTCCCTTAACAAACTCCGATATTCATCCTGAGGATCGATTTCAATGTCTCTGTGCACTGACATTAGTGCCATATCAGTAGGTTTTTTATTCCTAAATAAGACGGAGGGTAAAATATGATGTGAACATAACTGATCGTTTTTAAAAGTTTAATCATTATTAGACCGAATGAAACTTCAGGAGGACGGGGAGTACTGGGTGCGACCGGCGGGGAAGGACATGGCCCCCTGCGGCCACCCTTGGCTACGTCCCTGTTTGCTTTTGCCTTTTCTAATCTCTTATAATTATGTATTTGGAAATAATATTAGAATATCCCTCTGAAGAAAGCACGCTAAGTGGCATATTGCATAGGCATTAGAACAAGAATTAAACACGACATGTAACCGCAGCGTAAGTGGTATGATGTGTTCATTGTAATGAACATATATTGCTCTTCACGTGACAGCAATCGATTGGTTTATGGTGGGATGTATCTCCATTTAATCAGGAAAAATTATATCTGTATCACTGTGCATAATCAGAAGGTGAGTGGTGTCCAAATATATGATTAGTCAAATATTTATATAGCTCATAAAGAGGATAGATGTGATTTTCAAATATTTTTCAACTTACTATCAATTATAAACGGTCAGATACTTATTTAAACAAGAGAATGGATATTATTTTATACACATAATTTTCAACATATTAAGTAGATTCTAGTAAGCTAATTATATTCTTTTCCTGGAGTGAGTTTTCTTCATGTTCACAACCTTTCAATTCCCGTTTTGAACTATAAAGATATATAAAGCTTTTTTTAAATGTGTACTTTTTATATGTTGAGCAGAAATAAACAATATTGTATTTGACCTATTCATTTATTTTTAGTTTTTATTCATATCATCTTCTGCTTCAAGTAATTATTCTTGGACATGATATTTTGAAAGATTTCAGGAAGTAGTGCCGTTTGACTTAGTTTGTGTGTACATTATCTCTCTCTTTCTATCTCTCTCCCTATATCTGTCTGTCTGTCTCCCCCCCCCCCAAAAAAAAAAATGTACCCATGATAAAAAAAAAGTGAGATCGCTCAGATGAATTCAGTAAGTTTAGTTTAAGGCCATGGGCTTTCTCTTCATAATATTAACAATAACGTACTTAATGCATGTTAGACTGACACCCAAGGATCAAACACAAAACATCAATATTTTAATGGTCTACTGCCTGTGCATTTGGTCCTCATAACAGTCAATGCGGAAACATTTTTAAATATGTGACGTAGTAAGATTCGTGTCTTGTCCTCAGTTGAGTACACTCTTGTTATTGCCCAGAAAATAAAATACCACAGAGAGAGGGGAACAGAGACAGAGAACGCCAACAGGCCTATGCCAGTAATTCTCCGAATGTTCGGTTACTATTGCGTAGAATAAAGTTTGGATTATATTTTTAAAGCTCAGCTTTCTAATGACATTTATGCGTTATAGTATGGCTAAAAAATCAGTGATAGCCACCACTGAAACGTTAGACGGAAGCCCCGGAACATGTCAGTGAATTTATACTGAACCTAAATGCGGATTCTCATTGTGCTGAATCATTGTTATCCGGACCTGGACTTTACTAATTTGTATTTCAAGTAGGATGTGATGAATCAGTTATTTGATATCTGAATTCGATGGTCAGTAATTCTGATAGATTTTTTTGTAGTCACGTGGCAAGCCTTTCAGTGTAAATATATAGATACCATTTCAAAAGGTTTTGACCCACTTTTTTTTAAATTAAGGTTTTAAATGACGTAGATGCTGCTGTGCTGCCTTTGTATAGGGAGATCCGAATTCGAATTTAATCATTCACTTGATATGCAGATCCGGATGAATACTTGTTATGATTCCTTTAAAGCCCTATACAGTCACGTGGTTTACTCTCTTATCTGAATATGGAGAAACAAATGATTAATTCAATCTCTTGGTCATGCGAGGCCTGTCTTGTAGGAATGGTAATGACACATCAAATCCTGCATGGGTTGAACCTTGATCTTGGTGTATCTGAACAATTACATCATCGGCGCCAGTTAATTCTTCCTCATTCGATGACATCAAAGTAAGACATGCATATCTCAAGACATCCTACTTTTAAATAACAGACACGGGTCAAGAGCCAGGCAGACAAAAAAACAGGCTTGATCGGCATGGAGATGTAACAAGCTGATTGCGTAGTCATGTCACCCATGGATACAGAAGGAAATTTATTCAAGACGCACAAAAGTAGATTGCTCATCTAAATATAAAACGATAAACCGTACAAAAGCTTGTGAATGCTGTTAATTAGAATTATGTTGTTTAAGCTGCCGCAAAAAAAGGGGAAGTGTTACGCATGCAGGTGTGAATGATTTGTGAGCATGCGGTGTGAGAGTCTGATGGGATGGCTGATATATAATTGCAGAATGTTGCGCTCCACTTTGCAAGGTCTCTGACCTTATAGTTGGGAAACATCCAACATTAGGAAAGTACTGAGTAGAGCACACACCTCCGCCAACGCAAAACAATCATCCCGAAACCGCCCCTTTATCCAGTCTGACCCCATCCAAAAAGTAGTGGTGTCTTGCCTGGCTCACGTTCCAGCTCTACACAGTAATCGTGCTGAGAAATAATTAAACAGACACGGATTAAAACATAACCTCCTTGGGGGATGAAACAAATTGCTCATGTTTGGATCCAATCATTTTACTGATGGGATAGTTTGCTTGCACCTTTGGGAAAACCCGACACAGTGACCCCGAAATACTCCCAGGCATCCTATGACATTTGGTATATTCCCTGCTGTGTGAGTTACCATTATATGTAAATTCACACATGAAAGACTAGGCATATCCCAGAAACATTCCAAATAATAATCATTTACACAAATCATAAATAAGGGAAGAGTTCACCTCTGGAATTAACAGAAGTTACATTTTCTTTAAAGGGCATGATCCAAAGGGGAAGGAGTTATGGGAGTTGAACCCCAACTCCTAAAAAACCTTAAAAACATTCATTATTAATCTAAAAAGTTTCTAAATTATTTAAAATTATATTTTTTTCATTATTGGGTATTTAGATACCTGTTTCGTTGTTATTTGGTTGTATTACAT
Organism: Sipunculus nudus; assembly: GCA_026874595.1. Taxonomy (NCBI): domain Eukaryota; kingdom Metazoa; phylum Annelida; class Sipuncula; order Golfingiida; family Sipunculidae; genus Sipunculus; species Sipunculus nudus. The sequence goes on from CM049311.1 coordinate 22,817,498, forward strand.
TTATATATAATATAAATATATATGTCCCCCCGGACACTTTTTAAAATATCAACTATTTACTAGGATTGAACAACTTTTTAATAATAACTAATACGAGGCACTTTCCATAGCTGGGATGGTGGCGGTGGATGAAACCGGAGAACGCGTAGATAACCACCGACTTCGAACGCGCCACATGAATGGTCTACTGTCATAGCTACTCTGGGGATCCCCAGTATATATATATATATATATATATATATATATATATATATATATAACCTGAATTTAAAATTATATATGCGTGTATATATATATATATATACGCATATTTGGTTTTAAATTCAATAAAATTTAACTTGTTAATTAGTAGGTGACAATGTCCAATGTTTCGTTTATATATGTCCCTGCGTGCATTTGTATGTACCGTATGTGTAAGTGTGTGTGCGTGTACGTTATTGACTGCGCATGCGTCAAAAATTAAATATCCGAAATTTTACCTTGGTCTTTGAAGCATCACCTTAATGAGTATGTTACCCACAGGAAATTAATATAACTTTTTAATTTCATCCGCCAACAATTATTCTACTACTTCGCCGTATACTGGTGCGCTTTTCCTGGTCCATCAAATTTTTACGAATTTTTTTCCGCCAATCCGTTAAATACGTCATAAATTAAACGAATAGATCTATTTTAATACAAAAGGTAACGCAAGCGAAACTGTGAAAACCTTTTCTATGCATTGGTGTTGGTGTACAAATTGTTAAACACATTAAAATGTGTTATCATGTGAAATAAAAGTTTCACTGTAAAGGAAACTTCTGTTCAGCCGCCGTTACATTTTTAGGGACTTAAAATCTATTTGGGGGCCTAGACCCCTCTTTTCAGGCTTCTCATTGGTCTTTCTTGGTAAACTTCCCCCCCCCCCACCACCATATTTTCCGCTGGTGGTGGCACTGTTTATTTAATAAGGATGAAAGTATCCGTGTGCTAAGAACGATATGTTATTATTAAGCCTTCTGGATTTCAGGTTTTATCTGCACGGGGTTAGGAAAATACAGAAGTCATTACCTGTCGTTAAACATTAGAGCGAATCTCTGAAGGTCTGAGGAGATTTCACTATTATGCCATTGAGGCACCGGTGGGGTTCGAACGAGGGACCTCAGCTCCGAAGCCCAACGCCTTGACCATAGGCAACGTCCTACCCCCTTTCTTTAATATTGTAGCTATATGATGGTTTTAACAGCAGTTTATCGATTGTTTAGTAGAAGTGTATCAATGATTTATTAGCCCTCGGATAAAAGTATTTATTGGCTAAGATTTGCCTAAGCATTCGAATATGGTAAAATTTAATTAAATAAAGGCGTATGCTAGAAATTTAGTCATAACAAAAGTGTCTTAAATTTAATGCGTTCAGCGTAAGGAAAACATAAAGTGACAGCAACGGAACGTTTATTGTGCATGGGAATTGTCTGCATTATTTAGGAGGCATTGTATCAGTATCCCGTTTTATAATGAGGTGAATGGTGTACATTTATATTAAACCATATATTTATATAAATAGTCAAGAGTATAATATATTTATAGACACATATCAACTATTCATCATTTATATGCTTCTTGGGGATCGATACTAAATTAGAAGTATGACGGATACTGATATGTTACGTTGTTAGGGGCATTGGTGAGTTCTGTTGACGGTTTACTGTAAGAAATGTTTAATTTGTATCCTTTTCAGCACCGTCAAATAAGGAAATATGAATATATTATTCATAAAAGGAAGAAAATGAGGAATATTTCCTCTTGATTACAGTTAAGGTGATAATCAAACTAAAGCATGGATGTTAGAATGTAAAGTTATTTTTTTTTAAATGTACGATTTGTAAAGTTTTTGTCCCATTTTTCGTAACATAAAAATTAATACTATTAGGGGCTATTGTGGGAATAATGAATTTCATCGTGACCATCAGCAGAACAATCTGACAACATGGTCGCTAAATATGTGCCTGAAAATGCTTGCAATGGGAGTTAACGCCATTTAATTATACCCATCTAAGGATAAAGGGTCAATGTTTTTTCGGTAACAAGTAAAAAATACATTCACGTTTGTGTCACAAGAGTGAATAACGTCTGCTTCGTCAAAATATTTGAAACATATTAAGGTATTGGTCTGTTGCACAACTGAGCTATTTAAGAATGCCCATTCATACTTTTCCTTCTTAGGTCAAAATATTTAGAGCAGGAAAATATATGGCTGTTTATTTAATAAGTCTATAAAGGACTTAGGTACAGTGGTAAATTACTTTGTCTAATCAGTAATATGTCGTCAAGGCATCTTCTTGATGAGCATGTTAGACTTTGCCTTTACAATGGAAACAAATGTCTCTCTCTCTCTCTCTCTCTCTCTCTCTCTCTCTCTCTCACACACACGCACAGAACGAATGTTCCTTGCTCCAGTTAATTCAGCATGTTGTATTTCAAGTCATGGGCTTCCCTTCGTCTTATTATTAGAATTGTCCAACAAGAACTTTGATACAGGGATCACTAAAAATAACATCCATATTTTGACTCTCTAGTGCCTGGCAACAGATATCTTTCTATTCTCCTGACAATCACTACGGAATCATTGTGTATAATTAACATGTGGTGAAATTTGTAGTGTTTTTTCAGTGCTCAGTTAAGCGCACACACAATATTACCGACATATCCCAGAAAGAGAGAGAGAGGGGGAGGGGGAGAGAGAGAGACCTTTTACCTTTGCAAGAAAATTTCAGTCAGACCAATTTCAGTATAACTGGGCCACCTTGAATTAAAATTCGCACAAAAACCATTTTCCCAAAAGTAGTTACATGGTTAAACTTTAAACATCATAGTTCCGTTTGAGAAGAAAAATCATAATTTCTTAAAACTGCGATATACTGCATGCTAAAGCTTGTATGCCACATACTTCATTTTGTTCTTGCATTTTTGTTTCTTTCTATATGCAGTAATATATATATATATATATATATATATATATATGAGGAGAGCAAAAAACGTTTGTGTTGAATGAGTTAATAAAATAATTGTATAGTGTACTGTTTCCGTATCACGAATGCAGGAAAATCCTTTTAAGAATTTTGATGTTCAACATTAACAGGACACAGCTTTGTTAATGTCTGGTTTTGCTGGTTTGGACATCATTACTTGTACAAGTTTTCTTTTATCTATGGTCCGGCCAAACTCTGTTAGCGGTGGCAGACCTGGGTTACTTGTGCCCCTTTGTAAAGTGCAATAGATTTATAGTACATGAATACATGAAATCTAAACGCATCCTCTGTGAGAGGTAGTGCTCTGAGGTCTGTTATTGTCAATGCATACACGTGATGCTTGAGACTGTTGAGAGCATCAAAACCACTTTTTTCTGTATCTGTGTTTTCTGTATCTGTGTTTCTGTAGAGGTTATCTTGAATATAACCAGCAAAGCCTCTGACATGCTGAAAATCATAATCATATTAAGAAATTTTCTTATTTGAAGCAAATTGAAGAAAACATAAAGATTCAAAAAGAGGACACATGCGTTTGATAGAAATTCCCGTGGTAATCGTATAATGATCAAAAATTAATCCTTAGCTGAAACAAATGTACGTACAAAGAAAAATTGTCTAGAATTTTGGAAATTTATGGGGTTGGGGTAAGTTCACAATCGCTGACATATAAGTATTGTCATAAAAATTCTTTCTATATATCAAAGCCCTGGTTCTAAGCTAATAACTGGTACCATCTGTGTTAAAATATATACAAGCAAGTAGCAAGAAGCAGGTAGCAAAAAAAGTCATAAGATTACTTAACCTTCTGAAACAAAAGCAATACTAAAAGAACTTTTTCAAGAGTATTGAAACTGCCAATCTTTAGGGTGGATCAAGCGGTGTAAAATTTTATATTTGAGCTGTGAGGTACAACCCTAATTTTGCACAGTACAGAGCTTGGCCCCCTGGCAAAATGATCCCTCTTTTTTTCTTTTTTTTTAGTTTTAGCTCAGTTGATTTATAGTCTGTGTAGTATGCATTTTCTGTAAAGAAGGTTGATCTAAATAAAGAGAATGTTTTCCTTTGCAAATGTTGCCTCAGGTTTTATTATTTTACGATTTAGTTGTAAATCCGTACCTGCAAGTGTCTTGTTAGTAAGGTACTGGGTGTTACCCTTTACTCATGACAACCTACGTACTTGTGGTAGTTTTTTTATATAGAAATTTTATCTGTATTTGCATTTCTATTAAAATGGTGTATTGTGTATAAGTTTTTACAGTTCAGTGGGGAGTTGTAATGGCACATGGAAAATTGACTCAAATATTTAAAAACATCACACCAATAACAGAGGGATATAAAACACAGGTAGCTAGGAAGTCATGTGATGCAAAAGCACTAAGTCAATCCTCTCAAGTGGAACGGATTTTGTGTTCCATGTCTACTGGGGATGGCGGGATATATAGCAATATACACAGCATGAATGACAACCAGGAAGGAGCTTGTGTTTGTATCCTCGTCTGTCCGGTGATACTCCAAAATGTATTCCAACATATATATGGCCATCCTTATCCTGACGATATTTCAACTTCTGCTACTACGAGGTCAGTATGTCTTATTTGTATAAGATACTACACCTTTAAAGAAAATATCTTATAAGAGAGGAACATTATATAATGAATGGACACTAAAGACCAATGCTGTCACTACTGATTCGTATCCAGTTCAGGGAGTGGAATAAATCAGTAGCCCTGCTTTTAATCTTGTTTTATTGATGCAAGGGTCCATGGGCCTGAAAAGAGAGCGATAGTATGTGTGTGTATGTGTTTATGTGTAAGAGAGCAGGTTCATTCCTCTATATTAGTAGCATATTATTATCTTTATGTTTAAGTATAACATAGTATGATGAACTAAACCCAACACCACAACATTTGACACACTAAACATCGTCCTTGGTAAAGTTCTCAATTTCTTTATAACAGTGTGTTTTATAACCCATACACTTTTGGCGGTCGCCTCAAATAACTGAATATCTACATAGTGGGAAATTTTACAATCGAATAAGTTCTAATCGTTATTATTTACATGCTTTCAATAATATTATCTCATCAATAAGTGCGCATTGCTGTCAAGATGACAGTTTGGCCCTGTACTAAGGGAGCTCTCAACTCGGTATTATTAACTCTCTTTCTGCAATGATCACTCTTAATATGTTAGGACTTTCATAACACATTAGGTTATTTACTTATTAGTTTTATTTGTAAAATTTCCCATCAGAATTCGCTAGCTGTTCATGCTTACGAACCAATATCAGCAGGACTCTTTGATCGGTACCTGAAAGGTCCCTGAGCAGGGCGGGTTTCAGCCCCGCAGCCCAGGGACCCCCTGGGGTCTGAGCAAAGCGAAGAGACTGTAGGTTATATGCTGATGTGGCCTATGGTAAAATATGAATAATTTCAGTCGATTTTTTTTTTCGTAAAAATATGTACAATCATACCTTCCCAAGATGCTGACTACATACTTAAACTGAAAGCAAGGCGGGGAGGGTGCGGACTGAAAGAAAAATGCGGGACATGTGCAGGCAAACAAAAAAGGCGTAACTGCGGGCCGGAGATTGTATTTTCTTTGACAGCGGGTTTCAATATCCTATATTACCCCTGAATCTATTAATTCAATCACACAGCAAAGCTACAGGAAAATAAACACTGGGCAATTATGAACAGAGGTGGGTATAACAATACATTAAAACAACACCTGTTATTCAAATTGACGTAATCGGATATTTTGACGGCAACAGAGATATACCCGTAGTAGGGAGTTCATAGATTTAGGGACTTCCTTTCAAGGGACTGGTTGTAAGTGTCCGTAAATAGGAGGTCCCCTTGTACAGAGGTGGCCCTAAGAAGTGATTCCACTGTGCCTGTCTAATTAGATCATGTACTGCAGAGGAATACGCTATTATTAAACCAACTTTACTTGGAATGAATCTGTGAAACTTCTGCTTCACGCCACTTAATTGAGTTCAAAAAGTTTTACTTCCATTTGGCAACATGTTATATCTTCTTTGCACGTTTGTACCTGTCTGATCTATATGTGATCTTTAACTCACATATGTGAGTTTTATGTCATGTATGTGTCTTTGTCTTCAGATCCCTAGTTACCCTGATGTGTTGTCCCCACCATTTCTTTATAAAAGCTATATCCTGATAATGCTACAACTAATTTATATTGACAGTTAAATAACATTATCCCTTCGCTTACATATTCGTTCTATGCACACACAGAATTCAGAAGAGCTATATGAAGTAATTTCTGCATTCTAATCAAAATAATTTTAAGGTTACATACTTTTTGTTCATACTAAGACCCCTCTATTGAATTCATTTGGTCTTTTTATCCAATATATATCTAGTAGTTAACTCATGTATGTATACATGTATTAAGTTGTTTCTTCTTTGCATATCAGGACTAGCTATTGGAAATGCACAGTCAGTCGCTTATTAATACTTATATAGAGTATGAGTTTTTTATTATACAGAATATGGCTGTTTAGACAATGTGGCACTCTGGAAGCTATCTTACCAAAAGAGTACTTTGTATCACGCGGACAAACATTACTACAGCTCCGCCCAGCGGGCAGTTGACGGCAGAGGCCGTGTCCCTGGTGAACCAGAAGAAGGATGTACTTCTACAGCTGACGGGGCAGACACTGACGCCTGGTGGATGGTGAACCTACAGCAACTCTATGTCATCGTTAATATAACAGTCACTGGTAAAGCAGACAGCTGTAAGTTTTTTTTTCGCACTTAGCACGGCTTCATAAATCATATTTCAGTGGAGACAAATACGATTTTATAAATGTGTCATTTAGTTTTAGCACTATTCTAAAAGAAGAATTATGAAATTGAGTTTCATAATTTGGTAACTTTAAGATATTTTAAATTTTTTGAAACAAATCGAAATATCGATTGGCCTGCAATATTGGCGGCTACAGTTTATGATATTGGTCTACATAGGATCAAAGCTATGAAATATATTTATAGAACATATATTGCAGTTTATATTTTTTTTATTTAAAACTCTCTTTCATTGATTTATTATCTTACGATTTCAATAATGTTTGCTTTAATTTATTATATAATATGTAAAATATTAACACCACAAAGCGAAACCCTCGATTTACAGATAATCTGATGGTATTTTTCGAAGAAATTCAGGGGTGAATAATTCAATGACCATTTTACATTCTTCATACATTTGAATATACATATGAAAACATTAATCAGTATGGGTTTGTCAATCATTTCTTAATATCAGTAGCATTATTATTTTACAGTTGAGCGCTTGAGAGATTTCTACATCCGTGTCGGTAACAGCAGCGATATAACAGAACATGCCTACTGTGCATTCAAGACGGGTTGGGTAAAACTACGTGAAACTGAGACTTTCAGGTGTAACAGTATATTATTTGGTAGCTGGATCAGTATACAGAGGACTAACGATAAAGGATATAACAATAGAGGAGGTCATGGATGGCTGCAGCTGTGTGAGGTCCAGGTATACGGCTATGAGAAAAGTAGGTTCTTTCGTCCTAACGTCTATGTAAGCCGACCAAAATACACAATATTTGATGGTATAAAGCGTGATGTTATATATAGTTATTATATTCTAATATATTATATTATAATATATTAATATACAAAAAGAGGAATCAAATTTTGTCAGATATTATAGCAGTTGCTTATTGCAGTAAACCATTAGATTCATTTATATATATATATATATATATATATATATAATATTATTATCATTATTATTAGTATTAGTATTATCATTATTATTATTATTTTATTCCAGTCATGTAAACATAAGAAATACCATATGGGAGAGAACCATTTAAGGTGTCCTGTGTTACAAGCACAAAAACACAATCAACATATTACACAATACATTTTTGTCCAATCATGTTTAAGTATAAGACATTCATGTTATAAAATTGTCACCTGTCAGTGAATATGGGTGTAGCTATTCAGAAAAAAATACTAGCTTATATGTTTGAGATCACTTCATTATACTTCACTAAACGTTTCACCTTCAAGAGACAGACAGCACAGACAACCCTCCCCTTTCTTCTGAGGTGACTGCACATTTACTAGTTGTTTTAGATACCATCCATTAAACTCGTGGTGGTATCAACAGCGATATCAAACAAACTGTCCATAGATGAACGAATATAATTTGTTGTTTTACAGATCAACGCTTGTGTCTTTAAGGCCGAGATGCAATACATTTTGTATATGTACAACGATGTTTGTTAACGTTCAACATCAGCATTCAAAGTGTCTTGTAATACAGATATAAACAATCATAATTTCCGTTTACAATATAACAAACCATGTATTTTCAAAATTATGTTCGTTTAAGTTTCTCATTATTTGCATAGCCTCGGGAATGAAAGGCTTTTGCAACTTTCAGCTTGTGGACACCGTAAGTTTGGACCCACCTGTCAGAATATCTGTCATTGTGCCAACAACTGGGACTGTAAGAAGGAGACAGGAGTCTGTCCAGAGGGAGCCTGTGATGAAGGTTATGGCGACAGCACTTGCAGCATAAGTAAGAAAATAAATAAAAGGACTTATTTCCGATTACTATTATGCATAACTACATTTTTTTGTAGAATTTTAACCTTATATATATATATATATATATATATATATATATATATATATATAAATATATATATATATATATATATATATATAGTTATGTACAACAAGAATCATAATGTAATATAGTAAAAGTGAAAGTTATCACAAATATTTGAATATATGGTCTTTCTTTATAAATAACGATTGTTATCGATAAAACACTTTTTATTGGACACTAAAATACTTCATAATTGGAAAATAATGGACCCTCCTATAACTACAAATTAATTAACTAATTTAATTATCAATTTGCAATCGGAAGTTGCCAAAATTTATGTGTAGACATTGTATGTATTGTACTGCGTTGTTGCAGAATTGCCAGCACTATATTGGCGAAACGAAAACACAGCAAGGCCAGTGGATAACACAAACCATGTACGGATCATCTTCTATCAGTTTAAAAGAGGTAATAATGCTGATCTTGACTCAGGTGAAGATCCGGTGACAGAATACACAGTAGATGTGAAGGAAGAGGGGTCCATTGACTGGGTCCCCATTGAAACGTTTAAACATGATGATACCAAGGACAGACTGGATGTAACTGTCACAGGTCTGAAGTACTACCGGAATTATACCATGAGGGTAGTTCCGTGGTATCAACGAGATAAAGTCAAGCTTAATGGACGAGCAGAAGGTACATTTACCGTGAAAACAGACTGTGGAAGTAAGTGTATCGCTTTACTGTAATGAACAAAGCACACGTTGATTAATTACTTTATTCTTGTACATTTTCATACACTCAACATATCTGTGCATTGAAAATTCATATTTTATCTATTGTTTTTATCTGACCAAATTGCTAATATGTGGAGTTTCCATTTTATTCTTTTTACTCCCGTACTACTAATAAATCACTCTTTCCTGTAACAAAAATTCCTAAATGGCATGTATACGTGTTTCAAACTTTGAAGTGTTAATATGAATACTTGTCAAAACTCTCTAAATTATCTTCAATGACTGTCCGCAAACGTACAGCAAATCTAGTAAAACCTCTTTCTATGTGTATAAAATACACAAATATCCGGCTCCCTTTATTTAGAATGTTTTCTCCTTTTACAGAACCAGATAAGCCCAAGATTACAGATATTACAGCAACGAGGGTTACAGGGGGAGCAAATACGGTTTTACGGTAACATAAAATTATATGTAATAAGTTTGTTGCACTTTCATGTATTTTGCATCATGATACATAGTTAAAAAGTTGGCTCCTGAGCTTTCACACTCAGCTGAAGCACACATTAGATAGGCTTAATATAGACCACACGGAGCTTATTTGGTTTTACTAGAAAATTTATTTACATATCAAGATTTTATATCACAATGCATGTGATATGCAATGATGCCCATGCAGAGATATGCGAGAGAAGATAGAACCCTTAAAAATGTGACTTTGATTTGATATGAGCTATTTTGGCCTTATTTTTTGTTAAATTCTTGAATAGCTTTATTGAATTTCTTAATGTATGATGTGCCCATTGACAATTACCTGAATCGGTGAAATTTACTGCACGTGATCCTTGATTTGGTGATTTGTTAATGCAAAAATTGTCCGTAGGCCTTAATGTTATTGCAAGCCTGTAACACCCTTGAGTATCAGTATTTTTTAAAGCTTTCATCATATTCTATATGCACATCACGAGTTTCTCACTTTTGGTCAATATACAGAGAATATTAATCAAAAAGATGTTTTCAAAAGTTTGATTTGAAGTTGTCGCGATTTCTGGAAGCAAAGCAATTAGCGAGTAGGGATTTCGTTTGTTTAGTTTAAAACGAAATGTGACTAAATCAGTGTATGGTATTGCGATACACTTTTGTCGGACTAAGCTCAAGCCCTTGAAATATATACATTTGATGATTCATAGGAATGACATTATATATAACACGTTTTCATGTCACACATACGTACCTATTGATTTGTACGGATAAAATGTTTTGGTCTATTAAAATGACGCCACCCTAATAGCATCTCTGATCGTCCGGTAAACAGCGTCCCCGCGTCGGACGTATATATATATATATATATATATATATATATATATATATATATATATATATATATATATAAGTATATGTATTTATTTAATAATCAATATAAATCACAACAACATCCCATTTGCTAAACGCTGATAAATAGTAGCTAACGATATCAATTTAAATGCAAATCGCAAACACTTGTCGGTCTGTGTTGATGGAACTGAAAACAGAAACGTATTTTACACAAATCCGAAAAACATAAACATAAAAATCAGGAAGAATATCTTCTCCTGTATCAATTAAAAGACACGAGACTCTTCAAGGGTTATACGATGCTGGACAGTCGAGGGGTAAAAAGCTCGGCTCACTCCGCTGGCAACCCGGGTTCGTTACCCCGCGTGGTAATGAGCGTGGGCTGTAGTTGCTCTTCCAAGACTGCAGACCCTCCGGTTTCCTAAACCCCTACTTATTACCGATCATCTGAGCCATGAAAAGTGTTTTGATTAGTCATTATAATTGTTTGCACAATCTATGTCAAATAAATTAGTTAATATAAAAAATACATATCGGCCAGTCTTGACGCATATAGTAATGAATACAATAGGAAATCAATTTGGCCGATAACTGGTACTCCCGAAATTGACAGCTATCATGCAATCATGGCTGTCCATGTTATTGTAACAATATAGCAGTACACTGAATGATCTGAATATTACTGATTATTGGAGAGGAATTAATTATGAAATCACCATATAAAAGAACAACCTATATTAAATTCAGTTTAAAGCCTTTTTTTAACCGTAATCAACAGTGTACTACTAATACAAATCTGACATATATGGCTGCCTGAAATGCAGGGAAATTTAGTAATGCCTTACGTTGGAAGGGAGTTTGGCACATGATTAAACAGTGATTAGACACTATTTAGATCTCTTTATCCAAAGTGATTTGATACGTGTAGAGCGGCCTGGCGTAAAAAATTAAAAGTGTTGTTTCATCATCGCAATTTGAACGCAATATTGTGTTTGTTGTGCAACTCTAACTCGGTCGGCTGACTCAATATTATAACTTAATTTAATTTGATTTTTACATAAATTTAATCCAGGCTGGAAGCTCTTTACCTGTGGATCTTAATATACATTTTTGTCTACATATACTTATATATATATTTATATATGTACATATATATATATATATATATATATATATATATATATATATATATATATATATAGTTTTGATTACCCAGGCTTTGTTACTTGGAGTTCTGCTTTCATATTCTGTTCTTGAACCAAAGCGATTTGCAGTATCTGTCATTTGTTTCATGATTAAGCCCAGGTATATTGCAGTTAGACTATTTGCTGTCGCGGCCTTGGTTTTATATGGTACCTATACAGAAAGTGCACATGAAAAACTTTTCAAATAAATGGTTCAGCAGAACAAAGAGACTCGCTTTTGCTTTGTCTAAAAGTTTAAAAGAAAAATTACATATGGCTGTCTACCGTTTCTGGTAGCTCTGTCTGACTTTGACGGGGTTCAGCAGATACAAATGTTTTGAAACAAATTTTTGTGGGATACCTTGTTGGATTTTCAAACACTGAAAACACACCTGTGTTCATGGGCGGTCGTGTCTTTTCAGGTTTCACATAAAATATAACACATTTGCACTCGGAGGCTTAACCATGGATATTTAGTTGCCATATTCAAAAATGGCTATAGTCTGGAACATGGCTACGATAGCATAGCCTTTATATCAAATTTAAGAAATCGTCAGATTATTTATATCATTGATATATATGTTTTCATGTCATTGTAAATTCGGTATGAATTAGCTTGTTGAAATTCCTCAATAATTCCCGATTGCTATAACAAGTCATTCTTCCACTTAAAGCCAAAATTATATTCACTTATGTATATGCTGCAGATTTCATGTATCATTTTTAAAATTGGTTCGTAACTGTGTTGTTTACTTTCAGCTTTCAAAGGGCGGCCATAAGTGTGCAAGCTATAAATTAGTAGACCTCAGGAGAAGAGCTCTTCCCATTACCAGCACAGAGTGGACTGACTCTGACTGGTTCGGCCCTATGGATGAGAGAGTAGAAGTGTTCATTGCTGAAATAGACATGACGAAAATGCATCAAGTGCAACTAACAGTTTATAATAATGCTAATAAGGGGACAGACAGTGGAATTTGGATATTTATGCCAATAACAGGTATTCCTATTTGCCAGTATATGTTAATGTTACCTTTATATGAATAATAAGATTTTGAATCATCTTACAGTTACGGCACTTTTGCAACCTAATTGTTTGGGCATAATATAAGTTGGAATTATCTGATATGTTTCACTTGAACCCCTCCCCCGAAAAAAATTCTTTCAGTCCTTTTTACACAGTCTAGTAATCTGTTTTCAGGTGTATATTTTATTATGCTTGCTTTTTTGATGGAGTGGTATATTAATATAGTTGCATTGCAGATCTTCTCTTATCTAAATTTCAGTGGCGATCCCGTGGAGGCCAACTGCCACATTTACCGTTCGAACAACAACCAAACGTAGGTCTGATGTAACAGATGTCTACCCTGAGATTAAAACTCCTGACAAAGTCTCGACCGAGCCTTCTGTAAACGACAAATCGGAAGTGAACGCTGGCACCATTACTGGAGGTGTGATATCCGCTATATTCCTGATAATTATCATAGCCTTACTTATCTACATTTGGTAAGTGTATACTGTTTTATTAAAAACCTTATAACAAATATTATCAGTTAGGATGAGCAGGGTAGTAATTAAATATACCTAAAAAAGTTTAAAAGTCATCTCATCCAGATCATGCTGTAATTTTATATAAAATGTCATAATGTCTTTTTACAGCATGTATGTAACCTTTGCACGTATATCACTGAAATGTATTCCCTAAGAATTTTTCTGCATTAATTTTGGCGTAACAAAAATATGCTGATAGGGGTATTCATCTATTTGCTGCCTGAAATGCCCTTTCATGTGTTTCACAGGTTCATTTTTGTATGTGCATATATATATTTTGTCAATGTAAGCGTGATACTAATGTAATTAAAATATATATTAAAGGAGGCTTAAACGATTCTGTAGGACCAATTCAACAAAAGCCAAGGGGACACATCCGGTGAAGAATAAACAAGTGTCAAGTGAGTACACATTTTCTACATTTTGAATACTTGACAGTAAAGAACTGCGCAAAACTGTTTAAGTTTTTTCCAACTTCAAGAAATATTTATATATCAAACAGGAATGGAAATAATAAATAATCGGATTGCAGGATGATTGAAAGCAAAGCAACCAAGCTAATTTGAATATTATTACATTTATTCATATTCTTAAAACAGTAGTATTTATTTGCATTTACATCATTTACATTTTACAATTGGCATCTAAATAATATATACGCATACATTTTAATGCCTATATCTCTAGTGAGTTTCCTACAGAGAATTCAACTTTTTCAATGGGCCTATCTTCTGATCACATGGATTCCACAGCGAAAGAAAGAACAATAACTTTAACAGGCTTCAGATTATTGTTCTTTTTTTAGGTGTGTAATCCATGTGATCATAAGACAGTAATAAATGAAAATAATTGAATAAATTTACCAGGCCTCAGATTATTCATTTATTTTTCTCAGTTGTCATCTACTTCCTCCTTCCAGTAAAATTAGATAATAGATCAAATGACCTGCGGGTCATGGTTCTGAGTTTAATAGCATTCAGACCTAGACTTTCACATATGTTAATGTCAGTTCGAAACATAAAAAGAAGGAAAGTGATCAAAAGTAAAAAAAAAACATCTGCAGCACACACTGTTATACAATACCTTTGTTTCAAATAAGCTCTTGTTACTTTGGAAAGTTGTATGTACATCCCTGAATGATACTAAATACTAATTAAACGCCTAAACTACGATTGTGCTTCAAGTTACAGCCAGAGCACTTGTAAAGCATATATTTAGAGTTATGTTTTCAAATAAGCATTACTCATTTATTAGAAGAACTAAATGAAATTGTATTTGCATGAGCAGCAAAGAACAGAAAGTGATCAAAAGTAAAATGTCCTTGAGAGCATAGAACAAGGTCACAGCAACAGGAGAAAGTGTGACTCTGGGCATTTAGTAGATATGAGCTTTTCGATGGTTCGGATGGGGAAAAAGACGCTAACTTGGTAAAATAATAACAACGTCCAATATGGCGTCTTATAATCAACTGCAGATGCATCTAAAGTTCTTTTATTCCTTATCCAACTGTCAAAGGTATTCTCTGTGACAGAGGAATAAGAAAACCAGTATTCTAGTTTCACTTTATGAAAAACTGTTGAACACTGAGCTGAAATTATGAACCGAGTGTTCCCTGTTATATAAATTATGAAATATTAATTTCATGATATTGAAATTTTATTTTCGGTTAACAGTAGCATTTACAGGATAAACCTATCATTGGGTTTTCTCCTAATACTAGGAAAATAGATATCTAGAAAGTATATATTTTGTATCAGTTCAATTAATATGTGTAAAAAGTCCGGGGTTTCCTCTTCAACCTGAGTATCTAAAGTTCAGCAGTCAAAGGTTAATGCGAATATATAGAAACAGCTAAAGGCTAAGTTTTCAGAGATAAAAATCATATCCGCTATTGACAGATCATTTAAAAACACATAGTAAGGATAAAAAATTATTTTTATATATATCAGGAAACCAAGATGATAACATCAGAGCCGAGGTGCCAGGTATAGATGGAGAATATGAAAGTGAAGGACTCTCCACTATCGGCCGCCACTCATATGTCAACGTGGAGGGAAACAAGTACGAAACACTGGACAAACAGCAGATCACAACCCCTGAACAGAAGACGTACGCAAAACTCGATCCTGAGTGAGTGTATACACGATGAAACTTGATACAAACCCGCAGAAATCTCGAACTTTGTTCTGATTTCATACACTCATCATGAATATGTATGTCTGTTAATTTACTCTGTAAACCTGTCTAAATGTTTACATTTATGTTAGTATAAACAAATGGGGTTTATAATACGATATACATGTTTTCTTTTCAGTCATCAGAATTTAATCACTCGTCTTCTGTATAACTGTATTCTAAAAAAAGTATTTCACATGCAAACAAAAACATGCCTATTAACAATAAAATATTATAAATTTAGGTTTGCGGTACGGTGTTTCGGATAGGTCACAAAGACTGTCATCTCATGTATAAGAGATAATTGTTGCTTAAGCACGAGTTAGCATATTAAACATAATAATCGTTATCTGACATAGGTTTAGGTGGTTTATATATCCTAGTCCCCTCTATGTGTAAAATGTAGCAAAAATATGTTGTTTTATGTGCTTAAAGGGTATATTTAATTTGTAAATATATGTATCGTTTGTGCCAAACGTTTTGAAATAAACTTTAAAGCGGCTTCAGCTGTTATCAGCCTCTATGGTACATTTTTATAACAATTATTTAGAACAACCTGTCCTACCTATTTGTCTTGAGAAAAAAAATCATGTATATATATATATATATATATATATATATATATATATATATACATATATGCCTTTACACAGATTAGAAACATTGTGTTACAGCACAAAGAAGCATGATTATATTTTCAAGCTGAAATAAACACTGTGAAGTGACATCATAATCAATATTTTACTTGCATATGCGGAGTGGGTGTCTGAAAGACCAGAGATTTTGTTTATAAATACTAACATTAATAGTTATTCCAGTTATCGCGACTCTTTTACATCTCAATGTGTTAAACTCTCTCAATAAGCAAACAAAACAAATAACCATTTTCTAATGTAATATAGATAATTATTTCGTTGAATAAAAGAATCTTTGTCCTATGTGAGCCACTTAGTTGTCAAGAATCTTGAATATAAACAATTCGCCAGTGTATTAATATTCCTTTGTTTCCACATACAATTCCAAGAAAGCTTCCTGTTAGGAAAGCTACTTGATAGCTACTTGTTTTTGCTCTAAGTATGGCCTTACATTTCAGATGACGCACGTGTCACCATTGTGTTATTACACAAACATGGAGTATCTGAGACGTGCTGTGACGAAGTAAATGGTTTATAATCTCGAATAAACTTTAGGAAGTATATGTATATCATGTAACATGTAACCATATTTACATTTCAAGCTAGAAGCAAATATCCGATTTGCACGAATGCTTCCCAAGATAGATTAAAAAGTTTTTCATATAACTATAAATCTCCGCTGACAAATACTAAATTCAAATATATTATATCTTTATCTCACGAATCCATTACATTTAGAATGTGCAAAACGTTTTGAGTTCAGCCAACACATCACAATGTTAATAAACGTTTTGATATTATGGTACCATTGTACTATAATGTAACAAACTGAATGAAACATATTAAAAGTCAAACTCAAAAAGCAGTAATATACTGACAACAAACTGAAGGATTATGAATGTAAACTTTGTATGGTGTTATAAAAGAAGTATTGTTCTTTGAGAATCTTGACAGTTTCCTGCATTTTTTTTTGGCTCAGTGTAAATGGATGTTGACAAATATAAAACGAATAAATTGGTTTCCATAATGTAGTGTGTGTGTGTGTGTTATGATTAAAGTACAAGGGTTTCATGAGTTTGCATGTGAAAACGGCTCGATAAACACCCGGAACACATTAAATTTAAGTGAACGCCCATATATAATACCGGCGTTTCTACAAAATGCCATCTAGCTTGAGCTGATAGTTGCTTACGTACATACTTCTATTTTCTAAAGAAAGGACACTGAATTAAGATGAAATGTTGACAAGACTTAAACGATCGGGGACCTCAAGCTTCTTATGCCGCAGGGAATGGATGCATAACGAATATTGTTTACATACAGAGTTCATGCGTAAAGCCAAAGATGTACCAGAAGAATATGTCAAGCCTTGATGCTAATATATGTAACCACTCATTTACGGTAGCAGAACTTTTCATTAAACTTTGGATACACTATCTCGTGTTTTAATCATGGGGACCGAGATGTTTCTATTGTTTACAATATGTTCTTTCTTATACTCTTTATACTTTATACTTTATACTATCCCCGGGGATAAAATAAAACGACCAATACCAAATGTATACTAGTACATGTTTATTAAATATCATACATATTGAAGGTTAACTGTGCATAAAGATATAACAGGCCTCATTTTAATATTCATGGTTGTTTAAGATACAACAGGCCTCATTTTAATATTCATGGGCAGCTCAAATTTTTATTCGGGCCAATGCTAGAGTAATGTTTAGTGCGCCAAGTAGAGAGGGGAAGAAGCGCCCGAGAGGAGAGTAGGTTATTTCTTCCATCCCGTACATGAAATGTATTTAAAATAGTACAACAAATCAGGATTTTGAACATAGTAATTAAATAACCTTTTCTGTCTGTCTGTACTAATTCTAGCTTTTATTAATAAATTAATTTTTAAACGTGAACATATGTCTCCTTCATTTAAGGAGATGTAACCCTCCCGGGTTATAGGTCTTATAAATCATTGGTCTTAATAACCACATTCCTCTACGATTGTAATATACCTCATCCCATTCTCCCCCGTCTCCCACTATCGCACTGGAACGGTTATTAACGGTTTACCTGAGTTGTGTCAGGGCAGCGTCCTAAAAATTCCGTGTAGAGATTTTCTTTTAGGTATTCATTGGTTGTTAGCCCTGTTTTCAGTTCAGTTGCGCAGCTTAAGCAACAGTCTCAAGCGTCGACACCCCAAATCAGTTCTATTGAGTGTGCAAAGACATGCTTACCTCGATACCAATGCCCGTATTCTATCCTTTTCTCCCTGAAGTCACATGGAGAACACTCTCAGTCATTCCCGTCCTATTATTGTATCTTCCCAAGTTAGATAATTCCCTTAAAGAGCAACAGAAAGGATGTGATGACAAATAGACTTCAGTAAACCACAAGGTTACATATTGTACACTGGAAATCAGTAGTGTAGGTAGATGTAATGAAGTTTTTATGCCTCAGTGAATGAATGCATAACGAATAGCTACACACGTTATGTGTATAGCCAGAGGTTAATCAGAAGAACATTGTACGCCTGGGTGTTAACATATGTGTGTTTGAGTTCCTATTAGGATGCTGGATGCTTCCATCTTACTTGGATATTATTGTATTGGGAGTGATAATATCATGATTACTAAGCTGATTTCCTTTATTTATTAAATATTAGGGATTTATATTGTTTACCAAGAAAATGTACAATGACCTATATCATATTTTATGTTCTACAAGCCGATGTTAAATAGAACATCGGAGTGGTTAACTGTGCACAAATCATCGATCCAGTTTAGTCGTATTTTACCGGGAAAAACACATTTCACTACATTTAATAATTTAAAGGGCATTCATGTATTTCTTGTATCTGATTGACACCCATTGAGGGAAGTTTCTTCTATTTAGGGGTGAAGATTAAGACATACGTATTTCGCGTGTTGGAGGTTCTTGGTATTTTTTCTGTGTAATCCACTGACATTTTTATAGAAAAAAAAATAATAAAATTAAACCGAAGCTATAATCATAAACTGGCTATTGATTATGTTATTAAGTAATCATGTCTTTATATCGTAGTCCTAATTTTTATATCATAATATATGATTTTTATATAACAAAGTTCCAAACTATGGGGATGAAAATCACTGATCCCATTTAATCAATATATCTAGTTTAGATATATATATATATATATATATATATATATATATATATATATATATATATATATATAGTCGCCTTTAGCCGATTGCAAGTCGACCAATCGCAAACTAAGGGTTAATGCAAGTATTTTTGAAAACCAAAACTATTTCTTTTAAACAGTATATTCCTTTGGCTAAATGCAATTCGTTCAGTTGCAAATTCCGGGCAACTCCAAGGGAAAATTTCGTAATTTTTGTTCCAGTACTCCTGCTAACTGCAAGCCTGTCTTACATTCACGCTCCAATGACACGTAACGGACTACTTATTACTGATTGCGCTTTTGTGTGCGTTAGACCGGGGCACGAGCTCCACTGATTGAGCTCTAGTCAAGCACATACGGGGCACAATTTATTAATGCCTTGTTAGAACCTGGTTTGAGCAATTAATCTTTCTCTTGATGTTGTATGATGCTATCCGCTTCCCTCTTTTGTTGTGAAATCCAGAGTTTGTTTATCTACGTGTCAGCTCATTATTAAAGAGATAAAAAGATAATAAACATTCCCTTTGATTCTGAACGATATTTACCGCTCCCCTCCAAGGTGATGAAAAAAGTGTTTGTTTGGCTACAATCGGCTCAGTAATAAAGAGATCAAACGTTTTAAATTACTTGTAATACAAGCTTCAGTGGTTTCACTGTAAAAACCTACAACAAGTGTCCCTATAAATATGTCCAGGAAAATATGACTGATAATAATGCAGTCATGGCTAAACGTAAGAACTGCGATCTCTCTCTCTCGCAGACAAAGCTGATGTAATCCAGCTGAAAGAAAAAGGGACGAAGTCTGGATGCTCGCAGTCCCAGATATCCAGAATTATCAGTCGCCGTGATGTGGTCATGCGTGACTACACATAGAACCAGTGATCTTGTATAATTGGTGACCAATTACAGACGCAAACATATTAAATAATCTTGACTCCACTAAATTGCAATTTCGGGCAATTGCAACTGATTTGTCTGACAAATGGTATATGCAATAAGGCGAATTTTATATATATATATATATATATATATATATATATATATATATATATAAATGGGTCATTCACGCAAGTAACATGTATTGTTGGTTAAATTATATGTTTGGATAAAATATAAAGAGAAACATTTCAAACAACATTATGAAAGAATGCGTTAGTTTTTTGTATTGGTGTAAAAACATTTCAAGTGAAATGGCTGCGTTTGATAAGCTCAAAAAATATAATATTATAATTGTAAGTATACTTATGATGGTTCACTCATGATTTTTTGTGAAAGAGCATCCCTTTGCATCCGTCTGTGTCCCCTGTATGTTAAAGGGTCAAAAATCGTAGGTTTAGCCAGGTCTATATCGTACCTCTTGAGCACAAGTAGAAGCTCCGCTTTAAGACAAGTCATGTTTATATTGCTCATATCGTTTGGACCTGAATGCAAGTCTCATGTTTTCTGCGTTACGACAGCAAGCGTGTCGGTATTAGCACTGGCCCCTAGGAAAATGAAGTTTAACCATTAAACATAAACTCAAACGTTACATGAGACAGTTTGTGGTTACATTTCGTTGATTACTGCAAATAAGGTTGCTATTATGTTTATTTAAGTGACGTGGTCTTGCAGGTAATCAAACACAATAGAAATGGATATCTTTTGACAGCTGAAACTTTCTTAAACTTTTTAAATGTAAATAAATATCCAGATAAAACCTTAAGATTTCATTGATGATTAGGTAGGTCCTTCACACGATATGTAAAAATCAATGATGCATTTGAATGTTTAATTTTAAATTTAGAAACACAACAACTCTTACAAGAATACGTTAACCGATAGCGTGAGAACTATAACAAAAGTCAGGTTTAGTTAGCACAGGTTTAAAAGTGTTTTTTTTTTCGAGCCAACAGGGGAACATTGTGATATTACAAAATATGTTTGTTCTTATACCTTCTAACACATTTTCTTACTCTTCCTTTTACATTTACATTTACTACTTCATTAACAATAATACGTGATTAATTGTATATAATGGACACGTTTGACTGTTTACCTGTATAGCTTATATATTTACACACTCTAACGATACCATGGTTTCCCAATTACACTTATTTTCTACTATTCCACTGCCAAAGGTCAGCGTAAACAATTAAAAATCAGTTCATTGAGTATAGAAATCTCAGCACTCCTGACTCATGTCAAGCTCTTCCTAAAGAGGAATACATCGAAATTTAAACTAAAATCATGAAGAAATTGACAGGCATCCAATAAAGACACCATTACAAATACATCAGTTAATTAGACACATCCGTATATAAACTTTGTAAGATCAATCTTTAATATTTTTTAGATTGTCAAGAGCATAGTGTTTGAACTTATGTACCTGGTGATGATAAAAAATATGATAATGTGTAAATAACTCCCGTCGAGGGCCACACATATGAAAACGAGGAGGGAAACAAATACGAGACACTTGACGAGCAGCACATCATGCCTCGTTCCCAACGACACACGAACAACTCGGACGTATCTGATTCTTCGAATGATGAAAATGAGTGATTTAAAATTGCAAAACACTGTATGTATTTTATTTTAAAAATTTCAATATGCTTACTGGCGGATATATATTGAATAATTATGAAAGTCTGGATGGAGACATTTCAGAGGACCATATGTAATAAATATATATATATATATATATATATATATATATATATATATATATATATATATACATATGTATACATATATGTGCAAATAAAAGTACAGAACCATCAAACGCTTTTATTTGACAAGCTTTTCTGTTATTGTGTACATAAAAAAATCCATTATTACATAATATTAAATATAATTGAATGATAGTAAATGATGTAATTTGTACAAATTGTACCATCTTAAGCCTATGTATTGCTCGAGTTAGGCCACCGATCGTCTATATAATAGGAATGGATTGATTAAATGTTGCTCCATGCTATATTGATATATTTCAATATAGCATCAAAGGGTACAACTTACAAGAGGCCGATCTACAAGTTCATACGAGACGGAATGCCATTGTTTTTAAATTGCCGTTATAGGATCGCCTGGAAGTATTTTTTAGTGTTACATAAGTTTTTGATGATTTTCAATCTAAAAGTCTGTCAACATTACCCGTCTCCTCATTCAGTATGATGATATACTATTTTCTTCTATAGAACAATCGTAACATGGCAAAATGTCAGACGAACTGAACAATGAGGATAATTGCTCCCAATTTAAAAATAATGCAATAAATATATGAATGTGCGTATTTTTTGCTTCTCTTTTATCGGCTAAATTTACATATATTCAACAATATTAAATAAATATGTAAGTCCCATCGATTTCAATGTATCTTTAGTTAACTAACTTCTTTGACTTAATATGATATCTTATCAGTTCCCTGACTTTTTCAATAAGTATATTCTTGTGTTCATTTACAGGCAAATAGTATTTTATTTACAAATTAGGCCTGCAGTATTTGCCGTGACTCCTACATTAATACATATCTGTTTATATGCAATTACATTTTCTCTTAATTTCCTGTTATCGCGGCTCTTATTTAATATATTCCACTCTAACGCTGCACTGCTGGAAGACAGATGAATTAGCTAAATTATTTTTTAGTCGTGAAACTTTAGTTACTATGAACAACATGTTCCCGTCTCGGCTTGCTATATTGTATGATGTTTAAGGTTAGCAATTGTAGTAAAGGCATTTACTTCATTTGGCACTGATGATATGTGTAAATATATCTTGGCCAATATGTTTTGTTTTTCTTTATGATCAACAATGTATTATAATTTGGTAACTCTTGTTCAACGATGCACAAATAAGTTTCCCCTATCATACCCTTACGTGGTTTTCAAAATGGTAATGACTAGTTGGAAACCAAAGATTCCGCTTTGATATTAATATTCAAAGAATGGATGACATTCCTAAATTGTCCAAGATGTCCGTTAATGAAAATACTTTTTTTCTGGTCAATACATTGCATCTATATTCAGAAACGTCTATATTAATCACAAGATTGCAAATCAAGGCATATGAGTCCATTGTTTTAAACTATCTTTAAATGTAAAATTTTATGATATGTTTGTGTTACTCTGCTGACCGTCAGGACCACCCCGTACTCTCTTGTATGTACAATTAAAAGGCTGCAAAGAGGGAAAGTCTTATTACAACGGATCAGAGGGTTATTCAGTGTAAAATGATCTCCATCAACACACTACTTAATCAGTGTTTGAATCGGATTGTTGGTGAGAGTTCCTTTAAAATGGTAATTGCATCCACCGTTTCTGATAAAATGCCAACATTACAAAAATACGTTTGTCGGATTAGCATAAAATTAAATATATTATAATTACATTCTTTCAAAAGGTATCATCTAATGTATATTGACAGAGGAAGAAAGAAATTATGACTTATGACATAAAAGTATTGCGCCAAAGCAATGCTCACACAGTTGTCCCCAATATAAAAATGCAGACTTTTCAATCAACATTTGGTCCATTGCCTTTGTCCTGCTCTGGTTCTAAACCATACTGACTGTCGAGTCCTTCTGGAAAACATTTGCTGTGACGCTTTTTGTCGTCCTTACCACAACAGTGTGTGTTTTCGTATTTCTCTCATTTGTAAGTCCACCTGCTAGGATTTCCCTTTGGTTGTGGCTTCGTTTTTCTCAGAGTTATATATCTGGTAGCGTCAAGTCCTTTGTACATGGAAATGTGTGCCAACAGAAAAAAAATTTTGATCAAGTCAACGTATATATATATATATATATATATTTATATATATATATATATATATATATATATATATATATATACCTGTTTTTATTTTTTCTAGCTTTTGCTACTTTTCTAACTCTGATACATATGAACGTATTAATTGACACATGTTAATTCCATGAAACCTCTGACGGTATGTATGCATATACTATTCTTCTGAGTGTTGTTTTGCATTGTTTAACTCCTATTTTTTTTCTAATAACTAAAACGTGAAAAAGTCGATGGACTATAGCAGTTAGTCATTCCTTAATCATCTCATGTAAACCATTGAAACAAAATGATTAAAGATGCCCATTCACTACCTTTTGCAAAAAAATTAATGTGATTTCTGGCTCCCTCTGTGTATATATTAATCATCTAAGGGTAATTTTGGTTGTAAAAACTTCTTCGTGAATAAAAATAAACTTGTTAATTAACCTCATGTTTGTTAACACGGCAATGTTGACAAAAAGAAATAAAAAACATGTAACCTAAGGTGCTTGGTTGCATATATGCGGAAGAAGAAAGGGAACTTGTTGAAAAACGTCATTTGCAAAGCTCTGACTTGTTGACTGAATGCAAACTTGCAGCGAGAAAGGAATCAAACCATATACCAATGCAGTCTTGCATATACGCTTAAAAATACATTACCTATATCCTCAGGCAAAGAGCAATAATCCTTAGGACATGTTGCAAAACGTTCTCAGTGTCTCAATGATTATATCTACTCACGAAGGGAATGGTTATTATTAGTGCGCGTATAAAGCATATAAATTAAGAGTGAAGTGTAAATATGAAGGCGAAACATGTAATGGGCCGTTTAAATGAAATGATCATGTCGTATGGAAATAAAAAAGGAGGGCGCATGTTACACCCAGCAAACTGCAGAGCAAGTTTGAGAGCAGAATAAATATATTTTTACTTATTGAGATTGAGGCATTTGCTGAGTGAGTTGCTATAATACACTGAAAACCAGTTCATTTTTTCCAGATTCGTAGTTAGCCATATAGTTTGATGTCTGGTATGATAGAGAAGATCGGCAGCTAGATGTTCCTATGCTTAAATCGTAGTATCCGAGAGTGAATTATTGTTTGGTAAACAACCCATTGTGTGTAAATCTACTTTGTACATGAACATTATTCTTTATGCATGGCAAATAAGAAACAGGAGGTCATGTTATCACGACATCTTGAATTTTGCGGTTCACAAAAACTTTTCGTTCATGCATGGAAGCAACAGCATAGCACAGGGTTCATTCATATGTTTTCATCATATTTGTACACAGTTTTCATGCATCAGGGAGGGATCGGAGTTGAAAGAACAGAACCCATGAAAAACCTCACAACATGCCTTTTCTTCTGGACCTAGTCACGTCTATTTCAACTTGTTGTAGCATATATAGCAATAGCTACTTAAACTATCTTACCTTTATAAACTTAAGGTGATTCCTAGGAGCTTTTATGAAAATAAATTCTTTTTTATTTTTGGTTAATTTCAGTGTTAATAATATGTGGGGGGGGTCTGCCAAATAATCAAAACTTCAATAAAGGCACCTGGTGGAAAGTCAGATAAACAATAGCTTTGCAAATGGCGTTTGGCAACGTGTGATCTCTTTACCTCAGCATATATTCAACCTACCACCTAAGGTTATATGTTTTTCCCTATTGTCAACTTTGCTGTGTTACTTACACGTTATTGATAAACAGGTTCATACATCCTTCATGGAGGCGTTATAAGAAATTTTCATACCAAAAATTACATATAGATAATTAATATGCAAAGAGGAAGCCAGAAATTACATAAATTCTTTTCAAAGGGCAGGTAAATGGACACCTTTAAGTACTCGTAGGTTGTCATATGTGGTCGTGCGACCGCTTGAACAGTTAGGCCGAGGACTCGTACGTAGCCTCAACCAGTCGGTAGTTATCGTGCGTTAGAAATCTTTCGACTAGTCATATGGTGGTATAAAATGCAGTCAGAACCTGAAATTCTCACGGAATGATCATGACCACTCGTAACATGGCCCCATGTGTGACCGTAGAGCTAATCCCCTGTGACTTGTCGCAGGTGACCGGCAACGACCAGTCGTTAGTGAAGTCGTATGAGATCGTAGGCGGTCGAGGCCATGTGTGACACGGCGATGCTTAAATTAAGATGCCTGTCCATGTACATTTCGTGTAAATATTAAGTATTTATAAATTAGCAGCATGTGTTTTCTTGATGTTCATTTACTGTATATATCACTTCAGTTTTTAGCTCAGCTGACTATAAGTCATCTGAGCTATAGTTGTGGTTAATTGTCCTTCGTCCGTCCGTCTGTCTGTCCGTCCGTCCGTCCGTCTGTCCGTCTGGTTGTCCGTCCGTAAGACTGGCACGTTTCGACACCGTTGGACTTACGAATCTGAAATTGGGTATACAGTTCGATGTCCCCAAAATCTCCTACCATGCCGAAAATTGGGTCAATAGGACTTCGTTCCTGCGAGATATTAAGGAAAAACCTCAATTTTTTATTAGAAATCTATTTTCACACTTCAGGACTGCCTTATATCAAAACCACTCATCTGGTTTTCTTCATATTTACCATAAATATTCCTCTATACAGTTCCAATGTACATGCCAGATATTAAGTCAGTATTATATAATTTAAAAAAGTTATGGGCCCAAACATAATGGACTTTGTAAAAAAATCAGGAAGATATTTGGTCACTTAAGACCAAAAGTGTAAAAGGTAGGGACTTTTTTCCAGTAATACAACTTTAATTAATCGAAATTAAATTGTATACCAAAAATTAGATCAAAATCTGGTAATTTTTTTTTAAATATTGGCAAAAATATAAAATTGGTACCTTAAATTTTGCCCAACTTTGGCCACGGCACGTTTTATTCCTGTAAGTACATAAGGATTTAATCAGATAAAATCTGAAATTTGAAAATAAAGCTGCAAAATTAGGCTAGTTATTGAATTTTTTTGGACGCTCTTGTTGTATTCCCTTACATTGTCAAGCAGTCCACTTCGATGACTGTAGGTCATTCAGTGCATATCTCTATGCTCCCCAGGCTGTTGGCATTATTTTAGATGTCCCCAAAATCTCCTACCATACCAAAAATGTGGCCACTTCATTCCTTCGAGATATTAAGGGAAAAAACTCCGTTTTCCAAAAGAAAAAGCCATTGTTACACTTCAAGACTGCCTAATATCAAAACCACTGATCTGTTTTGATTGTATTTAGTATTCACTTTCTTCATACATTTTCTACGAACATACCAAAAATTAGGTCAGTATTGGGTATAATTTTGAAGTTATGGGGCAAAACATAATGCAATTTTAAAAAAAAATCAGGAAATATATTTACTCACCTAACATGAGAATTGCTGAACCTAGATTTTTTTCAGGAATATAACTTTATTTAATCAAGATTCAAGTGTTTACCCAAAATTAGATCTGAATTTTGCAAATTTTTCAAATTATTAGCATAAATAAAAAATCAATACCTTAAATTTTTGTCCAACTTTGGCACTGTTGATTAAATTTTCAAAGCATATATACATAAGGATTTAATCTTTTAAAATCTGAAATTTCAAAGAAATTGATTGGAAAGAATAGCTTTTATTCATGTTTTCATACACCATGTCAAGTGTTGTTTACATCTAGCCCACCTAGTAGTACAGCCTTCACTTGCATTATGTAACCCACCCCTCGCAGCTTGCCTTGGGTCAGCTTTGCCACTACCAGCAGGCTTCCCCTCTACCCTGCACTCCCCCCCCCCACCCCCAGCAGGTGCATAAACAAGATGAATGTTATTATTTTCTGTATTTGATTCATTCTTATTCTAGGCTATGCTACATTTTAGATTTTGTATTTTACCCCCATGGTTACAGTGATTAAAGTGTACATTTAATTGTGTCCACAAAGTGGTGTATTGCTATGAAAGTGTGGATGTTCATGAGATAAGTAATTCCTTACTTCAGAGGAGTAAAAACTTCACCAGGTGTGAAATTGAGTATTAATTCCAGTAATAAATTAAAACTGGGATAGTAATTAGCACAATGATATTCTTTGTCCCTCATTCAACCAACTGTGTGTTTAATTTATTTGAAAAGATGTTTTATTTTATCAAATTTACTGAATCTTTTATTTTATTTTGGTGAATAAAATTAAGCATGTACTGAAAACTCCAATGTGCAAAACTTTTTAATAGTGATTCAAGGAATATTCTTGTAGATGCCATGTTGTGGCATTATTTTCTTCTAAATTCAGTTTAAACATTTATGATTTAAAAATAATAAAATATCATGTGTATGCATAATATGACCCAATATGAGCTACACTCTGGATATATGATTGCAACTTTTGCAACAATTCTAATATTTTAACTTATAGTTTCAGTTTTTTACTCTGTATATATAATGATTGCAATTTTTTGCAACAATTCTAATATTTTAACTTATATTTTCAGGGTTTTTTTAATTAAAAATTTATAAAACCTGTAAATAAAAGAATGATTCAGATATAAACTTCTTAATGGAAAAAGTGGATATGCTTAAAAAAGTAGGATTATATATAAACTTAAATGCATTGTTCCCTTGAAAGTGAAATAAAGGTATTAGTCCATTCTGTCAACTTGCCTGTCCATCTGTAAATTTTCATATGCATCACAGTATCTCAAAACTTTTACTGTTTTTCTTCATGACAGTCTTGTCAGAGTATTAATTGCAATCATATATTTAGAACTTTACTGTTACCAAGTTGGAGGGCCCCTTTCCTCTTAGCTTTTCATATTCTTATATAAATGAAAAAACATTACAATAGAATATTTCTACATCCACCTTCGTGCTGCCCTCACTTTTCCCTTTTCTATAAACTATTCGTCCATAGGTACCTATGTACATGCCAGAAATTATGTCAGTATGTAGACATAGTGGGCATTACAATAATGTACCTTGTCAAGACTAAAGAGATATTGTGTCATACAGTCACAAATTCATGAATCACTTCATCAGCATATTTAATCATAACATCATATCTGTCAAATTGAAAGCTTGCAGACTACCATACACTTTAGATCCTTCAACAGATAGCCTTATCATCATTCTACTACTGCTTATTACTGCTGTCATTGCATTCATATTTGCTCAAATATATCACATTTTCAACCCCTCCTAAATAAATAAAAAATAAACCACTATATTTGACTCTATCAATCCATCAGTCAGGTAATTTCATTTATCATTTACTCACATATTACATTAAATTCCTTTATAATAGCCCAACATGTCCATGATATTCATAAGCTTTATCGACTTGATATAGTATCACATTGGAGAAACATTTATAGTCCAATCATGATCAGCTTAGCGCCGTGACCCATGGGTCCCTTGTTAAATCAGGCATGAGGCATATTTTTTTTAGTTTATCTCAAAACAAATATTTCCGAAAGAAAGATAACTACAAATTTCCACACATAGCAGCTAGAAAAAAAAACTGTTATCTTTTCAAGGGTTACAAATGAGTACAGACGTAGGTGTAATTGATATAAAAATGTTGCTGACCCTGTTGATTGCTGCCACTATGTTAAAATGAAGATATACAATTTAAAACATTTATCAAATAGCAGATCATGCCTCGAACGCATGTTCAGGGGCCCTATGAGTTTTCATTGGATTAAACAACATCTTATCTCGCCTAGACTTTATTTTGATTTGTTTTTTGTATTGCTTGATTTTTAATTGATAATATATAATGTTATTTCTAAATATATATAAATTAATATATTTCCTTAGTGCTATCCAATTACAATCATATTGCTTCACTACAAGAAGCAGGACGGACTCTCTTTCATTGTTCAAAAGACATTACTAATGGTTATCCGAACAGGACGACTAAACCATGTATACAACTGATGCTTTTTTATATTTCTTTATCTTTGCCTAACGCGTGCTCCATACAAAATACAATGTGATCATATAGACGGAGCAGGGGTAGAGCTCAACAACCTGAAATTAAAGGTCTGGCGCACTTTGTGTTAACCTGTCGGTACCTGTGTAAACAGACATATAATATATATAACAACGAAAATACCAATTTCTTATGTCATGTATTTGACAATCTATTTGTGGACGTGTATATTGAAACCACATGAACTATTTTGTCGGCTTAATTACTAAGTAATCTCAAATTATATTCAGTGACTATTGTTAACATATATACAGTACTGTGTCTTGAAAGACAAACAGCTCAACATATCATCTAAAGCCTATCAGAAGGGAATGCGTGCGAAATATTACAAAACCGCATTTTTTACCTGAGCTGCACACATGACATTAAATAAATAGACGTTTATTCACTTATTTGGGAAACCAAATGTTGGTAATTCTAGGTACAGATATTGTTTCAGTTGACAAATATTGTATTCAGTAATATATGCCTGAAGGTACACAGGATAAAAGATATATATCTTCTAATACCTGAAACGTTTGAGGTATAACGATACTGTTTATATGGCGTGTGTATATTCGTACACACTGGCAAATTATATGTAGAAAATCAGCTGTATTGTCCCTGGTGAATCACACATATCGTTTAGAGACGGCTTTATTTGCAATTATGCAACATCCATCTAAAGATTTTTATTAGATGTTTTGTTTATCAAGTCGGACGGCCTCAGCAACCGAGCTTTTGACATTTGCACAAAACCCGCTTATTTTTATGTTCTCTGACGTTACAGTTACCCTACCAAAAAAGGCGCTGGTACGTGTGAGCATGCTAAGTGGAAAACTGAAGACTTCAGAATGTTCCACTTTAAAAAACAATTGGGTTATTCCAAGATTTTTTATACCAGTAATGGTTGCAAAATGTCAAGTGTGCATGCAAATTCGGCTGACAGACGTACAGACGGCTATAGTTTGATATAGACTGGATAACGCCTAGCTCATTTTGCGATGCATATGTCCCGTATATAGACTGGACCGATATATATATATATATATATATATATATATATATATATATATATGATGGTCACCATAATTTTCTCTTTC
Source organism: Sipunculus nudus (assembly GCA_026874595.1). Lineage (NCBI taxonomy): Eukaryota > Metazoa > Annelida > Sipuncula > Golfingiida > Sipunculidae > Sipunculus > Sipunculus nudus. Next base: position 22,848,712 of record CM049311.1, read on the forward strand.
GTTCTTATTTATATTAAGAATGGCAATAACACGTGAATCCTTTATGTTGTATTGAGAGATGAGGTGAGCAACATCTCTTTACAGCAAGTATTTCTATACATAGTCCGTTTATCACCCTCGTTACTTCTTTTAATTCCCTATCTTCATATTTGAACGTCTGTCATGTAATTTATACAGCTTTTCTCATTGGTCAATGACAGGCCACCAATCCTGGCTAGCCCTGAAACCCTCAGCACAGAGCGGACTCAAACGGGCCCGACTACCCAGGGCCAGTCCTGAAACATAATAAATAATAAAAGAATCGCTCATGACCGGGTCTAGAGCAGTCCCGGACTAGCATTCCGGTCCACTAAATGATGCAAACAGATCAGATCGGACCAGGTTGAAGTCCTGTCAGATCTCATCTGGTCTTGCCTGCTCTGCACGTGTGTTTAACAGCCAAAATAAACGACCATTGTATTTGATTCAGTCAAAAGGCTTGTTTCTAGCAAGAGCTAGAAAGGGAGTTATGCCAAATAGAAACCATGCTTTGTGTAAACGTCAACATTAGCTCCTGGAATGAACAACTGGATCAATGCAGGGGTAAACCGGTACACTCGTCAAAACATGAGCATGTGTGTCAAACCTTTCATTTTTAGCTCAGCTGACAGAGCGTGACCTGAGCTATAGCGATCCCTCTTTGTCCGCCCTATGTCTTATCGTCCACTCGGCCGTGTACTTTATACTTCTAACTTAACATTAAGGAAGGTCACAATTCTCCATATATAGTTGAAATAAGGACACAGAGATATATATTCTTAGATGGGACCGACCTATTTATCCACCCAATAATAAATAAAATAAGATACAAAGTCCCGGTATCTGGATAACTGACACATTGCTATGATTTTTCCCTGCATATTCATCATGGGCAGTTATATCAGGCCCTAAAGACTTTTGGCGCCACATTTTTTAACGCATGTTTCCCTTATTTGTTAGACCTTCAAATGAACCAGTCCGGACATTACCAGGGTACAGACTTAGGTTACTATAGCCTGTTTTCCGCGAGCTATAGGAAAATAACTATTTGCGCACCCTGAAAGTCAGATGAGCTCAAATTTTACCCGTTAGACCTACACACCTTACACACCAAACAATATTGCCAGGGAGGTCCTAGACAAATTTTCATGAAAACTTGAAATTGGGTCATGATGACCTATATTCTGCTAATTGCTGGCCTTAAACATGATGAGTACACCTTTGCCCCTACTTTGGCCTAGAATATTCTAATGTGACATTCAGGGAAGTACCGGTTCCATATCCTTGGAATCATGCAATTACGTTACAGTTATCTATTCTGCGATTTGAGCACCCTGAAAGTCAGATGGGCTCAAATTGTGTCCGTTAAGCCTAGAATCTGCTAAAGGGAAATTTCGAAAGAGCGGAATTCTGGAGTTCTGGCCAAAATTTGGAACCCTGAAACTAGATCATAACGACCTATATTCTGCAAGCAACTGGCCACAAACATGATTTTGAGCACTGAGAGATTCAGACAGAGCACAAATTGTATCCGCTAGACCCAGAAATTTTTATCTGAACATCGAGGAAGGTCTAATACAAATGTTTTGGGAAACCTTAAATTGGGTCATGGTGACCCATATTCTACAAGCTACAGACTGAAAACATGTATTTATGAACCCGGAGAGTCAGACGGGGCACAAATTGTATCCATTTGTCCTAAAATCTTCTAATGTGACATTCCGGTAAGTCCTGGGTAAATTTCCTTGGGAACCTTAAATAAAGTTGTTGTTACGCAGATCATAAAATGATAATTAATATAAGCCTCACATGCATGTCAATTCATCTGAGCGTCATGGCCCACTTGCCACTGGCCTTTATTTAATTTGATGTCCAGTATATATCTTATTTATTTCACAGTTTAGCACAATCCGATATAACGGCGAGCAAATTCAGTTTTATGTCTTGTGAATCTAGACTAATGTATATTTGTGAATTGAAGGAAAGGGACATAGTCCTAGGTTACTGTATTTAACTTAAAACCATACATTGCAAAATATCTGAGTAAAGAGTTTCTTTTTTACAACATCTAAATTCCATTCATAAATATCAGTGTTTCTGGTCACTTGCTTATACAACTACACTTAAACCTTGCTGCTAGTTGTTTATTGTCATTAATATACAAAAAATGTAATTGTCGAAGTGAGGCTGCCAAACCATAACAGAGGCCACGTCACCTTGGTGCAAGATTCAGAAGGACCAGAAGATGACAAAATATAAAATTTATATCTCACTTCAGGCCTTTGATCTCTTATCAGCTTTAGGGTCAGACTGTGTGATCATATAATTCAGTTTAAGAAGATAATCGCCGGGTTTCAATGAGCAACTACTGTTGGAACGGGCTTTAGTATACTGAAACACTTGTCATTTAGCAGGTATGATTACGAAAAGTCGCAGTAATTTAACAATTAAACAGAAATGACGAAGAGCAGATGTTTGAAATAAGAATAGTTATAGCCAAGCACGAATCTTAGAAGAGGTACTGACTTGGACACGTGTTTTGTTTGTTGTGACGTTATCAGTTAGCTGACCGGTGTAACTTTTTATGCTGAATCCGGTGACCGAATAAATACAGCCTTTACAGTTCACCTTTAAAGTAAGTTATATATTCGAAGACGTCTAGATTGTTTTATAATGAATGAATGAATGTGTACTAAATAGCATTGGAGATATATCAGGCTTTTTTTATTTTTGTTAAGATATTCTTTTCGTGTGCATGTTGAAAGCCTTTCACCTCATGATATATTCAACTGTCATATGTGTAGAAAAGGAACTCTAGATCAAATAATCAAGACGATATGGACTACATCATCCAAAGTTCGCCTTCATGCATCTGGTGCCGTACCTTGCCACACGATACTATATCTGATCAGATGCATGACACGGACGTTTCCAAATCACAACTGGATCAGCTGACTGTTAAATTATACTCAAAATGAATATAAAACCCTAAACGGAGCACAATAAGCAAAACAAACCCCAGAAATTGAGCATGAAAGCTCAGGCATCTTCAGTTGCTGATATGTCTGTTCTGCATATTATGTGAATAAGAGTTGTTTCTTAATATCTAAATATCAGAAGAGCTGACGGTTTATTTTAACCATGCATTAAAGTTCCATTTGAAACCATATCATCTCCGCAACACAGTCCAGTCTGAAGACACTGTAATCATTTAAACAAGTACGGTGTATAGTTCTATCCACCACGGAACATAACAAAGAATTGTTACAGGTTTCAAAGGTGACCAGCGTATAGGCGACAATTAACATAACTACAGCTATCATTTCCATAATTATTATCATAAAATGTTTTTAACATGCTTAACTCGCATCACGATAATGATTATATATAGTAAATAAGCGTATGCATATGTAATTAAGAAATGATTAGAATCTCATTAGATTTGTCTTTCATTCCGCAGACTTCAAAGCATTGTTATAGATTAACACGTATTAATGATTATGTCATAGAATCGCATCACATTACCAAAGCATATTCAAAGCGAACATATTGTGTAACTATCTATGTAAAAGTACATAAAATGAGGAAAGTGATATTGCAAGGCATGCCTGCAAGCATATACATCTAGACATACGTAGTTTTGTCATGTGATACAAAATTTACAGCCTGTTCATTCAAGTGGAGCGGCGTTATATCTGATAGAGTGACACGTGGAATACAGTGTGAGGTTCACAACCAGGAAGAATATTGGGCTTAAATTCTCACTAATGTCATGATAGTCAAAAATGTCTTCTAACAGAAATCTGGACCCCTTGCTCCGGGTGATATTACAGCAGCTTTTTAACCCGGTGTTTTATCGGGTATGTAAAGCACACTAATAAACATGCCTCACATGATAAGTAAACTCTTTGATTACTTATCAGCAATATCCCATTTTACAAACAAGCAAAGCAGGTGGAGATGATACGGAGGATAACAGACTGATGTATTTACTTCCTTAACAAGTAATCACAGCATGTATGTTCATAAACACACGCGCTTGTCAATGCTTCTGTATAGTAATTTTGATATTAATACATTTTTGTATATTTTTTAAACAGAAAGATTTGTATTATTGTGCTATAATTCATACAGAAGGGATTTCATATGTTCATCAATCTACACGTATTAGGTATATTAACGCATATATTCCTATATGCGAATCTCCAAAGAGTTTCCTATAGAGAATTCTTAGTATTTTTAATGGGCAATCTTATGGTCACATGGATTATATCTAATGTAGGATCAATAAATTTACCTGGCCTAAAAATGTTCATTATATTCAAATGCATACATTTTTAACCCAGTGTTCCTTGTTATCTAAATGGTGCAATTTTCATTGCGTGATATGATAATTTTAGTTCCAGTTAACAGTATCTATCACAGGATAAACCTATCATTGGGCTTTTGCATCACATCTCCAATCGGTAAAAATCCATACAGATATTTAGAAAGTAGATATTTTGTTTCATTTAATAAATATGTGTAAATGGTCCGGTATTATCTCTTAATTATACTTATTATCTAAAGGTAAGTGGTAAAGGATTGTTAAAGAGAAAACGTGGGAACAGTTAAAGGCTCCATTTACTGAACAAAACTATATCACCCTTTGACAAATCATTTAGAATATCCAATGTAAGATGAATCATTATTATTACCAGGAAACCAAAATGAAAACATCCGGGCCGAGGTAGCTGGTATGGATGGAGAATATGAAAGTGTAGGTCTCTCCCCTATCGACCGCCATTCACATGTCAACGTAGAGAGCAACAAGTACGAAACACTGGACAAACAGCAGATCACGGCCCCTGAACCGAAGACGTACGCGAAACTCGGGCGTTCTTAACTGTGATTAAAACAAACTCTATCAAATCAGTTGTCATACACATCTTATGACTACGTATGTCTAAATTTAATTATTTGTCTATTATGTTGAAACCTGAATTTATTATTTTAAATATCAATATATGGGGTTTATAATGAAGAGTAGTATATATGTTTTTCGGCTATAAGCATAATCTTTTGTAATCTCTATTGTAATCCTATGTAGTTCACTTGTGAACGATATCATGAATTTTAACAAAAATAATGTATTAGATATTGGTTTATGATCCGCTGGCTAGAAATGAACACTCAAAAATGATTCTTTGACGCTATAGAAATCTCCTCTACTCTAGATAATTTTCACTTAAGCACGCGTTAGTACATTTTGCTGGATAAAACTTTTCATTACGGAAAAGATGTGGAACATCCCAGACCTCTCTGTTGTTTGATGTCCTTAAAGTGTATTCTTAATTCAGGAATCTGTATAGTTTTTGGCAAAAGCCTTGAGATAAACTTTCAAGCGGCTTTTCTGATTCGAGTCTCAATGGAACATCTTTCGATCAAACATTTAAAACAACCTGTCTTATCTTTTTGTCTTCACAAAAAAGGTGTATATATGCCTCTACGCCGAGAAAATAAAAACATTTTTTAGCACATTGAAGCCAGAAACCATTTTCAATTGAGATATTCACTATATAGTTGCGCCACAATCATTATTTTCTCGACACATCCAGGATAGGTGTCTGCATGGCCAGGGTTATTTCATTAATACCAACATTTTAGATAATGACTCTAGTTAACGCGATTGTAGCACAGTTTGACATATCAGTGTATTTAGGTCTCTGAATATGCAAAAAGTTAAAACGACAATTAAAGAATTAATTGGTGTCCTATGTAAGGCCAGTCTATAATTTTTGCCTGCACACCTCATGAGTATATCGTAAAATAAAAAAAAACTTTTTCCTAAAGAAACCACCTTATTATCGACACCCTTGAATAGACACAGTTCAACATTGCTTTTATATTACTTTGTATCCACATAATACCAATCCAGGGAAACTACTTGCCAGGAAAGCTATCGGTATTGAGAGCTACCTGTCAGTGTTTGCGGCCTAAATATGGCGTATTTTCGTGGGACGCACGTGTAATGATAAGTAATAACTACAAAAACAATATATAATATAGAGAATTTAACGTTTTAATCTTAAAACGCACTGGGTCATTAATAACGTTGAATTTTTCATAAGAAATCATGTAACCCTATTCACGTTCCCATTAAAAAGCAAATCTCTCAAGTGGCAGGAATGACTTCCAAGGTACATAATATCAAATAAAACTAAATTTAGACATTCTATTTTCTTTAGTGTTTCCTTTATCTCGTCCGACTACATTACAGGAACAATGTGCAAAAAGTACTTCAAAAGCACATTTCAACCTCAATTGAATAAATGTTGTTGAATGTTTATATATTAGGATACTATGTGTACTAGGATGTTATACCGAAAGCGTTCCGATTAAAGCACATTAAAGCTAAAATATTAAAAATAATATGTATTTCTAAATATTCTGAAAGAAAATAAATAATTATGAACTCTATATCCTGTTATATGAGAAATAATGTTCTTTACATTATTGGCACTTTTCTGCAATTTTTTTGATCTGTGTAAATTGATAGTGAAAACTTAAAAAAAGGATAAATTCATTTTCATAATGTTGTTTATAAATGTTTCATTTAAAGAACAAGTCTTTCCTGCACGCTGAGACGGCATGATACGGCCCCGGGATATTTAACACAACATATGAACAAGGAAAAACATACTCCTTAATGGACAACCCTTTTACCTGCTCTAAAGAACACGTTTCAAAGACCGAGAAGTATGATGAAATATTAACTGAACCTAGAAGATGAAGCTTTGTTATGCCTCAGGGAATGAATGCATAGCAAATATTGTTTACATACGCACGTTGTGTGTAAGAGTATAATCAGAAGAACGTTACACGAATGGGTGTTATCATGTGTGAAGAGATCCTATTTAGGAAGCTAGATGTTTCCATCTTACTTGAAAGTTATTGTATTTTGAGTGTTTATATCATGTCAGCTACCGAATTTTCTTGACCAGAAGCCGGGCCTTAAAAAGTCTCCTGTCTTATTTAGTAGCCGGGTAAAAATGTATAAGAACAATAAACCGTGGCCTTAAATTGGAACCGGGTCTTGTTCAGAAGTCGGATAGCAGAGACGTTTCCATGTTAGCCCCTGTCTTTGGCCGTCACTATACAAGTACAGTGCATGGGTCATATTGACATTTGTTATATTATTTTGTTTTTGTGTAATCAAAATGTTTACTTCTTCTATGTTTACTTCGCCAATTTTTTGCAAACGAGCAGCGAATATTCCCGATTCAACCATTATGATTAAAGCCGATCACCACCTTAGTAAACGTAATGCAAATATAATGTGATAAGGATTTTCACTAAGACAAGCGTTATCACCACTGTCAGTGTCACGCCATATCGCGCCCATTGCTTTTTAATACGTTCCATATGTTACAAAACCAACGTTTTCGAGAAAAACGGTTTTAAATAATATTTCCGTCATGTTGCCAACCACTGCATTAGAATGCGGGTCATTTATGACATCTTAGGATATTTCGTAAGCACAATCCATTTATCAGCGATGTTCTCAATCGCGACCCCAATTTCTAGTGACTGGTGGGTTTTTTGTTTCGGTGTGTGTATTGTCTGCCGAGCCTGATAATGTTTTTATTAAACAGGATTGCGCTGGTTTCACAACTGAATTTCTTGAAATATCTTTAAGCTGTTTTACTCGCCTCGAATCATAACACTGCACACATGCACGAAGAGCTTGGTCCTTTGTGTGAACTGGTGTTGCAGGCGGAATAATTTGAACCTATCTAGTGGCATGTCCAGTTCTGTGCGGTCAGCTCTCTTATCAACCAGGGCACTGTCTGTGGTCTCTTTAAAAAATTTTTACTGCATAAAGTAAAATTTGAATTTTCTTTATCATAAATGGCTGAAAAGAATATTTAAAAGATGAAAGGTATAAAACCAGTACGTATATATTAAAATATATAAAATTTCTACACAGATTGAATCTCATTGAATTTTCATAAATCATATTGCAGAGCATTATTTTAGCATCCAGAATATGTACATGGTAAAGGGACATAATCAGGAGCAAAATATACCTATTCTTTCTTGCTATTAGTTCACTTTTGCTTTATACAAAAGTGTCTAGGTTTAATCATTCCAGGACACGGTCTCAGTACCTCTCTTTTGGTGGTTTACACCTTGTTAAGTCCACGTGTGCCTGTTAACTATAAAATGGCCGTGTCACCGGAGGTCCGATTTTGCGAATTTTCGACAGATCCCAAACAAAGATTATCTAACTAATTAAGTCCATACAATGCCCTTCAAGTGATTCATGTCCTGTGTATATCTCTACTGGATGGACATTACGGTCCATGGGCCGAATGTTAATTCATTGTAAAACCTATCGCAATTAATTTGTACATGTCCTGGTGTCTCAGCGGAAATTGCACCGGTAGCACATGTCGTGTATCGTGTCCCAAGCCTGTGATGCTTTGATCAGCCAGCGGGAACATGTATTACATTTTGGGCCAAGTCCGTCAGGCCATCTGATGACTGACAGGTGTTGTGGCTCTGGCCATGCACTAGAGTCCCACACGCTGTGTCCATGTTTACGATTGTGATCGCGACTGGGTCATTGTTTTTAAACGCGTGTAAGCCTAAACAGCAGTAAGCCTACGGTTTCAGGGCAAAATTTTGGCAGGTACGAATTTATTCTATGAGAAGATGCTATTTTTGTGTTAATTCAACATACATTATAGGTGATTAGGCCTCTTTAATTGTCCAAGAGCAAGAGGAGTTAAGAAAATAAAACCGATTAATTGTTTGAACAGGCTCCCGAGACAGCTCTGAGACCTTAAAGGTAAATACAACTAATAATCATGATGGCTCTCCAGATGGGGCCAAGTTGAAGGAGTCTTGGGGCTCCATCTGGAGTATACTTCGAAAATACGAAAAAAAGTAACAGCTAAGGGATAACTACGTAAGGTCATCAAATGTTGATAAGTCAAACAAGAAGTTAAGCTTATAGTCCGTCAGTTTCCAATTAACTGGCACAGATTCACTGATGACGATATCCTGGTCTTTACAGAATACTACGGTAAGTGCTTGCAAGGCATTAATAATTCCGAGTTTGATCAGGGCATAGAAATGACACGACAATATCCAGTCGCGAATCTATGAGCGGAAAGATTTTGGCAGTGACATGGTCCCATAATGGCAGAGAAGAAACCGGAATAACTCTCTTGGGTTACTGTATAAAACTGGTGAATTATTTTACAAACATTGGCGGACTTTTACACAAAATTGAATATTATACGGGCTTTCCAACTTATTAATTGGACTGGTTTTAATGAAAGTGAAATAAAAAGAAAAGAAAAATTTCTACTTTTTTTGTCATTTGTAATTACATGAATATGCAAAAGAATCTTCCCATGGCGATATATTTATATATGAATATACATGTATAGGTATTTATATATTAATGTTTTCATTAACAGTATTTTAATCGTACTTTATGTAAATATTGACATTGTATATGAGGCTTGGGATTATTTCGTTGAATTATAAAAATATAAACACAAACATGCACACTTACTGCTTAATAGAATCAGTAAACATCTGGTTGTTCAACCTAGCTAATGTTATGCTTTATTTTCAGATGTCGGAGGACGGTCATAACTGTAGACTTTACAGAAAGGTTGACATCGAGAGAAGATTACTTGACACACCTGACGCACCGTGGACTGATTATGATTAGTTTAAGCTTGAGGACCGACGAGTACACGTGTTCATTAATGCCAATAACATGATTAAAAGGCACAAAATTCGGGTGAAAAATTAAAATGACGAAGACATATGGACGGAGAGTGATATTAAGATATTCTAACCAGAAACAGGTATTCCTATAAATGTGCTTATGTAAATAAAAGTTTTAGAAAAAAAAATATATATAACATGGATTATGGTGAAAGAAAAACTAAATATAGTCATTGGGAAAATAAACCAAGCAGAGGGTATTGGGAATTATGGTGCTTCTTCTTCATTATAATCTTATATTCCTCTGACCGATTACAATTGCTTTAGGCTTTCTAGTAATTAAAAGTGTTTAAAATAGTGGGTCGTAAACTTTTGAAAGCCAGCATACATTGAAACATCGGATTACCTAGCGATTTCCTTTATCAGAATCATGTTTACCGCAATAAATTTTAATACCGTAATAATATTTTATTGTTGTAATTTATAACTTGTTTTTATCATTGTGTCGCCCACGCCGATGGCGTGGACCCCTTATCAATCGAACACAATGCCATAAACTACCAGACGTAGGTATATTGTATCAAAGGAATACACAGAGGGGCCAACCTAGGACATGCTCGCAACCAGGCCTTCCGTAAACGACACGTCTACCATGAAGACTGGCATTATTGCTTCATCTGTAATCCTGGTGGTGTTTCTGATCATTATCATTGCCTTGATTGTATATGTTTGGTACGTCATGAAGCCTTATTGTCTTTTTATAATTTTATCAAATGTGTCAGTACAATTCAGAACCACCCTTTGTATTCAGTTCGCCGACAGCCTATCAGTTTCCATAGTTTTTGTTAGCTTTTTGCGATTCCATTAGCTATTGTGTCTCAATGTATATGGTTGTCACAGGTGTTTATGTACAGATACTGAATTTCTCTTTAATAATAACGTTCATTACGTTGTCTGGTAAGAACATGATATTTGATATATAATAACAATATTACAATATAACAAATTCTGACCAAAATTACTTCTTTAAACTATGAGGCTAAACCAAGGCATTAAGAAGGACCCTTCGACCGAAACGGACATGCATGATGTGAAGAGAAAACACGTTACAGGTTTATATACATTATTTATGATATGTTCTTAATTTTAAAAAGTGACCTTACAGAGGACGCACGTGAGTTAAAATACATAAATCATGTCACATCTTTCTTTCCCCTTAGTATGGATTTCCCTAACTTTTTCAGTAAACTACGAGTAATTTATACCCAGTCAGATCCCCATACCTGGTTGATTCAACCTTTTCTTGGTCCAGAATATATGATCTGGGTAACGTATGATTTCACAAAGACGACCATCCTCTAATTACGAAAACTTCGGTCAATCTCCAAGGTGGTCGCAATTTCGGGCGTACTCTGTATATATATATATATATATATATATGTATGTGTGTGTGTGTGCGTGTGCGTTTGTTTGCATGTGTGCGATTGTGTGTGTGTTCTATAGTGATCGCCTTGACCGTCTGTCAATGACAATTTCTTTCGCGCACAGTATTTCATACTAATACCTTTCACTTTTCTCAAATATACAGGAATAAACGGTGGCTGTAAGAGCTTAATTTCCGTCAAATAACAGGCTAGCCCCAAAAAAAACAATATGTCGGTCAGAGCATAATCGGTGATTTTCATTTGCACGCAATATTACGAAGAATATACATTTATCCTTTCCCAGATACACAGGGATGACTGGTTTACAAAGCCTCCAGTCCTGTAGAATAACTGACCTGCTAAAAATCTAATTTTACCATCATAGCATATTTATGTGATACCATACCATGATTTCATTTATTCTTTATATAATATTTTCCTGTTAAATTAAAATATTTTTTATGGATATTACAAAAAGTAGATATATAATAAGGTGAATCTTTTTGCAAGGGAGCCAAGATGAAAACATCAAAGCCGACGTGCCAGGTATAAATGGAGAATACGAAACTGTAGGACTCTCTCCTGTCGAGAGTCACTCATATGTCAACGTGGAGGGAAACAAGTACGAAACACTGGACAAACAGCAGATCACGCACCCTTCGCCTAAGACGTACGCAAAGTTAGGGCGTCTGTAAGTCTAAATATATGATAAACCAGGATCATACATATATACAATACATATGTAATACTATATTATTTTATATATTTCAATATATTTACGAAACGAACTTTATTATAGCAAAATTTTTATACTACTCAGATTATGAATATGTGTATAGTAATATCAGGATTATCAGAACTTATGTAATTCAAGGTTTTAGGTGTTCGTGTATCAGTTTGATTGTTTTGACATATAACCACTCATCAGCTATACCACGGTATTATGATGTAAGGTAGTTCAAGAGATAATAAAATCATAACGAGTCGAAAAATTTAATCGTGTTTATCTATTGTAGGTGTTACCAACCCGGCATTTTTATACTATATTAAAAATATGATAATTTTACAATAAAAATAAAATGTGTATATGCAGATAAATACCCCGTTGTTTTACTTCTAACTTTTCCATATTATCATGCAGCCACATATTAAATAAATGTGTGAAGGACATGCACTAAAGAAAAAAGGCGTGCTACGGTAGCAAATCAGCAACAGCACATAATATCGAAACCCTATAAGGACCCTAAAGATTATCTGTTATTGAACAATCAACATTGAACTGTCTGGTTTCAGGAAAAACGGAATACTTGAGATAAGACAGGCCGAATTTTTTTTCGGTGGCCCGTATGTAAATATGTGTTAGCAAATATAAATTAATGCAATACAAATAAATCACGTTTTAGTTATATTTGTTTGGCAGGGTATTGCTGAATGTTTGTGTGGATCATAAATATCATGCCACATCTATGAATAACCTGTATCCGGACGGCATCAGTACCAAGTGTAATGACAGGTTAAATGTTTATATATACACAAATTTGCATGAATCAGACGATACATTCATGTACTTTAGGGAGAATTGTATAGGTTTTGTGTGTGGCCACGTATTGGTAAATCTATATTCTAACCGTAAATGTGTTCCTTGTGCATCAGTGCACATCTATAGTCTGTGGCAAGTATGATTGGACAAGATCTGAACTGATTAAAAATCGAATTTTGTATAAACTTTGTGTATTCTTCGTATTGTTTACTGACTTGATAAATTATAAAAATTTCTCATCGTGTGCCCTTCCTGTTCAAAACTGTATATACTTAACGTGGAAAGTTTTGATAAGGTCTGTAAACTATGTTTAATGGAATTTGCGCTTTGCTCGGTCGCAACAATATATATATATATATATATATATATATATATATATATATATATACATGTGTGTGTATGTGTGTGTAATATACTTCAGCTAACATCATAAATGAGAGACTGACATGATACATCCACATGATTATATACAGTGTTTCCTCAAGGAGTTTTTTTTATTGTTTTATATATGTCATTTTACATTAGGACTTTATATCCACAATCATATTGCGCTGTAATATAAATGCTTTACATCACATTACACCATATTCAGTTTTCTGAATATAAATATATTTATATACAATACTACAGGTCAGATCATACTTGACTATCAAAGTGATAGACAACATAATTTTCACTTCCGTTCTTATTTATATTTAGAATGGCAATAACACATGAATCCTGTATACTGTAATTAAACCGATAAGGCGAGCAACACCTCTTTTAAGCAAGTATTTCTATATATATAATCCATGTGTCAACCTCGTAAATTCTTTCTCATTATTTATATCTTTCTATTTTTCACCATATTATTGGTAAGTGTTTGACCATCGATCCTGGCTAGCCCTAACCCAATTTAATACAACTTGCCTAGAAGCACAGCTAAAAGAGCGGACTTAAAGGGACCGAGTTAAAGTCCTGTAAAATATCGTCTCGTCTTGCCTGCTCAGCGTATGATAAACAGCCAAATTGAAGGACCATTCAATTTGTTTACAGCCAACAGTTTTTGTTCCTAACCAGAGCTGAAATGAACGAATATCATGGAGTTCTGCTTAATGGAGACAATGGTCCCTGTATGCGTCAATATCAGCTACTGAAATGACGAACAGGACCAATGCCGGAGTGAACCGGTACACTTCTCAAAACACGAGCCTGAATTTGTTATGTAGGTCTATTCTGCTGACTAAAAGTCACCTGAGCCATCGCGATTACTCAACGTTCGTCCAAGGCACAAATCGTTACCGCTGGACCTGGAATTACAACTTAACATCCATAGTGTTCTATAAAAATCTCCTTACACCGTTTGTTCACTGCGCCATGTATTCTCTGAGTTATTGAGCCTTTCTGTGCACCTGGTATAAAAAAAATGATATTAAGCCACCGTTCTGCGAGCTATAGGAAAGTCAGATGAGCTCAAACTGTATTCGTCAGGCCTAGAATGATCTACCACAACATCCAGTGGGATCAGGTTCAAATTAAAAAAAAAAACTGGAAACTAAGTGTGAATGACTTATATTCAGCAAGCGACTGGTCCAAAACATGATTTTGAAGACCCAGACAGTCCAACAGAGCACAAATTGTATCCGTTAGACCCAAAAAGTTTTAACTGAACATCCAGGGAGATTCTATATAAGCTGTAATTAGGTCATGGGTACCCATATTCTGCGAGCTACTTGCCGAACACATTTTTCTGAACACCCAGAGAGTAAGACGGAGCACATATTGCAACCATGTGGCCTTAATTCTAATGTGACACCCAGGGAGATGTTCTTTGAAACCTTGAATAAGGTCGCTGTTACTAAGATCAATAAGTAATACATGCGTAACCTGTATGTAAATTTCAGCTAAGCATCATGGCCCATGGGTCACTTGTTTTTAATATAGTTTGATGTCGAGGATTTATTCCTAGTTAAATCACAATTGAACACAATTGAGCAGATTCGTACTTGTATTTTTTTATACTAGACAATAGGCATTCCACGGGATGGGGGTCTATTGAATGCTAATTCCTATGCTGAAATGAAGGAATGAGACATAGGCCTAAAATATTGTAATTAACTTGAAACCATACCTTGCAAAATATTTATGTAATTCAATAAAATCAACATATGAGTAAAAAGACTATTTTTACAACATCTAAACCCCATTCATAAATGTCAAGTTTAATGGTCACATTCTACACTAGACATAAACACTCCTGATAGGTTAAGTGCTATAAATATCCATAAAAATGTTATTGTCAAAGTGAGGCTGCCAACCCACATAAAACGCCTTGTCACTTGGTTTTTGTCACTTGGTTTTTGTTATTAACATCTCATATTACAACTTTGCTCCCTTATCAGCTTTAGGGTAAAAAAAATATCATGTTTTTGTGTAAGAAAAAAAATGGCCGAATTCCAATGGCTACCTACTGCTGGAGCGGAGTATACTTTAATTAAATCGGCTCCACCACCACAGTCAACCAGTTTTTCGCAAGTATGCTTTTTGGCAAATCAAGGAACGCCAAAAATTGTTTATTGAAATATTTAATAATTAACTATTTTGGAAATAATAGCCTACCTTATGTTATTTTCCTGAAAACCATTCAAATATATTTTATGAGAAACAAGTCAATTCTGTAGCGACATCTTACCACCAATCTATGAAATTAGCAAGGCAGGGTACGGTGATAAAAGACGTTACGCACAAAATAGGTACCCATATTATCAAGAGCTTTACATAACTACAGCTATCATTTCGATAATTACATACGCCACGCTAAGCGGCGGAGGTTATGATTTGGCAGCGTATGTTTGTCTGTTTATCTGTTTATCTGTTCGTCTGTTAGGACGATAACACAAGACGTCCTCAACGGAGTTTGATGAAATTTTCAGGATAGCTCGGCAATGATACAAGGAACAATTGATTGAATAAGGGGGGATCCATGCTTTAATAATCCGGCAATGCTCTCACGTGTTTTATCGGGGTCCATTGTGCACATATCTGTTTACACATAAAAAGTAGCAGGTGATCATATGGCCATATTTGAAGTGCTAGTCGTAACGTCAAAGAGGACAATTGACCTATTCATGAACTCTATATGACCTTTACTGCATATTCATTCAATGAATAATCATCAGCATTGAACTAACGAGCAACCAATCAGGTGACCTTAAACATTGTAAAGTGTCAATCATCTGACAAAAAAAAAACAAAATTTTACATAATTTGACAGAGCTCTGTCAAACAGAACACGGGTAGTCTGTACCAGTAGGCAGTACCCAGGTCGGCATGTTTCCTGGATATTTTTTATACAAATGAGACAGTATAAAAAAATTTTAGGCCATATAGGCTTCAGGAGCCATTCCTCTGACTACCAAGTAAATAATAATGTCTTTCCTGGCATGTAATTCGTAATAGACAAATAATCCATAATATTGCAAAACAGTTCACAATGACTGCGCTATGAGGACAATGATACCAGTTGATGACGTCAGTCAATACGAAGTCATGCGGCATCGACCTTTGTGACGTCATTATTATATTATAAGCAGCTCTCGCTACCATGGGCATGGAAGACCTTCTGTGTAGGAGCATTTTAGGGGCTCATTGTAATAAGTAGGTTAAAAGGGCGGAGCATTTGGGCTCCGATGGATAGATTAATTACATCACTCCACGTGAACGTGCCATTTAACTGAAAGGTGTCAGTAAATCAACATATAGCATGAGGGCCACAATTTGTGTTCGTTGTTTTATTTGTCCTTGGTCATGGTGTAATAAGAGAGTTAAAAAACCCCCACCCACACAGGAGATGGGCCCAAACATCCAACTTTAGCAAGCCCGAGATATGTCTGTTGGAGTACGCTGTTAACCGTATACTTAGAAATTCCCCTATTCAACATCACCTTCTGGTTGACGAGTGGCACCTTGAAAACGTACATAGCAATAAAATCATTATATTTTCTTGCTAAGTATATACATTTATTATCATATTCATTAAAATGGTTTTTCAACATCATCTGAAAATTAAAATAATCAATAAATGTGATCACATCTTGTTGTGTAACGATACAGAAAGATGTATAAACGCAGCTTTTGACAATGTTCGTGACATTTGATACAGCCAGGCATAAAACATACTTTATAGGCCATATATAAAAATAAGTGAACGGACATTTCATAATTTTAGTAAAACTACCTAAATTTTAATATTTTAATATTCGCGGATAAGTCTTCATTTCTCATACGTTTAAATGATGCACCACAGTATGTCTGGTTATTTCATGAAAAATGGACTTCCATATGTGTTATGAATAAACGTTAGGCCAACATAACATTTCTCCCCTTATTAATACCCTCCTCACGTGTAGACGTAGCATGGACTATCAGATGTTTAAAATTATGCAAAACATTGTTTCGTTCAGGCTATCACAGCTTCGACAGTACTTCGAGGGAAATTTCTTCAGTAGTAACGTGTAAGATTCCTTATGTAAAGAATGCGTGTTCAGAGATTTCATATAACCCACACGGCGGCATGCATTTTTTCTATGTGTTGCCCTTGGATACCATCCCTTTTTTTATAATCCGCTACATGTAGCGATTTTTTAGCCGGATACGCATTTCGATTGCCGATCGTGCATTAGGCATCTCACCTTCTTTATTTTTCAATACGTGTACCGATTGTAAACGCATCCCGCATTAACACCAGAACATACACTAATCTAATAAGAAAATGATTAGATTCTGATTAGATAAGTCTAACATTCATTAGACTTTTAAGCATGTATTGGATGTACACTTATTTAAAGATTATATCGTAGACTCACAACACATTACCAAAACATACTCAAAGGGTACATATTGTAAACACGCTGTATAAAAAAGCATAAAATACAGGAAAGTGAATACTGCAAGGCATACCTGGAAACATATACATCTACACGCATGTACTTTTATCATGTGATACAAAACATACACTCAGTTCATTCAGGTGGAGCGGCGTTCTGGTCATTATATCTTATATAGTGACACGCGGTATATAGTGTGCGATTACAACCAGGAAGAATCGTGGGTTTACATCTTCACCTATGTCATGATATTCAAACATGTCTTCAAACAGAAATCTGGACACCTTACTCTGTGTGATAGTTCAGCTGCTGTTTTTAACGGGTAAGTAAACACACGTTGAGTGAGTAAAAGGTTTTATTACATCTAACAACCTACAAAGCAAGTCAAGCTTATAGCACTACGCCAGGGTAACACAATGATGTATTTACTTCCTAAATAGGTAATCATAGCAATTTTTTTCATTGTCTCTACGCTGATAGCAGGGTATTAATTAAATAGTGTTCTAATACATATGCGCTGATATCTGATATCCATCTTTAAAATATTATATTAAATGATACCTTTTATTTTATACACTCCTAACGTCACCGTAGTTAGCCACTGGGTATATCTCTCCATGAATATATAATATCAGTTACTGTATTGAGCATTGACTTTATATATGCTCTCGATTATGAAAGAAGGTGTTCAATAATCTTTAATTTCGCCCAAACTGCAACAATCGATACACACAAAGAATAAATCTCAATATACTCTGAGCTACTATCTGCTTTTCCTTGTTTACAAGATTATCCTTCTAAAACTATATTTCGCTTTAAATTATGCCATGACAGTGGTGTTGCCATTTCTTATTTAAATTACTAAGTTTTCTGCAATTAAAGTGAAACTGCTTGGTCATTTTATGCATAAGATGTCATAGCTTCTTTTTTGTTCTATTTTGCAGGTCTATATCGTAATTTCAGCAGTAATAAAATATATATATTATATAATATTTATTTTATGTTTGTCTTATATAACACAAGACGCCCTTGAAGTCATTTAGGCATGTCTTAATTTGCCTGCCATAATCACCAGTATACTTTAAAAAGTATACGCCTTGATTTGTTATGTTGCATATAAATTTAGATCCGCTATCACATGAACCATACAGTTAGACTGACTAGGATTAAAATTATAATATAAACTATACTACATAAGTCCAATCCTGTGTAATAATACGTGAAAATATATAAATACAATAATTATAACAAGAGCTTTAGTGAATATAAAAGTCCTTGCTTCACTTAAAACACTTCAATGACAAAGCCCTGCAATAAAAACAGCCGATGATAGCAAGTTTACTCGCGTATGCTTGAACTGCAATCAGCTGAACCTTTCATCTCAGGTCTATACGCCCAGCATTCATCATGCTAAATGCCCCTTTCACACATTGACGTTTCATCGCACGTCTGGCCGCGTTTCGCCACGTTCTCGGAGAACGTGCGTGGTGGCGGAGGTTGGAAATGGTCGCCGCCGACGTAAGCTCATTGTTGGTCCATTGTACGTTGTCATTACGTCCAGTACGTTCGACTTACGACTGGATCGCTAACATAAAGGTGCGCTTTTAGTGCGTCCACAACGCCCCCTGTACGATATTCTTTCGTTTTTTAATACGCTTACTGCGATCATGTTACGCTGTATCACGTCAATCTTACGAATGATTTACGTGTGTACTACGTGTTTCGCGATCGTAGGACGCTCAATACGTTTTTTGTGCGTCATTTGTTCGACCCGAGTAGCGGGTATATATAAACCCAGGGTGTTTTGAGTAGCTTTCATTTTCATTCTGACTTAAGGTTTTGGCAATATATGTGACAATATAAGACACAGGTTTGTGGCAATATATGTAGCCATTCTGGCTGATTCGATTGCTGCAGAAGACCTCACCTGGGCTGTTTTAGCGGAGGAGATTAAGGACGACGGTAAACGGCGGGAGTGGTGGGTAAGGCCTTGGCTGCAAACCGAGTACGAGCAGCTGATAATTGAGTTGGAGATGGCTGACCACGCCAGCTTCAAGTATTTTCTTCGTCTCGAGCTGCAAATGTTCATGAACTGTAGGAAAGAGTTGGCCCTCGCATCCAACGTCAAGACACTTTCTGGAGGAAAGCAGTGCCTCAAAGCTTGAAGCTAGCCTGCACCGTCAGGTTCTTGGCTACTGGCTCCACATACAAGTCTCTGATGTACAACTTCCGAGTTTCGCTCAACACCCTTGCACTGTTCACACCGGAGGTGTGTGTAGCAATTATTTCGGAATATGCTGATGAAGTCATTTCCATACCTACCACCATCCAGGGTTGTCTAGATATTTCTGAACTTTTCTCCAGAAGATGGAATTTTCACCACTGCCTTGGAACTATAGACGGCAAACTCATCGCAATCTGGTGACCTTCGAGAGGCGGATCAACATATTACAAATATAAGGGTGTCAATTCCATTGTTTTGATTGCCCTTGTTGATGCGGACTACTGATTCATTTGCGGGAATGCCGGTGCTAATGGATCATGTTCGGACAGTCAGATATTCGGGACCTGCGAACTCAAGATTTAAATAGAGGATGGTACTATTGTTTTCCCTCAACCGACACCACTGCCAGGAGATAACGAGGATCTAACCTATTTTATTATCGGAGATGATGCTTTCCCCCTGAGGACCTGGCTTATGAAGCCCTACAGTCGACGAAATCTCACAAATGGAGAGCGGATACAGGCTTACTAGAGCCCGGAGAGTGGTTGAGAACGCCTTTGGACTATTTGTGCAGCGATTTGTGTTTGTTGACTATACTGAAACTGTCTCCAAAGAAATTTTAAAATGTAACTATGGCTTGTGTTTGCCTGCAAAATATTATGCGGAGACGCTATCCCGCTATGCAAAAGGCTTTCTTAGGCATCCAGGACTTACACAGTGGATACCTGGTTCCTGGCATCAGGGACAAACCTTAAATTTGAACTTTCAACCAGGTCGTGGCAACAGAGCAACAAACGTAGCAAAACATGCGAGGGATTTATTATTTATGTCATTCCAGCTGGACGACTTCGGGATGGACGATGGTTTAGGTAAGTATGAGGTTTTGGTTTTAGATTTTAGGGTAAGGTTTTAGGGTTAGGGTTAGGGTTAAGATTAGCGTTATGTATCAAACTATCACTGTATCAATTACACCCACTTCTAACTCCTTAATACAAATTAAGTTATATTGTCGTCTATTCAGAATGCCGTCCATCCCGAAGTCGTCCAACTGGAATGTAACCTATTTATTAAGGTATTACTCGCACCCTGTAGGAGCAGTTCCATGGCTTCAAGTGTTTCTCAGAACGATAAATTTGTTAAAGCTAAATTTCAGTTCATAACAAGAGACACTAAACAATAATAATTAGTGCTGTGTTGAACTTTGGTTTTTAAAATTGTAATGTATGCAAATATTGGAAATTGTGTAAAATGTAAATTAAAAGTCAATTGTGCATCTGCCTTTTCAATAGAAATTATCCCTTAAATATATCTCTTGTCCCATAGTCTAAAATGTAGTCAGAAAAGGTAAATATTAGATATAAAAATTACAAATTTAGTAATTAAGTTCAACAGTTGGTACAGGATTAGAATACCTTATTGGTAAAAATGAAATAATACATATGCTTCCGCTCTTATAATACGATAATGTAATTGCTCACAGATATTTAATAAACACATGCCAATTAATCTTAGCTGTTCATGTTATCCATGTTAACTTTATATCCTTTATGTTATTTTAAATGAGAGGGTCTTTCCTATACCTGCCAACTGTCACACTAATGAAGAGTAATGTAACCATCTGAAAAAAAAGAAATAATGAAAATAGTATATTTATATTAATATATATTATTTTTTTCCAAACTACAATAAATTATATAATTTCTGGGTATTGTGGAATTAGGGTTTTGGACCAAGTTTATGATTATTTTGTTACGTTTCTATATTTGAATTTTACTTTTTTTTAACAACTATTTATTCAAGTACAACATTAGATTTATTTAAAAATAAGACGCACTGAGAAGACTTAGTGAGAACTTGCTGAAAACGTACAACAGACGCCATGAACGTACACAGAACGTGAAGAGAACCTACTCGGGACTTTCTGGACGTAAAGAGAACGTAAAGAGACCCTACTTGGGACTTCTTGGGCGTAAAGAGAGCGTATTGAAAACGTCGAGGACGCGCTGAGGACGTAGTAAGAGCGCACAATGAACGTAGTATGGACCTACAATAGACGCCGAGAGCGCAGTCAAGAAATGGTGGCTTCCACTCGCGTTCTATGTACGTCCTTCGTACGTCCTTGGTACGTCCACTACGTTTTTTGTAAGTTCCATACGTTCTGAAGTTCGTTTGCCGCGATCGACCGCGCTCAGGTTTTACAGGAAAACTTTGTCGTAGAAGGTTGGCGATCATTCCGACCTGACAACGACCTCTGGAGACCATTGTACGTTCAACACCGCGACCACCGCGTTTCCCGGGAACGTGGTGATCGTGGAGCCTAGAACGTGTATGTGTAAAAGGGGTTTTACTAATTAAACCACACGATCAAAAAAGGTTTCCCTGGAAGACTTGCATGCACTCCAATTGATCTCTGGAATTCTAAAAAGGCAGATAAATCTCAGGAGAGTAAGTATAGATAGTATTCACTTGAGGAAAATTACTTTGTAAAATTATTTATGAAGAATGAGTTTAGCTTTATATCCAATAAATCGCCTATTGTTGAAAATTGAATGAATGGTTTATTTTCTTTAAATATTTAAATAATAATACTTTTTTTCTTTTCAAACTTTGTCACATTTCTCGAATACATAATATGAAGCATATTTTATTCATGTTTATATTATGATATGTGAGACATTTTGAGATAGTATGAGGTTTGCTGAGAGATTAGTGAACCTGTTAAGTTTTGCTAACGACAATAAAGGTAACAAGATACTATATCCACTGTAAAATCATGAGATAAATCTAACTGTCGCTTTAATACTGTCTATAAATAAAACATGGAAAGAACTTTTTTCGGAGCCAACCCTCCCCCCCCCCCCCCCCACACTCCCCACCCCACAAATACCCTAAGAACCCTAAGAACAAAATCAAGCAAAAGTAAAGTTTCCATGCGGACAATATTTTGACTTAGCGCATTAACGGAATGGGAAAAATAAAAGCAATGGGTTCAAGTAGTTTGCCTCTGAGCTTTTTTCAGTTTTGTTATAGGTTTTTCGTCGAAATTCAGTAAGATCATCTACAACATGTGAATAACATAACTTTTTCGCAAACAGGCAAGGGATGCAAATAATAAATCGAAATTTTATCATATTTTTTTAAAATTTACTTTCTTCAAAGAAATGTCCAAAGGCTGGAGCACACAATTGCCTAATGAAAAGATAACAATGTCTGACGCGAGGGTCAAAATTTAAAACAATGCATGTAAAACCAACTTTTATCGGGCCTAGTAGTATATCTCCACCAAATGAAGTATTTCAGACAAGACGTTATATGACTGCTGCTTGTCTATCTGGTATACCATAGGCCAATGAGGAAGAAAAATATTTTAACATTTTCAATATATATGAAGCAGCAAGCATTTTACTAGATACCAGAAAATCACATTAAACACATAAACAAAACATGGACAAGCTGCAGAAAGTGTGACAGTTTGTGGACATCATAAAGGGCATACGTGTTTCTACTCTTTACACCACCTATATCCTTCTCCAAAAAATAAATTATTGCGCAGTGGAATACGAGTAATGCAGGCTTTTTAGATATATTGTCTTGGTGATGAATGGAGGAAGTATTGACTGCATCTTTTGGCGGGATGGTTAAATATGTTGACTCTTCTATAAGCGGGCCCAGACTTTAGCGGAGGTATACTCTCTCAGAGTTTTCTATTTCTTAATGCTTTCTGAAACAAAAAAAAAATAAATTTTACTATTTATATTAATAGGGACGACCTGTATTAAGAATGTGGCTTTTTATAAGCCAGCTCGGCAGAAGAGTACCTGGTACCAAGCGGATAAACATTACTACAACTCTGCCTGGTTCGCTGTGGACGGTAAAGGTCGTAATAACAGTGCACCAGAAGAAGGATGTGCTTCTACTGCTGACGGGACAGACAGGGACGCCTGGTGGATGGTAAACCTACAGAGACTCTATGTCATCGTCAATATTACAGTTCTGGGAAGGGAATATAGTTGTAAGTATATATTGGCCAAATTATTCTAAATAGTTTTAAAATAAATATTCCAAATATTCACAGATAAACTATTCGAAGATTAATACGTTTTAGGTTTAAACAGTAAATATACAAAGATTACGTACTAAACCGTTTTATTGTAATGATCAAGTGGTTCAATTGATACAGAAAATTTTGTTAAAAGTATGTGTTCATCCGAAGACCGGTAGAGTATTATAATATTTTAGCCATTTTCTTAATCATATTGATGCCATACTGTTTTCATTGCCCGACGCTGACTCGGATTATTATTTTATAATGATGATATTTATCAATAAGATAAAAGGCGACAAATTATTTAACTTTTTTGCAAGTATAGGAAATAGGGCTAGGATTAAAATGTTCTTACCTACTAAATGGGTGGAATTGAATATTTCTAAAAGCCATGAGCATGACTTCGTGAAACAACAACGCACTCTCTGACGATTTTCTCATTTTCATCAATTTAAATTAAGATATCAGTTTTTAACAGTTTTGTTCACCACTTGTAGTAATATAAATATAACTTAAGACGATATGACATCGTGTAATAAATGGTTGCTTAGCTCTGGTTGGCTCTAGCAATTATGATAGGTGCTATTAACCACCCAGTGCATGATTAGCAGTGTATGTCAGTTATGTTTTTAATCTGCAGCAAATTAAAATTAAGTGTTTTTTGCTTGTTTTTGCCTGGATGGAGAGGCCATTTTAGCTGCAACACATTAAGTTAGACGTGTGTAAGTGCTTTGAATAAACTGCAGCTTTCTTGCTCTTGTAAAAACAGCTAAAGCCCAAGGAAACGTTTAGAATCTATATAATTTATACGGAGTTGGGTTTTTTCTAGACCACGGTTTACCTGCTCCGTTCTGATTTGACTCTCCAATTTCAGCAGTCGTATCCGTGGTGTGCTCTTCTAGGACAAGTTTTTTTAACGGGATTATGCCCTTTTAAGCTGAATAATTAATAATTTTAATATTTCCCTAATAGGTGCCCCTATTTCTTTGTGCTGCAAGGTCCTCCACGCTTAAGTCGCTTTTCAGGAGGCGCCCCGTGGAATTTTAACTGGCCTGTTAAGACCGTGGCCAGCGCGAATCTCCTGTCCAAAAGGCATGTCCGTGCAATACCCGGTCATGCGAGTCCACTATTATCACCATTGATCCCCCATATTCATTGTAACGCCTCTAAAGGAATTTTCTCTCTCAAAAGGAAGTAAAGGATTTTAATCCAAAGACCACATAACTCCGCTTTCAATGCGAGGGCTTTTCAGTTTGGTTAACAGTGGGCACTCAGTCCAGTGATGTGACCACCGTTTGACATTTTTTTATGGGTTACAGGTATATTGATTTTGGAGGCGCCTCGTGGAATTTTAACTGGCCTGTTAAGACCGTGGCCAGCGCGAATCTCCTGTCCAAAAGGCATATCCGTGCAATACCCGGTCACGCGAGTCCACTATTATCACCATTGATCCCCCATATTCATTGTAACGCCTCTAAAGGAATTTTCTCTCTCAAAAGGAAGTAAAGGTTTTTAATCCAAAGACCACATAACTCCGCTTTCAATCCGAGGGCTTTTCAGTTTGGTTAACAGTGGGCACTCAGTCCAGTGATGTGACCACCGTTTGACATTTTATTATGGGTTACAGGTATATTGATTTTTATACATTCAAAATTATCTTTTCATGGTGTCCATGGTTTTAAAAGTTCGGCCAAGTAATGTGTTTTATGAAGGTTTTTTTTCAAAAAGAAGCCCCACAACTTAATTATCATTCGGTTTGGGGTGGGGGGTTTACATATATATGTTAAGATCCGTTGTCTGTTGGGACGGTGAAACATAAAAATAAATATCACCAGTACATCTTTAAATTGATAACAAACTAGAATATGTAGTCAGGGCGTACAGTCATATGTCATGTGTTCAGTTATGTGTATGCGTTTCATTTGTGAATACTGTCATGCTTCAGTAACACGAGATCACCTTGCAATTGGCAAAATAAATAATTACGAATGGGTGACTCCCACACGGAGACAAAGGAATGGTCATAATTGACTCTTGATATGTCTTTACTCTAACCTTCCACAAATGTTCAGCAAAATATTTTTCCCCTATCACGCTTTTACAGGAGGCGAACTGTAATTCCCACTGAACCCCATTTCCATTATATCGCCTGTAAAGGAATTTTACTCGGTCTTAAGGAAGTAAGTATTTTAAATTCAAGCGCGGAACACATGTCCACATGAATCTTTTAATAGCGAGCATTTTTCCGTTGAGTAGACACAGAGAGCTGAGACTTTTTACACGATCACCGTTTTATAGGTTTATAGGTTAGTCGTTTGTTCATACATTCAGAAATATCTTTCCATTATAACCATGGTTTTGATAGTTCGGCCGATTTATGGGTTTTGGGACTATGTAAACCCGCCAGAATCTACTGATTAGTCGTTTGTTTATACGTGCACGTTTCATGTAAAACATGGTTCAGAAAAATGGATTCACCAGGCGAGTGACAGAACAACTGCATACGAATGGGCGGCTTCTACTCGGGGACTAAAAAATAGCCCCTTATAATTATTCCTATGTGGAATTGTGATTATGGCACTAAAGAAAAAAAAATATTATGGTGATTCCGATTTCCTCCAAAAATGTAATGGATTACGGATGCAGTTTTATTCTACCCCTCTACAAAATTTCAGCAAAATCTGTGTATTACATTTTACGTTAATTTGCTGAAAGACAATGCAACGAAATAAGGGTAAAGTAGTTTCTTTGCTAAATGCTTTCTTCGAAATATATCGACCTGAATTCTTTTAATCTGGGAGACTTGTCAATTTTGCATCAGACCTGCTTATTCCGTGTATTACATTTTACGTTAATTTGCTGAAAGACAATGCAACGAAATAAGGGTAAAGTAGTTTCTTTGCTAAATGCTTTCTTCGAAATATATCGACCTGATTTCTTTTAATCTGGGAGACTTGTCAATTTTGCATCAGACCTGCTTATTCCGTGACAACTTACAGTACTTAAACCAAAAATCTTTATATCCTATAAGTGAAACACATAACCAAAGTTCCTGCAAAAACCTAAGGATTAAAATATATATATATATATATATATATATTTATATATATATATATCCGTTTTGTTCCTATCAGGGCATTACAAAAATATGCAGCAGATAGGGCCGTGGATTTTCCACGGGAGAAGCTAGTCAGAAATTATTCAATTGGAAAAATTAATACAGCCGCTTGGCTTTATCAGTAATAGCAATGGACATCGATTCACGTCTCAATAAGAGTCTGTATTTATGTCGACGGATGACGCATGAAATACATTGTTTTTATTTGATCAAAATCATGTCACCAACCACTGAACAGATGAGCGATTGAGAGATTTCTACATCCGTGTGGGCAACAGCAGCGATATATCTCAGCATGTGTTCTGTGCATACAAGTCAGGCTGGGTACAACTACGTGCCAGGGAGACATTCAGATGTAACAACACACTGGTCGGCAGCTGGGTCAGTATACAGAGGACAAACGATAAAGGATCTAATGATGCGGGAGGTCATGGATGGCTACAGCTGTGCGAGGTTCAAGTGTACAGCTACGAGAAAAGAGGTAGGTAATTATTATTCCATCGATGATTACAAGAATAACTTATTATTGTCACTGTTCCGATAAAGTAAGTGTTGTTGTCTAGTTAGAGACCTAAACAAAGATGCAAAAAAAACTAAACGAAATATAATGTTACTATTACCAAAAACAGTAATTTGATAGTCTTGATTTTTGCTTAATGCATTTGTACAATGGTTGTACAGTATAAAATACCCAGTCGTGTAATAAAGGTGCAAATAAAGTTGCAAACACGACATAATGCAAAATACATATTGTCTTAAGAATGGTTGTTTTAGTTACATCTTTACTAGAGTATGCCGTAATGTTTCTTGCAGAGTGTGGTCATCGTCATTTCGGACCCGCTTGCCAAAATATCTGCCATTGTGCCAATGACTGGGACTGTGACAAGGAGACAGGAGTCTGTCCAGAGGGAGCCTGTGACGTGGAGTATGGGGGCAAGACTTGCAGCATTTGTAAGATAACTATGTTAGACTCATCTTTGATCTTCCTCTTGTACAAATACAAAATATCTGGTAAACCTTGATATATATAGATATATAATATCTAACATTTCTTTAATTATATGCTTTGTTTTATCAAAATCATAATATATCATATCATGATGGTAAATAGTTGGAATAATAAGAATTTTCGCTATATCTTGATACATTGCGATTGATGCCGATATAAAGTTTCCCTTGACACTACGGATTATTGCATAATTAAAATTTAGACACACCTTAATTTAGAAATTCCAAAATTTGGCCCTTTCCAATCTTTAATTGTTTATTATATATATAAACATAAACATATCTATATATAATTGAACTGAAGAAAAATAACACCGTAAATTCACTACAGACTGTTTCACGGGATGCGACCCGATCCTCAGGTGAATTTTGCTAGAGTGTAGCTAACGGCATGGTTTGAAAAGACTTTACGAGATTACGAGATTATGCTGTGTGCGTACCGGGGAGAACAAGTGAAAGACTGAGAATGATCCTATTTCCTCGGGGGCACAATAGCATTAGTCGGGGTACACTCACAATGCTAAAACCTAACAGCGGAAAAAGATATTTTTTTTGGTTAATTTTATTATTTATTACAAAGATATTTTACCAGTTCGCCCATCCAGCATAGTATTCTGATTTTTAATAGGGTCCTGGGTACAGTGAACATTTCAGTTGTATACACATGTGATATAAAAAATACACACATGTGCTATATAAAATACACAATATAAAAGGCAAATGTACTACACTTATACCAAGTGGACTCGACTCGACAAACTCACCATTGGGTAATGGCAACGCCATGTCCCTCAACACTGCATAGCAGTGATAGAGCAACTACCTGAACAGGTAAGTTAGCCGAGCTGATCCTCGTGAAGGGGGGGGGGGGGGGGTGAGCGAGCACGTTGAATATTTGTATGAATGCTAGGTTTTAAAACATTTCAAAGTGAATCTGTTTTGATGGAGGCACTTGGAGAGAATTTCAGCTCTTGAATTCAACAATGATCCAGGAGGGGCAGTTGCTATGAGTAGCTTTTCAGACAAACAGAGATAACACTTTCTAGTCTCACATAAGTAAGGTGCTGCCCTGGCCGTGATTCCCAGGAGAACTTTTAATTGATATTTTTGTATTTTAGGGTCAAGATGTGTTTAAACAGCTAAGTGTTTTTGGCGTGGGATCGTTAGGAAAGGATTGTTTGTGGTTATTGTATCTGGTCTTGAAATCACCTTCAGTACACCCTATGTAGTATTTCTCGTCATTGTCTGTTCTGACTGTTGCCTTATAGACAATGCATCTCAGCTGATACTGATCATTCAGAGGACATTCATCTTTTTACAGCAGTTACATATTTTAGGGGTACCCTTGCTGCTTTGATAGCATTTAGGACTTCATATTACATTCACTGCTTACATTACTTTGAAAGACTACAAGGATAATTTTTAACAAAACCCCAAAAGCAGATTGATAAACGCAGCAACATCCGAAATAGGCACAAAATTCCTGATCAGTAAAGTTGAAAGTCTACTCCGGAGAAAACGATGGAAGGCATTCCATCACGAAAACCCTGGTCACATTTAAGCAAAACACAACTATGGCTTCCGAACCACATATTCACCCCCTCATAGCGAACACCTTAGAGTATATGAAAGTTACATCTATGAAATGGTCCTGAACATAGAATTCCAACACTCGCACAATGCATTCCAGAGACAAATGGCTAATGACATGAAGACAATCAGACAGTCTGATAATCTCCTTGTCCAGGCAGATAAAACCACTAACCTGTACAGTATGCCGAAAGATTACTACAATATACTCCTAACAGAAAACATCAATAAGACCTACAAAAAAATCAGTCCAAAATATCTGTTAAAATATCAATACAGAAGCCAAGGAAATCGCCGGTTCTCTTAACCTAGCGGACCTTAGCGAAGTCTTGGTCGAGCGAAACGCTTACATTACCTTGAAAGACCACAAGGATAATTTTGAACGAAACCCCAAGTGCAAACTGAAAAACCTAGCAAAATCCGACATAGGTATCATAAGCAAAAGCACTTGGAAAACTGAGACTGAAAACCAAACTGAACCAGTTGCAAAATACCGCACAGGTAATTTCTTTGTTCAATAAATTGAAACTGAAACAAAAATCAAAGTTCATACAGTTCGATATCAGCTTTGATGGCGATAAAGTATGCAATATTGTTGGTTTTTACCTCCTAGATATGTTGAATCAGGAATTTCGTGCAAATGCTCTAGGCCTGTATCGAGATGACGGTTTAGGTTGTTTCCCTTACATGTCTGGACCCAAAGCGGACAGCACCCGTAAGGAAATGATCAAACTCTTTTCCCATGCTCAGTTAAAATTATCCATTGAAACCAACCTGACTTTCACAGATTTCTTAGACGTGACACTCAACCTCCAGAAAGACATTTTCTACCCTTACAGAACACCAAACGATGATTCGCTGCATATCTACGCACAATCCAACCACCCTCAAGCAATTATCAGACAGATACCTATGATGATCAGCAAGCGTGTATCTGACACCCCTTGCAATGAAGAGCTGTTCATGAAAGCCAACTCCATGAATGACAAAGCTTTAGCGAAAAGCGGGTTAACAGAAAGCTTTAAATATTTTGAACCTGCAGACTAAAGCACCCCGTGAAACAGCCTGTAGTGAATTTACGCTGTTGTTTTCTTCAGTGTTCTATCGCTCCGGCCTTGTCTGAAACCCATTGATCACTTTTCCCCGGAAGGTAACTCTACCTTATTCTATATATATATATATAATTATGTATTTATTGTATAACATGACTTTTCAGATTTGCCGACACTTTCCCGGCGACAGGAAACCACAGCAAGGCCAGTGGATAACACAAACACTGTTCGGCTCTTCTTCTATCAGTTTAAAAAAGGTCCTTATGTAAACCTTGACTTTGGTGAAGGTCCGGTGGGAGAATACAGCTTAGACATGAAGGAAGAGGGGTCAAATGACTGGGCTGTCGTGGCAACGTTTAAACATGATGATACAAAGGACAGTCTGGATGTGACTGTCACAGGTCTGAAGTACTACAGGCAATACACCTTGAGGGTGGTTCCGTGGTATCAACGGGGTGATGTCAAACTTAAGGGAAGAGCAAAAAATACATATATCGTGATAACAAGATGTGGAAGTAAGTGTATGGCATTACTCTTATTATCTAAGAAAAAGCAGATTAATTACTTAAAATTTGTAAGTTTTCATAAACTAAACAAATCTTACTATTAAATCTTTATTTATTTTTCCACTGATGAAATATCACAGCTTTGCTTGTCTGTCAAGTTTCCCATTTAAATGGGTAAACCTCCGACCAACAAGCAGTCCTGTGTGTCAAAAATCCATAAAAACATATGTATACAACTATAAAAAGCCCCTCCATCTAGACTATTCAAGTGTAAATATATATTTGGTTTAATTTTCAAAAATGATCGTCACTTACTACATAATACTTAAATATATCACGACACCACATCTCTTAGTACACAAGTAAAACAATTCTCCGCTTCCTTAATTTTGCTTTATTGATATAAACAATGAACTGATTCATTACTGTATGTAATTTCCATTTGACGCGCCCAACTTTTGGCCTGACCGGCCTCGACTCTTCAATTTTTCTTACTTTTGAAAGCCCTTTACTTAATACTTATACTTTCAAAAACTACACAAATCTGACCATTGAATCTTTATATGTTTTTACTGTCACAATCTCAATCTTTTTCTAATCTATAACGTTTTCCATTTAATTGTGTCAACCGCTGACCAAATGAATCAGTCGTTTTTTTTTTAAATATACAATAAAGTACCGATATACTATTACGAACGCACTTTCGAATGTGTTTATGTTCAAAATATACATTTGTTTTAATGATCTTCACTTTTTAATTATCTGTACTGACTGTCTGGCACGATAAATAATACAGAAAGATATAGTAAACCTAAGCTTAAGGCACCCACCTTATATTAAGCATATTAAATTTCTTTAAGAGCCAGAAAAACCCGTGATAACAGATATAACCGCAAAGAAGGTAAAAGGAGGAGCACATATGACCGTCAGGTTCAAGGCAATACAAAATTTATGTACCATCAATTATGCATCACTCATAAATTTTACTCGTGATAAATAGTGAAAAAAACTATGAAACTGATCTATGTGAGACATGCCATAAGGATTTAAGCACACATATGTAATTAAATATCAGGGCGTTTAGTAGCGCATTATTGTGCTGTCTAGAACTGCCGGGTCAGAATTGTGTATAGTCCCGTGGTAATTGTGAGGGTTCGTTGCTAATATTGAAGGGTCTGCATAAAATCAAAACAATATTCTATTTTTTTTAATGATTATATATTTAAATATGCAAACAAATGAGACTAAGCACATGGCATGATTTTAGCTTCATTTGTAAAATAATTTATATTTTACAACCTCTGTACTCCATTCGTATGAAATTAGGCTCAGGTTATTATTAAAACTAGTACAACGTTACTTTACAAAAATCACAAAATTCTGTTGTAAAGTTCAAGAACTCTCTATTATTAAAATGTTTTCTTCAATTTTACAATATTGCTTTATATGAAACCTTTAAACATTCAGTTAATTGTCAAATGAAATAATTGTTATTTACAACTTCAGTTGGCTTGCACGGGATGTGTCTTTGAGATAAAACTTTAATCTGGACAAACAAGTATGCCACTTTGATGTGTTCAGACATGATCCTGGGTTAATCAATTAAGTCTCAGGTCAGCTGTGATCACAGTTAGATGTGGGCCAGGCACTGCGTTTACACAAGATCGGCATGGGCAATGATCGATTGTCAGCATCTGTGACGGAGGCCGCTTTGATTTTGATACAGAACAGCCTAAAATCTCGGATCTGGTGGAACCCTCACATGGGTTGATAGCCGGAAGTCCCAGACCAGTATCACGAGTGCCTCACGCTTATACTCCCGGTTTTAAAGCCCTCATATATATATATATGTCACAGTAACCTTATTTGGTTATACAAGAAGGTTTGCCAGACCATATTAACATATATATTTCATATATAGTACTGACATTTAAGGCCAAATGGCAACGGCTTGTGCTTAATCATCACACTCATGGCCGTAGTCATCTGTGCGATATTTTCTGCTCCGAGCTTTTAGAAATTGAATATAGCGTGACACCCAGGATGTCCCCTCAATGAATAAACCAACGTCATTATTACAAATACAAGGAAAAAGCGTTTTTAAAATTATTTTTTAGCTTTGCCTTAACCATGTTTCTTTCTTGCAGTCGGTAAGAATTATATCTTTTGTTTCAGTTAGCTGAAATAAAATTGGAAATTAATACAATTAGATTTGGCTCATAACATAATATCAGACACACCTCCCCCCTGACAAACTGTTATTGCATTCTTAGAATGTCATCGCATGTAAAAAAAATCGCATGTACCACTTACGTCCATTTGGAGCAGTTTGTCCTTTATATTGCAAGACGACCAATGC
The DNA here is from genome assembly GCA_026874595.1 of Sipunculus nudus. NCBI lineage: Eukaryota > Metazoa > Annelida > Sipuncula > Golfingiida > Sipunculidae > Sipunculus > Sipunculus nudus. Next base: position 22,882,190 of record CM049311.1, read on the forward strand.
TAAATTATGTCCGTATCACTCAACCATCCAACAATACTGGTTGGAAAACGTTCTACATTCAAGTGGATAGCAAAATAAACACCCGGCTTAGTCAAACAATCCGCTCGAGGTTGTAGGAAATATATGCATCATAACGGTTAGGACATAAATTATCCCATTACCAAGTTTCATTAGTTCTTGTGGCACTGAGAAAAAAACTTTCTGAAAATGATCCATGCTAATCATAGCCCTTCAGACTGAGGTGATGTGTAAAGCGGTCATGATATCATAATGTTGACCGCTGGATTCTTCAGAGTCAGAAATACACCACTGACGACCACATCCGATGTCAGCAGAAAAATAGAAAGAGAATGAACACTACCTAGACCTAGGTTTATTCTCCATAAACATGAAATAACTTTAGAAAGCAATCACTTATTGGCCATTGAAAAGGTCAAAGATAAATATATAAGAGCACCTGAAAAAAGGGAGAAACAGAGATCTCCTTGCTGATGGTGAAATCAAATTTTGCGCCAATCTTCAGATGATCATCGTAATTTCATAAAATTAAGGATGGCACAGCAATTGCATCGACTACTGACAACTGTTTTACCTCAAAAATTTCCTCAATATTTGGTAGTCGCTCACCGCTAAATTATATGCAACAATCTAAATAAAATGAATACAAATGGATATGGATAGTTCAAATAAACCAAACAGGATGCATTCAGAGAGAGCGATATTCCAAAATATACGTTTGATTGAAAATGTAATTTGGTATAGAGAATATACCAACAACAAGAGAGTTCTCAAGAGAGCTTTTCATACACACCAAAGACCTCTTTTCATGCCAGATATATTACACCAAATACAATATACCAAAAAGTTTTTTTATTTCTCTCTATATATAATGTGCCGAACACTATGCAAGGCCACCATTCCTACCTCCTGTAGGCAATGTTGCTGTGTAGACACGCAGCAGGGAAGCATTCTGACGTCATTACTGTGATGTCATTTCGCTGGTTCCCATAAAAGTGTAAACGTGCACAGAGGTACCGGGGATCTACAGGTCAGGATTAAAAGGTCATGATGATTCTAAAACGCTAATATAACAAGTAAAGTGGATTTGTTTTGCAAAGAGTACAAGATACTAACACTTCCTTTGCCGTTCTAGCTTATTTTGTTGACTAAGACAGTTTTTCTGTTCATATGTTTTTTATAAAAGGAAGTCATGATGATCGTAAAACGTTAATTATACAGTTTTGAATTATTTTTTTTTATATTTTTCAATAAGACATTTGAGTTGTTAGCTCATCTCGTGGCAAAGATAATAATATTATATTCTATTAAAATGTTATAGGCATTGATCTTGGATTAAGATTACCCTTAAACTCAACAATAACCACTCTATTCGATTTGGCATGCCGAATTCGTGGATTTAAGCCACATATGATCACTTGTCTTTCTAGCTCATTACATTATTTTCTGTTATCAAGAGATGCATTATGATTTGTTTTTAAAGGCCTCAGGGGCGTCCAGGGGATCAGAGGCATACATTTTCCTCCATTATGGCTCTGGTTTTCAAATCCGTAGAGAATAAAGATACGAAAATGGTCACGGATTTCGATATCATAATCATATTATGAATACAATAATTCAGATTAGACAATTGAAATATTCCAGGAACAACAGCAATAATAGTGAAACGTGCACTTCACTAGCTTATACTTATGCAATAATATCGCAGTACACAGTCGCTGTTCTTTATCATGCCGCCTGAGTTAGAAAAATTAACTTCAACAGAAAACGTAAATGAACAATCCAAATCCAGTTTCTTTGAAGACCTTCCTTCATGGAAGACCTACATGTAGAAATATTTACAAGTTCGCTACGTTATAATTGATTTTTTTCACATGACAAGTGTCCTTAAACACTTAACAGACGTATTTTAGTGCGGTCTGTGGAAGTGCTGCGATACCTGTGAACGGCTATAAATAAACTAGAGGTCAGACTGCTCAAAAACTGCAGTCAGTGCATATACTGTGCCCGTCTTCGTTTCTATTGTGCTTTTACAGAAATTGCACAAACCAGCTCATAGAAATAGTTCAACAGAACAAAGAAATCCTCTCTTTTGCTTCATGCAAAAGAACTTGAATTTTGTAAAAAAAAAAATGACGATACAGTGGCCCATGTCCAACTTTACAAGCATTTTGACTCATGGGATATCGAGTACAAATCTTGGGAGAGAGAGAAACAGAGGAATTACAACAACCAACGATATTTCCATAAAGTGGTCGCATAAAATTTTTACCCATAAAGGCTTCCCATTAAAAATAGGTAACAAATACAAATATAAAAAATACAAAGTAATGAAAATGTTTACGACTGCAAAAAGTCAACAGGAAATTTTTAAATATTAAAATGGCTGAAAATTTTAAAATTTAAAGATTAAGTATATATAAATATATATATATATATATATATATATATATATCATATTTTAGAGAATATTTACGCTTTCAGAATATGTATTTGTTAGGTGGCCCAGAGCAACAGTTTAGATAAAAAGGAAAGGATAATGTTTAAACAGGCTCTTGAGTCAGTCTTGAAGCCTTGAAGGTAAATTAAAACCAATACTCCTGCAAAAACGTCGATAAGATTTTTTTTAAATGAGCCTTAGTTGAAGGAGTCTAACCCTAGGCGGTCTTTAGTGATATGAAAATGGTAACGGATAAGGGATAGCCATTTAAGTTAAAAAATGTTGACGAATGCAATATGAAGTTCAGCTTATTCGTATTTTTTGGTGAGAAGTTCATCTTATTAACCGTCAATTTCCATTGTGTCAGAAATTCAGTGTTATATAAACTAGCGTTGTGGCCATATTTCCAACACTGGCCGTACAACATCCCTGTTTTAGACGGCGGTGCGGAAGGGTTTACAATGCTTGCAAGGATTAAATAAGTCAAGGTTTGATAAGTACACAGAAATAATACACGACAGTCCTCTTAGGACAGTTTGAGGGCATAAATCTATCCTTGGAAAGAGTGTGGCAGCAGTTGGTCCTGTAGAAGCAGAGAAGTAGTAGAAACGGGGGTGTTTCTACTCTAAACTAATCACTTTCTGTAAGGCACTTAGGGACGCCCGATACCACTTGTCTCAACTGTCAAATTTTAAAATCCAAATTTTTCTACATTTCAAAGAAACATCTTCTGTTTTTATTTTTCTCAGGCGTATACTTACAAAATTTAACTTATTCCGAGAAATCCTCATTTCAAAAACATCCATATTTGTGCAATTTGCCGTGACACAATTCTAATCCAACATATTTGGATGGACAACATTGCACTCCTCATTAAATTTTTACCTACGCCTTTGGGATATCTAGAAGCTCCGGTGCTTTGTAAAGGTCAGATCCTGACGCCAATAACCCTAAAGCAAGTTTAAACCGAGTCTGCGCAGTGTGTGGTAACCATAGCAAGATGAGGAAAAATAATAGAAAACATCAAACATTCGAAAAAAATTGCTTAATCTATTATATATATATATTATGTATATATATTAATTACACCAAATTGGATGTAGTCGGACTTCCAAACTTATTAAAAGGACTGATATTAATAAGTGCTATCAGAAACAACACAATCTATACGTTTTCTTTAGTTATATGTAACCGCTTATATGAAAAAGAGACATTCCATAGGCGATATAAATAAATATATATTAGAATTTTTATTTGCAGTAAACCGTACATTGTGTCAATATTTTCATTGTACATGAGATTGCATCAGATCAGTTCAATAAATTCTTCATAGAATTTTCTGGAGGTCCCATTGTTTTCAAAGTATCCTAAACAGACACGCGTGTTATAAACAGTGAATATATCCCAACAATATCGTGCTATGTTTATTTTCAGATGTCGGAGGACGGTCATAACTGTGTAAATTATACAAAGGTTGACATCAGGAGAAGATTACATGACACACCTAACGCACGCTGGACTGATTATGACTGGTTTCACCTTGAGGAACGGATAGTAATAGTGTTCATTAATGCCACTGACATTACAAAAAAGCACGACATTCGGGTTAAAGTATATAATTCTGAAGACAAGTGGACGGAGAGTGACATTGCGATATTTACCCCAATACCAGGTATTCTTATAATTTTAATGATAACTACAGCCTATCTGATTTTTTTTTTTATTTCTTTAGCCCCGACATGAATGTTCAGATGATTGGGTAGTATATGTTGCAAAACTTTTTTAATCCGATATTCCTCTCACTGATAACGTTTGCCTTAGACGTTACGAGTTAACACCAATAAAAAATGTGTTAAAATAGTTAGTCGTAAAATATTAAAAGATAAGCCAGGATAAACTGATCCATCGGATAACGTATCGATTTTCTTTATCAGAATCACAATTACTGCAGAATTACTGCAATAAGACTCTTGTTCAATTTTATCACAGTACAATACGTGTACACATTCAAGGTATAATTACAAAGTACCAGGACCTTAACTGTTTTTTTTTTTTTTTTGTTTTTTTTTTTTGGAAGGCAAAGAAAATATATTTAGCTGTAATTGGTAAACAAATACGTGAGATACCTCTCTGAAAGCTAAATATGATTGGTTAAATAAGATGAGCAAATCAGTTGTAAAATAACTAGCTTGTCCGGGTTGCCGAAACGTGGATGTACCACTCGACCCGAACAAAGTCTCAGATGATTAGATATAGTTGCCTATTTAATAAGAGTATATCCTAAAACATGAACAACATCCAAGAGAACAGAAAAAACAGAAGATAACTGTTGCTTTTAACTACCAGAATCAACGCCCCCGCCTACTCAAACATCATCGTCTGAAACGACTGAAACATCACGCACTTATGGTGTACACAGTTCCAAGGTGCCACATGTAACCTATGTCAGCCCCATAATAAATGAAACCACCACAAAGAGTTCTATGGAACCTTCACCAGCTATTGGCATCATTGTCGGTCCTGTTGTAGCAGCTGTGGTATTGATCATCTTCATCATAGTCTTCGTGATGTTATACGTAAGGTACGTGTATATATTCCCTGTGTGAAACATAACGAGACTGCATTAGCATTTCCTGACGTTTAGCTCTTAAATACCTTTATATGGTGTAGGAACAGCTTTGTTTTGTAAATATATATATATATATATTATTATTATTATTATTATTATTATTATTATTATTAATGTGATGCTATGTGTTGAAATGCAGGAAAAGAAAAAGGAAAACAATATATGATGAGCCACACTTCGTCAAAGCAACTTTCCTGGAGAACAAGGAAGAGGCACCAAACAAATGTTTGTAATATTGTCTAAACTTATTAAATTCTTATTTAAATTTTGTGAGCATTTAGTTCGACATTCATATAATTAACAAAATTTCTCTTGATAATTTACATCATTGCCTTGATTTTATCTGATACCATATCGTTGAAGAAAGAATTTCATATTGCCCTTTATTCTTTTATCTAATTTTGATATCATATACTTAATTTAGAATATGTTATGTGTAAATCTTTTTGGATAAGAAAATATCTAGAAATTTATAGAAGGATAAACATTTAGTGAACACCATGGTCGATAATGGAACAAGACGAAACTCCAAACATAACTTCTTAAGATTTTTTTGTAATGGAACCGATGTACTTAAATGTAATTTTCAACTATTTTATATTTTTAATGTGTTTATATGTAATGCAATGTAATAATACCGACAGAACATATTTTTAATTTTTGTTCCCTATAAGCTTTTGGAAACGCAGGTGTTTTCAATCCATATGCTAACCTGTTTGACGAGGTTGACGCCCGCCATGGTGTAAAAAAATCTGCTCAGACAAGTCCTGCAGTCAAAGGATCCGCGACTGAGACCCACTCCAACACTGACGATAATCCTGCTGATACAAACAATGTTAAAGCTATTTCACAAACTACGAGTCTTTCTGTTATTGCTCCCGTTATCAGTCCAGCATCCGGTCCATCTGGAGATGACATTGAAAAGGAAGATGAATGTACTCCTGAAGTTACTAAAAAGAAAATCAATGCAAAGAAGACAGGAAGGGTTTATGCGAACAGGCAAGTGCTCAAAATATATTTGTGCTTAGCACAATGGGTTTTACCAAGTAATATTTTTGTGAAAACCTGGGAATTCACATTAAAGGACCTTTTTTTTGGAAATAACACTTTAAATGGTTTTCTACGGTTGAAATCATGTCGCTGAAATCTCAATCATTTTCGAAATTTAAACTGAGAAAATATTCGCCTTTCAGGCCTACACTATACTTTGTGAATACATATTAAGCCATGAAAAAGGTAACACAACAAATATTGAAAGGTATTCTAACATTTCAGAGATTCTAAAGACTACGTGATACCAATCAGCGAGTTTCCTAAATATGTCGCAGATAAAAAGCAGAAGGCGGCATTCAAAGATGAACATAAGGTATTTCCTAAGTCTTTAAATATACATTAGTCAAAACGGGAATTTGCCTTATGTTTCCACGTAAAAATTACAATATCAGCCGTGTATGTCAGTTTCACATGTTTATTTAATAATCTTAATCCAATCTGTACGCGTACAACAGAATTTATGTAGGGACACATACTAGTGGTCTCTAAACAAGGAATATGTTAATGAAATATTACAAAAAAACATCATTTTTTAAATAAAATTTTTTAAATTGTAAAATAGTAATATTTAGAGCTGAAGTGTTATTAGAAGAGTTTTGGTTCGTCGTGTAACAAGAAGATGCAACATAGTTGATATATTTTTATTATTATTACTGTCGTCCTTATGTTTTAGAGTATCAATGATGCTTCTCAATCCATCAACGAAGGATCAAAGCCTGAAAACCTGAACAAGAACAAATACCGTAACATAAGGGCCTGTTAGTTCATCTGCATAATCCAGACAATGACAGGCTGACTCTTTCATTATTCAACTATAAAGAAGTATCAACCATTAATGGTGCAAAAAATGGTGCATTCCCATACGGGAATACGATGCTCAGAATCAACAATTTAAAGTAAAAAAAACATGCCTTTTTAATTAATTAAGAGTTTAATGTTCTCGCAGAATTTATTTTTAGATGATCTGAATCAAAAGTTACTCAAACAAGCTAATTTTAGACAAAGAATTCAATGGGCCATCAATATTCTTAATCCCAAATCCCCATTAAAAAAAGTTAGCAGCAGTGTTGGTAGGAAATATATAGGGGTATAAGATACATGATTCTGTTTTCAGATGACCACAGTCGGGTTATCCTGAAGAAACTTGACGATGACCCTCACTCTGACTATATCAATGCAAACTATATAGACGTGAGTACAGTCTGCCTGGAAGTTGTATTTGTAAAGAATGGGTAAGCACTAATGTACTTAAAAAATTCAATTAGTAGGATACAAATGTTTTACACAATTAGTAACACTAAATGACCTTGTGTAATTAAGGATATGTTTTTTTTCTCAACATCAAAGGAAAATTTAAGAATAAACAGAAAAGAACATAGAACTTTTATTAAGATTTTTAAAAGGACAAGAAGTTGTGTTTGGTTAAGTGTGCTTGAATGCTAAAGCTGTTGAAAGCTGAAAGCTATATTCAATTTTTGGACACGAAAAAAGCAAGTGCTGTTTTTGGGGTATTTGTTTATAGGCTTGTTAAAAAATATGTCAACTTTTTTGGTTTCTACATATGTTTCATAGTGTTATTATTCACTGCCTCAAAGCTAAAACATGTGGTCTCAAGTCCAGCCTAAAATGTCTTACAAATGTTATTGGTTTATTTTTTGTATATGTTGGAAACAGGGTAATAAGAAGGCCAAGGCTTACATAGCGGCGCAAGGTAAATCTTTTGATAAATCAAAGAATGTGATTTAAGATAATCTCTGCTTCAATGAGATAAATAGGCAGCTAAGTTTTAATGGCATGCATTGTCAAGATTCTAACCTTTCCTTAGACGTCATGGGTCCGTTGTTTTTGCCAGGATTGGGTTAAATGTAATTGTTGCAACTGAAACTTATACAGTAAATTGTTACCATAGTGTCTCATACTTGTCTCCTAACTTCCGTCCCAAATGTAACTTTTTATTACAAGGGACGTGAGATTAGGTGATGACTCGAAGGTTACAAAGATATGCAGCGGTACCTATATTACTTACAATATTTCCTATGTGAACAATCAGGTATTAAATCATGTGTTCTGTTTATGTTATTAAAAGAAACTAATTGATAAAACCACTGGTCCAAGCAAATGTGATATGGTAAAGGTCACACTTTTTTCTTGCATGTTCTTTTACAATCAAACAGTTATATTTTAGTGAATAGTTTTATTATGTATGAAAACGTGAGTAATTGTTTGTCTATTCGGTTTTTTACCTGCAGGTCCAAAAGAAGACACCGTCGACGATTTTTGGAGAATGGTGTGGGAGGTAAACGCTAATATCATTGTCATGCTAACTAAAGTGGTTGAAAATGCAAAGGTGAGTGTTATTTTAATTTCGAAATTTTATGAGACTGGTAATCAAATAATGTCCGTTTTGCAGAACATATATACATATACGACACCTATTATTTCAGTCGGACACTTGTCTTAACAAAATATCGGATATTTCTCCTATGGCTGCAGTGTTAACGGCACTGGTATTTACCATTTACTAGAGTGTTATAGATGGTTTATTTTCGTGCCAATATATATATACACACATTCGGGCCTGGACAGTCAAGGGCAAAAACACTCGGCTCTTTCCGCTGGCGACCCGGGTTCGATCCCCGGCCATGAGAGTGGGTTGTAGTTGCCCGTGCAAGCTGGTTGTTTTCTCCGAGTTCTCCGGTTTCCTCCACCCCTACAGACAACCAAACGCAATCGTCTCAGTCTTGGAGGCTGCCTTGATTAGTTAAATAACTATTCATACAATCCATAATAACAATAAATAAATTTATATTAATATATAAATATATATATATTTTTAAATAGAACCTTCGTGGAGATAATACCATGTGTACATATATTTATGCAGTATGCATTTAAATATACTCACAATGATTATTTAATATCCTGACAAGACTTCTGAACAGCATTGTCACTTTAAATGTCTTACTCAAGTTATAAACCATATAAACCATTTGACAATGTAAAAAAAAGAAAAAAAAGGCTTTGGAACTGTGAGGGTATGAATTACAATTGTTCCTAGATACGTATTGTTTTCGTGGTTGCATCAAGGAGTTTGGTTTTAATATACAAATATCATAAAAGTTAAAAGTTCTGCAATGCCAGAGAGGGGGTTTACCCTTGTACGGCCAGGCAAAACACTGTTTTTAAGGTAATTCATTCACGTGGGGTGGCATTAAGCACCTATGCCACTATCTAGCATTAAAATAAATAGTCAAACCACCATCTCAGAGCCTTTCGTCTCTATCTTTCCAGTCCAAAACCATGCAGTATTGGCCTGAGGCGAAGGGTTCTGAGGCCTCTGTTCGTTTTGGGGAAATTGATATCACGTTGGATGACGAACAAGGGTTAGCAGACAATGTTACTCACACACTGAGTGTAACACACAAGGTACAGTTATGTTTCATATAGAGAAATAATGGTTTTGTACTACATAAATTTTAAGGATGCCAGGCTATAATTGTCACTGCTGATACATGTGTGTTGAATTATGTCTATTCTCGGTTTACATATTGTTAGTTTTCAGTTACAATGTGATCTAACAGTTTTCTTTTCTTTACAATGATAAAAATCTCTTTTTGTTCGTTCTATTTTCTTATAGTCCTATATGTTATATGTCGCATATGATTTCAGCTATAACTACATTAAGCTAAATGGCTGTACCATACGCGTGTGTTTATGAGATTGTATACAACATGTTCTCTACACCTAGTCTGATATATAACGTGTGAATATGCAAGCTAGGCATTCTCACCCAATATACCTATTTGCTTATGAAACACCGTAATATATACAGGATGAAATTGGTCCGGTGAAAAGACTAGTATATTAACCTAAATTATATATTTAATAGTGTGTATGCATTATGGCGTATACAGGGTGAAATTTGGCGTATATAAAGACTAGCATATTTATCTACAATACATATTTTATAGTGTCTATGCATTATGACATATACATGTACAGTGTGAAACCAGACGGTGTACAGACTAGCATATCAACCTACTTTATACTTCTAAACCTATGTATACATCGTGACATAAACAGGGTGAAACCAGACGGGTTTATCACCTACACTTCACGTCCTGGCCAGACAAAGGGATCCCGCGACAAGCGGCGTCCCTGCTTAACTTCAGGAAGAAGGTCCGGACATACGACGATAAAGCTGTAGGACCCACGATCGTTCACTGCAGGTAGGGCCAGTTAATATTTAAAATTATTTGTTTTAGGATATAAGTACTAACTGCGTAAGCGTACGATGCATATTCGCATGTTTCATTTTCCGAAATGCTACACACGCATACTTCTAGTTGAATAACATACATAAACATGGACTACTGTAATAGGGTACTGGATGTTCCATTTAAGAAGACGTTTCATACTGCCTGTTGATTTACTTTAATGATAAATACCTAAATCTATGTCAATGAAGCCACAGGTGGATATATATAATTGATCATATAATGACAAAGTATTATATATATATATATATATATATATATATATATATATATATATATATATATATTCTGTGTAAATGCAGTCTTTCTTCCACGGTCGCATTGGGATTTATGTTGTGCAGCAGAGCATTATATATTCACGTATGTGATAGATATGAATCAGATCTATCACATACCTTATACATATATATATATATATATATATATATATATATATATATATAGTTAATGTTCGTTTTGCCTCCTTAACACAACTAAATCAACTCAACACCAATATCGGTTACCAGTCTCTCATATCAAACACAACATATAGATCTGGTTATCGAAGATTACAGGGAAGATTAGTGCCGGGGACCGTAGGGCAGAGATCAGAATGAATACACAGAGGTTCCGTAACTGAAGATAAAATGGTGTATGGTGTTGAGAGATGGTTTACTCATGCATGGAAGATGTCCCTGATGAAGAACGGCCTCAAAACAATGAGCAGAAAGCCATGAATCTTAATAATATTTTACTATATCAATTTTTTCAATAATATATATATATATATATATATATATATATATATATATATATATGTCAAGAGTCCAGTATATTCCCACTGCAAATGTTACATAAAATATACATACTTAGTGTGTTAAATCACCTCAAGTATTAGCTACAATATAACTATGAATGTAACTGCAGCTTGCAAGCAACAATATACATTTACACAAAGCACGAGTTAAACTACAGATGGTACGAAATCTCTCAGACGACATGGGAATCACGACGTGATGTGAATCAGGCCCAGATTCACCCCTCCCCCTTAAGAACCTTGTAAAAAATAGTAAAGCAAAACCATAAACATAGAAATATCCCTCTTTAAAAGACAAATACGGGATCTAGGTCTGCGAATTATATTTTGTCCACAATTTTGAATGTGCAATCAAATATTTTGCATTATATCATGCGATTCTCAGAATTGATATTGGTTATCGGTGGTCATTGCATAAGACTTGTGGTGTACATATCTTAATTTAATCTTATATTTTAAATGATCTGCAAACAGACCACTTGAAATCACATGAGGCAACAGAGGCAAAACGCGCTTTTGATGTTTTTATTCCATGTTTTGTTTATTTTTTCATAAATGCGGACAATTCCATATTGACATCTGCGCATGTATATATCCATGCTACAGCGCTGGCGTGGGCCGTACCGGTACATATATTGCCTTGGACATGCTGCTGGAACAGGTAGAAGAAAAAGATGAAGTAAACATCTTTCAGACGGTCGAGAAACTGAGAGAACAGAGGATGAACATGGTCCAAACACAGGTATGTGACACAAACATATTTATACATGACTCTGAAAATAACAAATGGTTAGGTCAAAACGGCAAATATATATATATATATATATATATATACATATATATATATATATATATATATATATATATATTATATTGGTGCGTGATATATTTGTGTTAAGGACGTTATTACAGAGTTTTCCATGCACGTGTATATATAACACTTATAAGTCCAAATGACAAGTAAGTTATTTTTACAGGAGCAGTACTTGCTTCCTGGGTTGCTAATCCTCAACTACAACATGAAAATAGTAGGGTTCAGTGAGGTTAATATTTTTTGTCTTTTTGGAGGAATACGCCAAAACATCTTTACTGATTTTAACGAACCTTTGTGCAGGGACATATCACTGAGAAACCCGAACGAGTTTGGTGCAGGTCCAGATAAAGGGAGGGGTTGAAACAAGACTGTTATCCCTTGCCTGATGTATCCGCTCAGGTCTGTTAATTGAAATGATAATTGGAATAAATATTTAGATACGCTGTTTTAGGGCCAGTACATATTCCTACACGATGCCTTGATTGAATATCTGCACTCTGTCGATACATCGATCACCACGCCATTATTCAAAGAAGAGTACCTTGCCCGCCTCCAGGTAAACCAGGAAACAGGAAAAACCAAGCTGCAAGAGGAATTCTCGGTGAGTTTATTGATTCATAAAAGAGCTAACCATAGCTGATCCGAAATAAGAGAAATATCCATATTTGATGACAGCAGCTGTTTCATGGACTGATAACATATACTTCCTGTATTTAACCAATTGTTACTCGATAGATTTAAGCAGGTATATATGTAACCATGGCAGATATTAAGTAGTTCATCTAAATGGCAGAGACGTGTCCTTGCAATATAGTTCGCACGCGTTTGACAACATATCATCTAGACAGAATTTTTATCTATCATTGTTACATTCTCATTTTTACTTTACACTCATGCAACCATCACCTAAAGCGTGTGTGTGTTCCTTTCCTTAATTAATCATGCGTTCCACCAGAACCTTGCTGAGTTGAGAGTACCACCAGCACAAGAAAGATGTGAAGGACTGATGCCCGAGAACAAAAAGAAGAACCGAGAGAAGCTTATTGTTCCAGGTTGTAATGGTTTATCTGCGACATTCTGTTATATTGTACTTATTTAGTTATTCTCCTGATTATAAGGACTAAATATATCATATGGTATAGTATGGTATTGTGAAGTGACGCGCTATTCTGTTTCATTATCTTAAAAAAAATCCTGAACTATACTGCAGACTTCATAAGGTGGCAGCCGCAGAAAACATAAAAAAGTAATATTTTAATGAAGGCATAATCAACATTTTAAGTGAAACTGTACTGTCCACTCCTGATAAGATGAGTCTATATAACATAATGTATGTTGTCAATATTAATTATTATTGTTATTGTTATTATTTTTTTTTTTAAGATTTTTTTGGTGGAGGTTACCGCCTCCATTTTTTAATGCTTGCTTAACTAAGTCTGTACAACCGCAGAATTTCCATTCCGGTTTCGGACTCCGTGACAGGGGCTTGCACACAATGCTCTGGCGTCAACCAGGCTTGGTGATTCACTCCTGCGGGTCCTGGGTGTGTCTCATCCCCATTGCTGGGTCATAACACCGAGGAACCCCCGAAAGGCGCACTCGTTTGTGAGTGAAACCCGACTGTTGGGTACAGTCTCCCCATTGGGCCTGCAGAGCACCCACCCTGGGTAGGGGTCGACCGTGAAAAATCTCACCGGCTCGGCTGAGATTCGAACTCACGATCTCCCGGCTTTGAGCCCTGCGCTCTACCCCTGAGCCACAGAAGCCGGTGTTGTTATTGTTATTATTATTATTTTTACTATTTACAGCAAATACTGCCAGGCCTTATCTTATGACACATGTGCAAGGGCGAAACAATTACATCAATGCAGTATTTGTCGATGTAAGTTATCGGGGTTATTAAAGTTTATTTCAAATATATATATTCAATTGATGATATCATTGACGCCATGTTAATTGTCCTGTGGCTTCGTCACACAATATAATTTCACGGAATTTATTTTTTTTTATTGATCAATGTTCACACAAGAAATGTGCAGAAATTCTTGACAAATATTTGACATTGTACAAGTGAATGAAATGAAACATCAAAGCTAACCAATTGTAATACTCCATTATATATATATATATATATATATATATATATATATATATAAGACCGTTACATGATTAATTATTCATGTACTTTAGGGGCTGGTTGAGAGAGACATGTTCCTGGTCACCCAGCACCCCTTGCCGGACACTGTGGTTGACTTTTGGAGGATGATCTTTGATTACAAGTGTCAAACCATAGTGATGCTGAACCAGACAAATGAAAAAGTGAGTGAATCTGCATTTTCTCTTTAAAATGGGCATTTCTGGTCGAATGTGTACCAAGCACAATTTTGACATGAATGTTTGTATAATGCAGCCATGTGTATTATCGTGTATTGTCTCGTCAGTATTATCTATTCAAATTATTGTGTGAGAATACAGTTGTAGTCTATATATGCAGATATATCTGCATGATATCTTCACATAATGCCATATTGTCTGCGTGCAGTCAGAAATTTCATACTTTTTCAAGATAATTTAAAATGCTTACCATCTTTCAAATAATCCAACATTGATTAGGATTTTCTGCCACGGATTATTTGACAGATGGCTACCGGTGTATAAAAAGCTTTTAGGGTGGTTCTCAGGTGCATTTACAGTAGGGCAAGTTTAATAATTGTTTTATGCAATCTAAAATTTACAGGAGGTGCCATACTGGGCAGTGGCAGGAGACACTGAAATGAACATCGGGCCATTCAACGTCGAAATATCAAAACTCGATCAATCAAACCCGGCGTACCTCATCAGAACAATGGTCCTAAAAACGTCAAATGGGGTAAGTACATCACGTGACATTCGAATCTTCCTTTTCCATTAGTGAAACTATTTACAGTAGTTATGGATGCAGGGGTGACCATAGACTCACTTTCGGCTTTTATGGAGACGAAATTCATTTGTGCTAATGACCCAAATAAATGTCTGTTTTATAGTTTTTGTTATCATTATTAGCTAGAGTAATTTTTTTTTTACTTCTTCAGTTTTGCAACGACTGCTTCCCCTTTGTTTTTAAGTGATAGGCGATAACTATGACCTTGTGATATCAAATACCTTAGCAGCGGATTGCATGCATATATATCTAAACATATCTAAATATAAATTATATATCTAAACATTGCTTTTAGTTGAAATTCAGAATGGCCATTAGCGCCAATTTAGGTGTAGGGTTATATATTTATCAAAGTTCATTATTATTATTATTAATATTAATATTAATATGATTCACCCATCATTATCATTTAAGCATTGTTATCCCCATGTTTGTTATATTAATGATTGCAGCAACGAGGATTTAGACGAAATCCAATGAATTCAATTAAAATAAAATGCACAGTCAGGTAAAAAGTCACCTATGACCCAAACACACAAAGAGGCTTCAAACTGGTTTTCCCACTTCACGTTCTCTGGTCATGTTACCCATAGATGATGGGGATATAGCCAATGGTATTTTTTATCATGCCTGAAAATATTCAAGATTTGAAATAGAATTAAATTGATAATACCATCACAATGTAACGTTGGTCTAATATATCAACTACAGGATAAACCACTTGAGATTAGACAGTTCCAATTGCTTGGCTGGTCCAACAAGGAAGAACTACCCCCATCTATCCCGGACCTAATCAGCCTCGTCTACAGTGTCAGTGCCTGGCACAAAAAGACTCTTAAGGGCAAGGTCAAAAAGAATATCATTGTCCACTGCCTGTAAGTATCAACCTGATTGTGTATATTTATTAAACGTCATCATCAGACACTTTATTTATTTTATTTATTATATCATTTCATTTATTTATTGCACTGAAAATAAGTTATAAGACGGTAAATGATGCGTAACTTTGATTTATTAAATGTGACATTTGTAAATAACATTTTTAATAACATGCAAAACCATATGTATATAAAACAGAAATGGCAACAAGAAGAGCGGTCTGTTCTGTGTAGTGTACAGCGTTCTGGACCAGATCCGATTCAACCAAGATGTTGATGTATTTCGAGCTGTCCAGGTAGCTCGTGAAAACCGATACCAGTTTATCACCAGCACGGTTAGTTAGCTATACCATACAAAACCCCACAGAAAATCTCCATTGACTTATGCATATTTTTTTTATAAGAATCAAAAGTACTAGGCATGCAAAGTATACCACAGATGTTTAAGCATTGAAATGCCGAGTCGAAAGCCACAACGGCCCTGACATATGGGGAAAATCCAATTATAGGATTAAGAGCTTAATGTCTAAACTACACGTTGAAATATAGCTACCACTATATGTAGAAAAACGCTAAACCAAGAAAGCCTAATGAAGACATATCAAACTTATCATAATACGATTACCTTAAACAACTCTTCTTAAGCTTAGCCATATTCACTCAATATTATCTTGACATAAAAATTAATATTTCAGGCCTACCTAATCCAAATTGTAAAAATAATTTTGGCTTAACTCGTTATCGAAACTACTAAATCACCTCATTCAATGAATGACCTTCAGCCTAATAATAAATAGTTTACAGAATTTATAGTGATGTATTTATTCTTTACAGGAACAATACAAGTTTTGTTTCGACGTAGCTCTCGAGTTTCTGAGTCAGTTTGACACATATGCAAACTTTGACGATCAAACTGTGAAGAAGCAGCAGCACTAACCAGATCAAGTATTCCTGGAAAATTAATATAGCCCAGAAAGACCAGTAATTATGTGCATCAAGAGAATGGGTCTCGTGTGCCAGGGTTAGTTTTTTTACGTATAATGTGATGTATCGCTCTTGATGCGACAGCAATGGTACGGATTATAGTGGGGACCGTCTGTATATATTCAGTAAGTATTGTAACATTATCTCTGTTTATGAAGGTGAATGGGATACAAACATATGCAGCTAGATATTCATATGATTAACTAAGAGATATGTTTTTGATAATTTTAAACTATTCATCATTTATAATCCATGTATGTTTCCCCGGTATCCATACTAAAATAGTATGGTGGGTACAAATCTGAACGCTGTTGGGGGCATTGGTGAGTCCTGGTGACAATGTAAGAAATGTTTAGTGTGTAATTTTATTAGCACCATAAACAAGTGGTGTATGAATATATTATTCATAAATGAAGGAAGGGGTGACTATTGCCCCGTAACTTTCAGCTGAGCTGTCTCGGTTATAAGCGATACCGATTTCAATGAAAGCATCTGATCAATCCGGCCGCTGTCTGGGTTATAAGCGATACCGATTGCAATGAAAGCATCTGATCAATCCGGCCGCAGTAATGTCAGGAAACTGTTTGCAATGTTTGCATAGAGAATCCACTGGCATTTAATGATGTATGTAAAAAATGCAGTAAACTTAACACATTGTATCACAGGCCTTAAACAAATACATGTTTTATTGGTTTTTAACATTTCTGTTTCGTAAGGATTTTTCAGAACACAATTGTTTTGGCAATGAGCATCGCATAATAATTTTACACAACAGAATGTTTTAAATCCAATAAGAACTATTAGTTGTAAAAAAAGAATGAATAAAAAAATATCATGTTTGCAATATCACACCTAAGGATATGTAGAATTATCAAAAATTTATGTAGCTCACGTTTCCTGGGATGTCTCCTGACAAACTTCTCAATCTCTCTGTGCACTGACATTAGTGCCAGACCAGTGAGTTTCTCATTCTTAAATAATACGGATGGTAAAATGGGATGTAAGCATAACTGGCTTTTCTGTAGAAAATTTTATATTGAAATAAGTCCAAAATCTGTGGGAAAACAGTGACAGGAATTTTATGATTTTTTTTTTTTTTTTTTTTTGAAAATTTAATAATTATCTGATTGAGTGAAATTCCGGGAGGACGGGGAGTACTGGGTGCGACCGGCGAGGGGGGGAATGGCCCCCTGCGGCCCTCCTTGGCTACGTCCCTGGTGATTTTGCCCATTTTAACCTCAATTATTTATTAGAAATAATATAAGAATATCCCTCTGAAGAAAGCATACCGAATGGTGTATTGTATAGGCATTAGACCAAGAATTAAACGCGAAATGTAACCGCAGCGTTAGTGGTATGATGTGTTCAAGAACATATATTGCTCTTAGCGTGATAGTAATCGATTGGTTTTTGGGGTAGTTTATCTCCATTTAATCAGGAAAAACTATATCAGTATCACTGTGCATAATCAGAGGGTGAATGGCGTACAATTGTATGATTAGCCAGATGTTTATTTAACTAATTACGAGGATACATATGATTTTCAAATATTTTTCCAATTTACTATCAATTATAAAAAGTCAGATACTTATTTAACCAAGAGAATGGATATTATTGAATACGCATAATTTTCATCTTGTGTGATTTGTATAGTGTATGTTTGCTTTTGCGAAGACACATAGTAAATTGGAAGTATGATGAATGATAAACTGTTCTCTTTTTGAGTCCACTTGATTGGATGCCTGCTTATAGACAATATTTGAATATTTAAGCTCTGTACCATGTTTAAAAACATTAGCCCACTTGTGCAACTAACTAATATAATGTTTTCAAACATGGTTTAGAGCTTAAATATTTAATTATTGTCTCTAAGCAGGCATCCAATCAAGTGGACTCAAAAAGTTAATAGTTTATCATTTATCATACTTTCAATTTACTAAGTAAGTATCCTTAAATTAGCTCACTTGTGCAACTAACTAATATAATTTAAAGATACTTACTCATACTTTCCTTCTAATACAAAGAGGTATACGTTTTCCTCATGTCATTAAAGGAAGTTTTTTTATAGTCTTACACATGGATATCATACTTTTCCCGCAATACTGGATACTTCCAATGCAATATTTATACATTTTTAAATATTTTTAGAGAAAGTAGGATTTTTTATCATTGCGTAATGTCATTCATATGAATCCAAATATATGGTGTACGAATTTAATTTATGTTCAGCTATGAGTTTATAGAGGGCTGGGTACAAGGTTATATTAATTTGCTAACTTAATGTCTGATATCAAATCCTCAAGGCATCTTTACGATTGGTTGTTTTGATTTTGTTTGCTCATCGAAAATCACTCTCACACACGCATCCACACACACATATGCCTGCTCAAGAAATACTTTGCATTTTGTATACAATATATATATATATAGCAATATATATATATATATATATATATATATATAATCTATATTTTCATGTCAGGAAGGGATGACATAGGTTGCATCTTTATGATTTTCATGTGTTTTGAAACTCGAGAGTGATTATTAATTATTTGTGTAAGCTTGTGTTTCCTCCGATTGTATCGTCTCCTGCACCAATGAATTAACAATGAACTTTGCTCATACGTTTCTTTATAATAAAACATTTTTATAATTGTCACATAAATTAATCAAATTCTATTAAGCATATTATATTCTTTTCCTGGAGTGTGTATTCTACATGTTAAGTTCACAACCTTTCGATTCCCGTTTTAAACTATACTTAGATATATAATGCAATTTTTCTATGTGTACTTTTTATATGGTGAACATGAATAAACGATATTTTATTTGACCAATATATTTATTTTTTTTTCATTCATTATCATTTTCTGCTAAATATAGCTTTTTCTTGGACATAATATTTTGAAAATATTTAGGAATAACTGCCATTTGACTTAGTTTGTGTGTACATAATCTCTCCCTCTCTCTCTCTTTCCCTCTCTCTCTTTCTCAGATGAATTCGGTAAGTTGAGTTGAAGGCCAGGGGCTTCGTTTCATATTGTTAACAGTAACCTACTTAATGCACGTAAGACCGATAACCAACGATCAAATATAAAACATTCATCGTTTGATGCTCTACTGCCTGTGTATTTGGTCTTTGTAACAGTCAATGCGGAAACGACGTAAATGTGTGACGTAGAAAGATTCGTGTCTTGTCCTCAGTTGAGTTGCCTGTTGCTATTGCCGAAAAAAAAATACCAGAGAGAGAGAGAGAGAGAGAGAGAGAGAGAGAGAGAGAGAGAGAGAAAGAAAGAGGTAAAGAGACAGAGAGAGCGCGCATTGGATAGGATTTGATCATTCACTTGATATGCAGTTCCAGAAAAATACTTGTTATGATTCCTTTAAAGTTCTATACAGTCACGTAGTTCACTCTGGTATCTGAATCCGGAGAAACAAATGATTAATTTAATCTCTTGGCCACGCAAGGCCTGTCTTGTAGGAATGGTAATGACATATAGGATCACTATGGGTTGGACATGCTCTTGACCTTGGTATATCTGAACAATGACATCATCGGCGTCAGTTAATTCTTCCTCATTCGATGACATCAAAGTAAGGGGAATCGTGCATACATATCTCAAGACATCCTACTTTAAAATAACAGTCACGGGTCAAGAGCCAGGCAGACAAAAAAAGGCTTGCTTAGCACGGAGAGGTAACAGGCTCACTGCGTCGTCATGTCATCCATGGATAGAGAAGGAAATTTATTCAAGACGCACAAAAGTAGATTTCTCATCTAAATATAAAACGATAAACCGCACCAAAGCTTGTGAATGGTGTTTATTAGAATTTTGTTGTTTAAGCTGCCGCAAAAAAAACGGGAAGTGTTACGCATGCAGGTGTGAATGATTTGTGAGCATGCGGTGTGAGAGTCTGATGGGATGGCTGATATATAATTGCAGAATGTTACGCTCCACTTGGCAAGGTCTCTGACCTTATAGTTGGGAAACATCTAACATTAGGATTGTACTCAGTAGAGCACACACCTCCGCCAGCGCAAAACAATCATCCCGAAACCGCCCCTTTATCCAGTCTGACCCAATCCAGAAAGTAGTGGGGTCTTGCCTGGCTCACTTTCCAGCACTACACAGTATAGCTAAGAAATAATTAAACAGACACGGAATAAAACATAACCTCGTTGACGGATGAAACAAATATGCTCATGTTTGGACCCAATCATTTTATTGATGGTATAGTTTGCTTGCACCTTTAGGATAACCCAACACAGAGACCCCGAAATACTCCCAGACATCCTATGACAAATTTTTAAGTCTAGGATATTTTGTTTCGCCAATCCGTTTAATACGTCATAAATTAAACGAATGGATCAATTTTTATATAAAAAAGGTAACGCAAACGAAACTGTGAAAACCTTCTCCATGCATTGGTGTTGGTGTACAAATTGTTAAACACATTAAAATGTGTTATCATGTGGAATAAAAGTAATGAAATATCATAAATATTTATATAAATGTATGGCTTAAAATAAATGTACACCATACACCTTATTATAAAACGGGATACTGATACAATGCATCCTAAATATTGCAGACAATTCCCATGCACAATAAACTTTCCGTTGCTGTCACATTGTTTTCCTTACGCTGAACGCATTAAATTCAAGAAACTTTTGATATGACTAAATTTCTAGCATACGCCTTTATTTAATTAAATTTTACCATATTCGAATAATTAGACAAATCTAGCCAATAAATACTTTTATCCGAAGGCTAATAAATCATTAATACACTTCTACTAAACAAACAATAAAACTGCTGTTTAAACCATCATATAGCTACAAAATTAAAGAAAGGGTGTAGGACGTAGCCTATGGTCAAGGCGTTGGGCTTCGAAGATGAGGTCCCTCGTTCGAACCCCACCGGTGCCTCAATGGCATAAAAGTGAAATCTCCTCAGACCCTCAGAGATTCGCTCTAATGTTTAACGACAGGTTATGACTTCGGTATTTTCCTAACCCCGTGCATATAAAACCTGAAATCCAGAAGGCCTAATATTCAAGAGGATAATATATTTATGGATACATTTCAACTATTCAACATTTAAATGCTTCTTGGGTATCCATACTAAATTAAAACTATGGTAGATATTGATGTGTAGGTTGTAAGGGGCACTGGTGAGTTCTGTTGACTGTTTACTGTAAGAAATGTTAAATTTGTATCCTTTTCAGCACCGTCAAATAAGGAAATATGAATATATTATTCATAAAAGGAGGAAAATGAGGAATATTTCCTCTTGACTATCAGTTCAGCTGATGATCACCCAAAAGTATGGATAAAAGAGTGTAAAGTTTTTTTTTAAATGTACGATTTGTAAAGATTTTGTCCCATTTTTCATAACACAAGAATTAATATATGGGTTACTGTGGGAATATAATGAATTTCATCGTGACCATCAGCAGAACAATCTGACAACATGGTCGCAAAGATGTGCCAGAAAATGCTTGCAATTGGAGTTAACACCATTTAATTATACCCATCTAAGGATAAAGGGTCAATGTTTTTTTCGGTAACAAGTAATAAACACATTCACGTTTGTGTCACAAGAGTGATTAACGTCTGTTTCGTCAAAATATTTGAAACATATTAAGGTATTGGTCTGTTGCACAACTGAGCCATTTAAGAATACCCATTCATACTTTTCCTTCTCAGCTCAAAATATTTAGAGCACGAAAATATATGGCTGTTTATTTAATAAGTCTATAAAGGACTTAGGTACAGTGGTAAATTACTTTGTCTAATCAGTAATATGTCGTCAAGGCATCTTCATGATGAGCATGTTAGACTTTGCCTTTACAATGGGTACAAATGTCTCTCTCTCTCTCTCTCTCTCTCTCTCTCTCTCTCTCTCTCTCTCTCTCTCTTACGCACACACACAGAACGAATGTTCCTTGCTTCAGTTATTTCAGCATGTTGTTATTCAAGTCATGGGCTTCCTTTCTTCTTATTATTAGAAATGTGCAACACGAACTTGGATTCAGGGATCACATATAAAACATCCATATTTTGACGCTCTAGTGCCTGTCCACAGATATCTTTCTATTCTCCTGACAATCACTACGGAAACATTGTGTATAATTAGCACGTGGTGAAATTGGTAGCCTTTTTTTCAGTGCTCAGTTAAGCGCACACACGATATTACCGACATATCCCAGAAAGAGAGAGAGGGGAGAGGGGAGAGAAAGAGATCTTTTACTTTGCAAGAAAATATGTGAATATTGACTCCAAATGTTGAGTTTCTATTAAAAAACGATTGTCCTGAATAAAATAAGTGTTATTAATGACATATAATCATTGTAAATATGGAACATATGGCGACATTCGTTTGCCTTGTATACGCAGTTCAGTGCACACGCGGTAATTGCGAGAAAATACATCCTAGACAGAGAGCGCGGGCCTCTGCCAGAAAATATTCGAAAGTTGAATCTGAATATTGAATTTCATGTTCCTACAAAAGGGCTCTTAATTATATTTTAAACTCGATTTAAATAAGACTTATATAGTCTTTATGACAGGAGCAAAACTAAAAGTGTGCCATCACCGAATCGTTAAATGGGAGATCCGAATTCGGACTTGTCAGTGATCTGGACAACCGTATTCACAGTGTGATGATTCATTGTTATCCAGATCATTATTGACGATTTGCTTGTATCTCGATCTGGACATCAAGATGTGCTTGGTATAATAATTTCGACGTGATGATTCAAGAAGCATGCGAACCCGAAAGTGATTGTTTTCTTGAAATCCTAAATAAATGAAACGCTTTCAGTTGGTACCCGGATCTGAACGTAACAGTTCGTTTAGTAAATAAATCCGTGTGTGATGATTCACTTTGTATTCACGTTTGAGGCCTGTCTATGTAAACACAAGGATATTGAATGGAACAAGGTTTGAAGGTGGCTTTTTCCCAAAGGAAAATTAACAAAACATGAAACTGTCTGGATTAGATTGAATAATTTTATGTCTGCAGAAAGCTAATAATCATTGTTATATCCCTGGATGTTTCTATATAACTGACCAGCATGGTTATCCGCTGTGTATATATGGTGCTTGGTGTACATGTTTTTAATTATATACATAACATACTGAATTAATCTTTCTGATATTTGGACATAATTCAAATCAGTGTTGTCTGTAAAAGAAGACAAATGTCTGTTAAAAATGGAATTATTGTAATGAAACAAGTTGTAAATATATACCGGCTTCTGTGGCTCAGATGTAGAGCACAGGACGGGAGATCATGAGTTCGATTCTCAGCAGACGTATTTCACTCACAAACGAATGCGCCTATCAGAGATTCCTGAGTTTTATGACCCAGCAATGGGGACGACACACACCCAAGGCCCGCAGCAGTGACAAAACGAGCCTGGTTGACGCCAAAATTATCATTGAAACCGGAAAGGAACTCTGTAGATGTACATAATAATAGTTAAGCGAGCATTAATAACAGAGGCGGTTACCTCCACCAAAAGTAATCTTTAAACAAAGTTGTATGTTTATGTTAACGTGATTGTATTTTTTTCATGTTATGCGCTCTTTATTTTCATTAGTATGCTGGTTGCATTAGATATGTGTATGTGTACATTCTAATCAATATATAATAAGTAACAAAGTTTGAATCATGTTTTCTCGAACCAGTAATTTTATAGAAAAAAACACATAAATTCTGCATGTTTAAATGATTATTTCCGTTATACATAGATCTGTACCTGCATGCATGTTCTTATTATTTGTTACAGAACACTTTGGTATCCAAGCTAGCGGTGAATATACGACTCCGTGAGTATTTTAGGTGAACTAACATAGTAGCAGCTAAACGATGACTGAAAAATAGCGCAAAAATACCTGTAAATGTACAAATTAAAGTATAAAATCCACTTTTTTTATGGTAACCGTTATCATTCCTTACACCTGCACGAACGGACTGTCAATCACATATGCTGGTTGGCTTTATATTCCCGGAGTTAAACTTTCGCAGTTTATCATTTTTCAGAGTTACACGAGAATTCCATTATCGCGATCTCCCAATACAAAACATATACACAAAACTAGTACTAAATTAAATGTCACTTACTACAGTAAGTCAATTACTTATACCAAATATTATGTGCAACAAAATCTTATTAAGCAAAAAAAATGTTATTTGTTAACGCCAGACATTTTCGAAGATCTTATTTCATTTAAAATACTAATCTTTAATTTATTCAGACTGTCAACTTCGACGATGGCATCTCTTATTCCCGAAAGTATTATCTTGGCGAAAAGTGTCCTTTCGCGAATTTAAAACCCTCGCGAACAAAAAGGCAACCACAGCAACCCTGTTTCCATAGTAACTCTATGGACACATGCTAGAGTGTGGTCAGAATTTTAACAAATATACATTGTGCTTAACGAGTTAGCTTATTTATCCCTGAATCTTTTAATTTTTTTTTTTGCCAATATATCTTAAGACACCCAGCTTTGTAATTATAGACATGGGTTATGAGGCATAATAGCAACACATAATTTATATGGCTTGTGGATGTGACAAGCTTACTACGAAAAAGCCAGTTTACAAATGTACTGGTTCTGGTCTCACCTCCGCGACTAGGTAGGCATTTATATGTAACAGGTAAGCCGAGCTTGGGCCATGATACAAGCCATACGGTGGAGCATACAGCAATGGCCATCAATTCTGTTGATACAGTGTTTAAAAGCAGATATTCTTAAACTTAGGCTACGAATTATAAATGAACACCAAAGAATTAATATGAACTCTAAAATCAAACTCAAAACCCGTATTATTGCATTTCCTTCAAATTGTACAAGTTTGCTGCCGTCTAGTAGCCCGTGCGAGCCATGCTTGTATTCATGCGGTCAGAAATTTAACAAACATAGAGAGGGCTTTGCCAATTCGCAGATATAAGACCGAAATGCGGCACAAACTAGGATGGCACTATCTTGTATTGGATGGCCAATACAAGAAAGGTATACAAAAGCCGCCGGTTTGGATGGAACCACATTAAACATAAAATGCGGTCTCTCCGGACTCATGCCTTAACCTTCCACAGATTTTCGCGAAAATCGATCAGCAGTTTACATAATCCTTCAAAGAAACAATTCAACATACACAGGATAAAACACCACCGCCTTGGCATATGTAACAAATAAGTTCACGGGTGGTCTTATCAGGATTCTTTTGATCTATATGTTTGGTCTGATGTGTTAGGCACCATTCTATGTGTATTGGCTTTTTTCTGAGGCATTAATCTATGTGTATGGTCTGTTGTCTTAGATACCATTCTATATGTATGGTCTACTGTCTGAGGCACTATTCTATGTGTATGGTCTGTTGTACGAGGCACCGCTTTATGTGTATGGTCTGTTTTCAAAGGCACAGTTGTATATGTGTATTGTCTGTTTTCTGAGACATCAATCTATGTGTATGGTCTGTTGTCTGAGGCTAAATTCTATGTGTTTTGTCTGTTTTCTGAGATAACAATCTATGTGTATGGTCTGTTGTCTAAGGCACAGTTGTATATGTGTGGTCTGCTGTCTGAGGCACCATTCTATGTTTATGGTCTACTGTTTGAGGCACCATTCTATGTGTATGTTCTACTGTCTGAGGCGCGGTTCTAAGTTTATGGTCTGTTGTCTAAGGCACCATTCTATGTGTATGGTCTACTGTCGGAGACACCATTCTATGTGTATCATATGCTGTCTGAAGCACCATTCTGTGAGTAAGGTTTGTTGTCTTAGGCACCATTCTATGTGTATGGTCTACTGTTTGAGGCACCATTCTATGTGTATGGTTTGTTGTCTTAGGCACCATCCTATGTTTATGGTC
Organism: Sipunculus nudus; assembly: GCA_026874595.1. NCBI lineage: Eukaryota > Metazoa > Annelida > Sipuncula > Golfingiida > Sipunculidae > Sipunculus > Sipunculus nudus. The sequence continues at coordinate 22,908,883 of CM049311.1, forward strand.
TACTGTTTGAGGCACCATTCTATGTGTATGGTTTGTTGTATAAAGCACCATTCTATGTGTATGCGCTGTTTTCTGAGGCACCATTCTAAATGTATGAACTGTGGTCTAAGGGGCCATTCTATTTGTATGGTCTGCTGTCTGAGGCACCCTTATATGTGTATGGTCTGCTGTCTGAGGGACCATTCTATGTGTATGGTCTGTTGTCTATGGTACCATTCTATGTGTATGGTCTGTTGTCTAAGGCACAGTTGTATATGTGTGGTCTGCTGTCTGAGGCACCATTCTATGTGTATGGTCAATGTTTGAGGCACCATTCTATGTGTAAGGTCTGTTGTCTAAGGCACCATTCTATGTTTATGGTCTACTGTCTGAGGCACCATTTTATTTTTATGGTCTGTTGTATGGGGCACCATTCTTTGTGTATGGACTTATTTTTGAGGCAACAAATTATGTGTGTGGTCTGTTGTCTGAGGCACCATTCTTTGTGTACGGTCTGCTGTCTGGAGTACCTTTATATGTCTAATTTGTAAGTGTCTGGTCATGCATACCCCTTTAACATTTTAAATAGTAATCTTTGAGAGAAGTTTAATATGATGAAACAGAAAATACAGGTAGGTTTAACCAGGGCAATAACATTTTTACATAAGGCCAGAATATCGTGGATGTGGGAATATTTACACATTTTTGAATATTTTAAGAGAAAGTGGGAGTTTTCTTGTGTAATATTATTCCATGTGAATGAATATGAATCCGAATATAGCGTGTGAATGAAATGGGTCATCTATAATTTTATAAAGGGTATATGTACAAGATTATATTATTTGTTAAAGTGTTCTGACAACGTTTTCACGAGGCATCTTTACAATTCATTAGATTTCGTTTGCGCATCGGCACCATTCTATGTGTATGGGCTGTTTTCTGAGGTACCATTCTATGTGTATGGTCTACTGTCTGAGGTACCATTCTATGTGTATGGTCTGTTGTATAAAGCACAATTTTATGTGTATGCGCTGTTTTCTGAGGAACCTTTCTATTGGTATGGTCTGCTGTCTGAGGCACCCTTATATGTGTATGGTCTGTTGTCTATGGTACCATTCTATGTGTATGGTCTGTCGTCTAAGGCACAGTTGTATATGTGTGGTCTGCTGTCTGAGGCACCATTTTATGTGTATGGTCTGGTGTATAAAGCACCATTCTATGTGTATGCGCTGTTTTCTTAGGAACCATTCTAAGTGTATAATCTGTGGTCTAAGGGGCAATTCTATTTGTATGGTCGGTTGTGTGAGGCACCATTCTTTGTTTATGGTCTGTTATTTGAGGCAACAAATGATGTGTGGTCTGTTGTCGGAGGCACTATTCTATGTGTACGGTCTGCTGTCTGGGGTACCTTTATATATCTAATTTATAAGTGTATGGCCATGCATACCCCTTTAACGTTTTAAATAGTAATCTTTGAGAGAAGTCCCATATGATAAAACAGAAAATACAGGTAGGTTCAACCAGGGCAATAACATTTTTACATAAGGCCAGAATATGGTGGATGTGGGAATATTTACACATTTTTGAATATTTTAAGAGGAAGGGGGATTTTTCTCGTGTAATATTATTCCATGTGAATAAAATTGAATCCGAATATAGCGTGTGAATTAAATTTGTCATCTATAATTTTATAGAGGGCATATGTACAAGATTATATTATTTGTTAATGTATTCTAACAACGTCTTTGCGAGACATCTTACAATCATTAGATTTCGTTTACGCGTCGGCAACATGTCTCTGTCTCTCGTACACCCACACATATGTGCCTTCACACTAAATGCTAAGCCTTGTGCGTACCATATATATATGTGTGTGTGTGTGTGTGTGTGTTTGTCTGTATGTATAACCTTTATCTTGTTCATGTGTTATGAGAGTGAATTTTAAATCTTTGGTTATAGTCTCCAGCACAAATTAATTTTAAAAAATTCATTTTAATTCATGTTACACACTATACTAAGAGATATAAAGCCATTTTAGAGAAACGTGTACCTTTGATATTTAGGAATAAAAGATCTTTTATTTTACCAATAAATATATATAAATAAATGTATATTCGGGTTTTAGTTATTTCATTGTCTCTTAATAATTGCTCTTCGTTGACTTGACATTCTGAAAAATGCTAGTAATAAGTGCTGTTTGACTGAGTTTTGTGTTTACTTAACTCTCTCTCTCTCTTTCTCTCTCTCCAAATGACACCCATCATCTATGCCAAAAGTGAGATCGTTCCGATGAATTCATTACGTTAAATTTCGTGCCATGGGCTTTGTTTTTAATTATATATAGTAATGTACAACAGGAACTTTAATGCATGTTAGACTGACAACCAGGGTTCACGCATAATACATCCATTTATGTAGCTCTACTGTCTATGTATGTTTTCCGGCAAACAGTCAATACGGAAACATTGTAAATATGTGACATGTTGTGGGATTCGCGTCACTCCTCAGTCGGGTACATTCGTGCAATTATCAAGAAAACCATATCTGAGAGAGAGAGCCCAGGCCTCCGCCAGTCATTATCCGCATGTTTATTTTCAAATTAGTAGAACGTTTTGATTACATTTTTAAACCGCAACTTTTTTAACGGCATCTATGCCTTACAGCAGGGCAAATTTAAAGATTGCCAACGCTGAAATTTTCATCGGAGTCCCCGGATACGGACATGCCAGTGAAACTTCTTTGGAACCAAAAATCAGTGTGCTGAATCATTGTTAACCGGATCCAGAATCGACAATTCTTTGGTTTCGGGACCTAGACTTCCTTACTTTGTATTACAAGTCGGACGTGATGATTCAAATTGTTTTCGGATTCGGAATTGACTGTTTCTTGAATCCCGGATACTATTTTCATGATAAATATGATATTCGAATTATTTGGTGGTAATTTAGAATCCGGATCCTGACAGGAAGATATATTTAATTCTATTCGCTTGCCTTCTTCGTGTGAAGATTCACTTGGTATCTACACCTGTATCTGATATTTTACTTTATAGTCACGCGGCAAGCCGTTCAATGTAAACATCTAAATACCATTTCAAAAGGTTTGAACCATTTTTTTCTTTAAAACTTAAGGTTCTAAATGACATAGATGCTGCTGTGCTGCCGTTGTTTAGGGAGATCCGAAATCGGATTTGAATATTCACTTGATATGCAGATCCGGATGAATACTTGTTATGATTCCTTTAAAGTTCTTAACAGTCACGTGGTTTACTCTGTTATCTGAATCCGGAGAAATAAATGATTAATTAAATCTCTTGGCCATGCGAGGCAATAGAATCGAATGTAGGAACGGAAATGATATTCCGGATCCTGCATGGGTTGGACATGCTCTTGACCTTGGTATATCCGAACAATGACATCATCGGCGTCTGTTAATTCTTCCCCATTCATACATATCTCAAGACATCCTACTTTCAAATAACAGTCACGGGTCAAGAGACAGACAGACAAAAAAATGCTTGATTGGCACGGAGAGGTTACAATCTCACTATGTCGTCATGTCATCCATAGATAGAGAAGGAAATTTATTCAAGACACACAGAAGTAGATTGCTCATCTAAATATAAAACGATAAACCAAAGCTTGTGAATGGTGTTAATTAGAATGAAATGGTTTAAGCATGCCGTAAAAAAATTAGAAGTATTACGCATGCATGTGTGAAGGATTTGTGAGCATGCGGTGTGAGAGTCTGATTGGATGGCTGATATATAATTCCAGAATGTTGCGCACCACTAGGCAAGGTCTGTGACCTTATAGTAAGGAACATTCGTGTGCAAAATTAGTATAATACTCATTAGAGCACACACCTCCGCCAGCGCGAAACAATCACCAAGAAACCGCCCCTTTATCCAGTCTGACCGCTTCCAAAAAGTTGTTGGATGTTGCCTGGCTCACGTTCCAGCTCTATACAGTATTCGTGTAGAGAAATAAGTAAAAAGACACGGATTAAAACATTACCTCCTTGGCGGATGAAACAATCATGCTCATGTTTGGACCCAATCTGTTTACTTATGGAACAATTGGCTTGCACCTTGGGATAACCTAACACACAGTGACCCCGAAATACTCCCAGACATCCTTTGTCATTCGGTATTACCTTGAAAAGTCTCTAAATGTCTAAATAAGTGAAATGTATATTTTTTCATCATGGGTTATAAAATTATAAGTAAATACCCGTTACGTTGTTATTTGGTTGTCTTACATATATATATATATATATATATATATATATATATATATATATATATATGTATATATATATATATATATATATATATATATATGTCCCTGACAGCTCCGCCCCCCCCCCCCCCGACACTTTTTAAATATCAGCTATTTACATGGATTGAATAAGTTTTAATAATAACTTATACGAGGCACTTTCCATGGCTAAAATGGTGGAGGTGGATGAAACCGAAGAACCTGTAGAAACCACCGAGCTATATATATACAGTTTGGAATTTAATAAAAGTTAAAATTTTTAATAGTACGTCACAATATCCACCGATTGTTTATATATGTCCGTGCGTGTTATGTATGTACCCGTATGTGTAGGCGTGTGTGCGTGTACGTTATTGTGTGCGCATGCGTCAATGATAAAATGTCCGACATTTTACCTTCGTCCTTGAGGCTTCACGTTAAGTAGTATGTAACCTCTGGGAAATTTATATAATTTTTTGACTTCATAAGCCAAAAATTATTTTACTACTTCATGCATATCCATGCACTTTGCTTGGTCTATCAAATTTTAGATCTAGGAAATTTGTCAACCAATCCGTTTAATACGTCATAAATTAACGAATAGATTAATTTTTAAACGAAAGGTAACGCAAATGAAACTGTGAAAACCTTTTCCATGCATTGGTGTTGGTGTACAAATTGTTAAAGACATTTAAATTTATTATTCATGTGTAATGAATGTATTAAACGATCTTCAATTACCTATAAACAGATCAGGAATTCCCAGCAAGGAACACACGCAAACAATACGGGAGGCCAACTGCGTTCTGAATTTCGAAAAAAAATTCAAATTGTTTGGATAAAATGGTGATATTTAAAGTTTGTAATTCAATATCGAATCCAAGAAACTAAGCAATAAATTACAATAGCCAAAACAATCAGAATTTTGGCCTTGAACTGTATCTCACTAAAGCTTACCTCTTTTCAGCTGCTCTAACGTTTTAGGGGGTTTAAATTATATTTGGCGGCTTAAATCCCCCTTTTCCGGTTTCTCATTAACAGAAACTAAGCAATAAATTACAATAGCCAAAACAATCAGAATTTTGGCCTTGAACTGTATCTCACTAACGCTTACCTCTTTTCAGCTGCTCTAACGTTTTAGGGGGTTTAAATTATATTTGGCGGCTTAAATCCCCCTTTTCCGGTTTCTCATTAACAGAAACTAAGCAATAAATTACAATAGCCAAAACAATCAGAATTTTGGCCTTGAACTGTATCTCACTAACGCTTACCTCTTTTCAGCTGCTCTAACGTTTTAGGGGGTTTAAATTATATTTGGCGGCTTAAATCCCCCTTTTCCGGTTTCTCATTAACAGAAACTAAGCAATAAATTACAATAGCCAAAACAATCAGAATTTTGGCCTTGAACTGTATCTCACTAACGCTTGCCTCTTTTCAGCTGCTCTAACGTTTTAGGGGGTTTAAAATATATTTGGCGGCTTAAATCCCCCTTTTCTTTCTTGGTTTGACCCCCCCCCCCCAAAAAATTGTTATCCTTATGATGGCACTGTCAATTGAGTTGGGATGAATGTATTCATATGATAAGAATGATATGTTGTTATTATTAAGAATTTCAGGTTTCATATGCACGAGGTTAGGAAAATCAAGAAGTCATATCCTGTCGTTAAACATTATAGGGAATCTCTGAGGTTATGCCGAGGTTTAATTCTCTTTTTTGCCATTGAGGCAACAGTGGGGTTCGAACCAGGGACCTTAAGCTCCGAAGCCCAAGGCCTGAACCATAGGATACGTCCTTCCCCTTCCTTTTACATATATTGTTGCTATATTTAAACCGCAGATTTATCGGTTGTTTAGTAGGTGTATAAATCGTTTATTAGCCCTCGACTTAAGTATTTATTGGCGGAAATTTGTCTAAGCATTCGAGTATGGTTAAAAAATTGTAAAATAAAGTCGTATGCTAGATATGTAGTCATATCATAAGTGTCTCGAATCAAATGCGTTCAGGGTAAGGAAAACATCAAGTGACAGCAACGGAACATTAACGATGCATGGGAATTGTCTGCAATATTATCGATGCTTCTGTTAGTATCCCGTTTTAAAATAAGGTGAATGGTGTACATTTATATTCAGCCATATATTTATCTAAATAGTCAAGAGAATAATATATTTATGGATACATTTCAACTATTCATAATTTATATGCTTCTTTGGTATCCATACTAAATTAGAATCATGACGGATCCTGATATGTTACGTTGTTAGGGGCATTGGTTAGTTCTGTTGACGGTATACTGTAAGAAATGGTTAATCTGTATCCTTATCAGCAAAGTAAAAAATATTTCCTCTTGACTATCAGCTCAGCTAATAATCAACCAAGAGAATGGATATTAGAGTGCAGAGTTATTTCTTTAACGTGTACGATTTATAAACAATAAATATTAATATAGGCAATATCTCGGAAATAAATTTTAATGAAATTTAGCGTGACCATCAGCAGAACAATTTCACATCATGGTCGCAAAAGATGTGCGAGAAAATGTTTGCAATGGAAGCTAACACCATTCAATTATACCAATCTTGGGATAAAGGGTCAGTGTGTTTTACTGTAACAAGAAATAAAGACATTCACGTTTGTGTCACATGAGTGATTAACTTATGTTTCATCAAATATGTGAAACCTGACAAGCTATTGGTCTGTTGCACATTCATACTCCTTTTTCTTAAGTCAAAATATTTTGAGCACGAAAATATATGGCTCTTTATTTAATAATTCTTAAAAGGACATAGGTTCTTTGCTATATTACTTAATTATATGTCGTCAAGGCATTTTAATTATATGCTTCTTAAAACTTTGCCTTTATGATGGAAACAATTCTCTCTTTCTCGCTCTCTCTCTCTCTCTCTCTCTCTCTCACACACACACACCTACACGTATACACACCCTCACATACTTAATGTGTTGTTACAGATGTCTGTTACATGTGTTGTTGACACTTGGTTCGTGTGGCGCACGCATAGCTCGTTGCTATGGCAGCTATGGCCCACGTGTGAACTCTGATGTGTAGAGACACTGCGCTTGATGTAATCCATCCTGGGAAGCCTGACGTAAGACACAGTTCCAATCTGGAATATTCTCGGCTTTTCGCGCTCTATGAACGCGTGTCTTGTATTGTTCTTTGGGCGCGTGTGTATTATGTATTATATTCTTTGGATTGTTCGTGAAATAGAAGTTTCTAGAATTTTCGGATGAAAAGTTATAAATAGGGGCTGTGGAGCCGAGGAGAGGAAAAAGAAAAATATTCCAGCGGACACGAAAGAGTGTGATATATATATATGATATATATATATATATATATATATATATATATATAAATATATATATATATATATATATATTTCGCATGCGTTTCGTCGGCGGGCTCTTCTAGGACAAGTATGTTTTTATTTGCGGGAATATGACCTATAAAGCTGCATTATTAATATATTTTAATATTTTCCCAATAGGTGCACCTATTTCCTTTGTGTATGCGTTTCGGCTCTAGGACAATTACCCCCCCCCCCCCCCCCGGACAATTACCCCCTGGACAATTACCCCCCAGAGAATTAGCCCCCGGACAATTACTCCTAGGACAATTGCCCCCTGGGACAACTACCCCCTGGGACAACTATCCCCTAGCCAATTACCCCCCCCCCCCCCAACGGTACAACTTCCCCCCGGACAACTACCCCCATGATATAATAACACTTTTAAAGTACACATTGTACAAACTAAAAGTAAAATATTCAGATTGTAACAAAAATAAGTACCGGTGATAATAATTTTCAAACTAAGCATAGTAACATACATCATGTGTATCGAAAAAATAGGAAAAAAATCCATTACATCAAGTTTTCAGTAGCTGATACCTAGTTCTAGGCAATGCCTCTCAGAAATTTGTATTGTGTATTGTAAAATTAACTTTGTAAATATATGGTAAAAAGGCCATTGTATGAAATATGCTTTACATTGGCATAAACAAAAGTTTGGAAACATAAGGTCAAAAAGTCCATTATATAAAATGTCCATTACATGGGCAAGTTGTAGGCAATGCCTCGAAGGTAATCAAATGTGTCCCTGTTTTACGTAGTCCCGCACAATGTTCAATATCCTCGGTGACGATCCTGGTATACCCGCCTCTGTGGGGGTGGTCAATGACCACCAGCGATCTGCGCTATCACAAACTGGTTCAGCGGCTGCTCTCTGGAATTCTGTGCTACTCATAAGCAACACCGACTATATTTAAATGTATAACGTTTACTTATAATCTTCTTATCAGTCATGTGTTCATATGTTTACACCTGTCATGTATACACACTGTCACACTCAGTAATAAAAACGAATAGGCGGCTTGTAAACGGGGACTAATACATGTCATAGTGCTATTAAGAAAAAAATAATAATGGTGATTCTGATTTCCTCCAAAATTTAATAGATTGTTCATACAGTTATACCCTAACCCTCTATTAATTTTCAGCAAAATCCGTAATAACTTTTGTTGTGTTAATTTGCTTAGGGACAAAAAAGAACCATGCATTTATTTCTTTGCCAATGACTTGCACAGAAAAGACGTTGATGACAGGTCAATCAGCATAGATCAGGACAAATATTTAATCCTTTTGGAATCTATTAACCTGAGCCTGTTTTTTTCACTTTGGCCGCTATACGTTGCTTTTCCGCGTGCAAGAGCCTTCGCCAACATACATGTATCTGTTTTCAGGCCTAGGTTTATATGCCTCTTGTCTTTTTTCTAAACGTATTTCTTTTTGTGATTTGTTGAATAGTATAATTTGCCATTCCGAGAACAATCCAAACCAGCTTGTTGCAAAACTATTCATTTTACAGAATCGTGGATCTTTCCACGGGTGCATATAGTTTTATTTAATTAAAACCTTTTTTTAAAGGTTTTTTCATGAGTAATTTCCATGAATTTGTACATTTATTCTATTTTTATTACTATATTATATAAAAATCATCAGAACGGTCGTTATATTTGACGGTATTCCATGGTGTTGGTTTCAATGAACAACAATATATTAGAAATGATATCTATTTGTGCTTTCTTAAGTAGAATAAAGGAGAATCCGCAATAGAAATAATCGATTTTGATTTTTCTCGTGAAAGATTTAATATATAAATGACTGGAGATCAGAAGAGTACTTTGCTTTTATCAATATAGTGTTTTTGTTATGTGTTTAGGATTTGTAATGGGATTTATAATTTTATTTTTTTATATCTCTGATTAATATCTCATTAATTTGATAATTAACCAAGTATATATTCCCAAAAAATATGAACCAACAGGAAAGCAAATCTTCATAAAATGGAAAGGGAAATTGCCTGGGGCACACATATACGTGCGCTCATTCACATGTGTTTTGTCATGTGGCGCAAAACATACCATCAGTCCTCTGAAGTGTGACTTGTCTCCAACAGTGAGTGTGATGCATGTGGTATACAGTGTACGCTTGATGACCAAGAAGAGACTTGTGATTGAAACCTTACTAGGGTCCTGAAAAGCTAAGATGTCTTCAAAAATTCATCTTATCATACTATTCCGTGGAATACTTCTGCTGTTGCTGTTGCTATACAGGTCAGTATAACAGATGGATTAATCTTTTGTAATACTTTTATAGAAACATTTATCATGTGACCTGTATATTCTTCATCCTACTTGAAAATGAAACTAGGTTACCCAGTCAAGAATATATGTATTTGTTCATTGTTTGGATGATCTAAGCATGAGTATTACGTTTCCCTGAATTCACAGAAATACCGATATATATATATATATATATATATATATATATATATATATATATATGTCGAGGCCACAGATTAAAATCCTGTGGTGAATACTTTAGGATTTAAATCTGGTCTGGACTAATTTTAAACTGGGCCAGCCCAGATTAGGATTTTGATCTGGGCCGGTCAGGTTAACTCTCATGTGGTGGACTGATTTTAAACTGGACCAGCCAAGATAAGAATCCTTATCTACTCCTAGGCTGGCTTCAGTTAAACTATATTTAACTAGCACGCCTTTAATAAATTCAAAGAACTTATAAAACATTGTAAGTCAATAATAATTTAGATTTTATGAATGTATTTTATATTCTATAAAAATATCATTGGTCGGACTCCTGTCATATTTATTTTGTAATTTTACCTCTTATGTATCATGTTAAACATTGGTATTTTACAGCTAAAAACTACAAATATAGCTTGCAGAACATGTGCATTAATTCTACAAACTAAAACAAACTTTAATCAATAATTATTAACATATATGTTACAAAATGTTAAGCTTGTGATCCAAGACCTGTAAATTCAAAATTATATTTGTTATTTAAAGTTATTTATCATTTATTATAAGTTAAGTCACCCATTAAAAATTTGCACATATTGTAACATTAAACCTAGAACTTATAACATACTACATATTAAGGAAAGAAGGCCCTGAAACATCTATTAAGTGACCTGAACTTAAGTCATTGAAATTAGGTGACAGAAATTAAGCAAACAGAAAAATATATATCTGGTACACATAAATTAGGTTGATATTTGCTAATTTGTGTGAATTATTAACACGATCATAATGTATTTAAATAGAACAGTGGGAACAATATTCACCAACTCAGCATTTAAAGGTTTTGAAGGTAGAGAATATTTGTATTGCAGCATTTAACTATCTTCAATTTAGATTAGTTATTAGTTTCTAGATTAGCTTTTTAAAGTTATTAAGTCCAAAGTGAAACCTCTACCATGTTTGTCAGTCTCTGAAATAAAATTCTGAATCCAATATTCACACATGTTCACCTTTATTTTTGAGACTGCCAAATAACAGAAATCATATCATTTTCTCAGCTGTAGATTTTCAGCTATTGAAAATTACAGTAATGGTATCACAAACCTATCCTTAGCCCCATGTTAGGGCACAATGTCATGCTGCTCACCCAAATGAGCATCAAGACTTATAAATTACTTTCGTTCACTTATAAATGAGTTAAGCTGGTATTTAATTATGCATGTATTTAATTAATATTACACATGTAATTTTATATGTAGAACAGAAAACTCAGTTAAGTTGAAAATTTTGATATTAAGTCAAGAAGTTGTCTTAGAACTGACACATATCCTAAACTGTGATTAATTATGGTAGTTAGTTTAGGTGAAGTTCAAATTTTTCAAAGTTTTCCTCACTAAAATATTTTAAATTTTCTTGTTCATTATGTGTTTTGTGCCCTTCAAAATGGTGTATCTGGAATAAATGTTTACTGTATTATCTGATTTAAGATGATAAAAATCAAGCTAGCCTAAGATTAAATAAGGATTTTGATCTGGTTAGGCCAAGCTTAAAATCAGTCCATCACAGGATTGTAATCTTGACTAGCCCAGATTAAAATTTTGATCTGGGCTGGCCCAGTTTAAAATCAGTCCACCACAGGATTGTAAACTTTACCAGCCCAGATCAAAATTCTAATCTGGGCCAGCCCAGTTTAAAATCAATCCAGACCAGATTTAAATCCTGATGTTTTCACCACAGGATTTTAATCTGGACCGGCCCAGATAAAAATTTTAATCTGGGCTGGCCCAGTTTAAAACTAGTCTGGCCCAGATTAGAATTTTTATCTGGGCCCGACCAAATCAAAATTTTGATCTGGGCTTGCCCAGTTTTAAATTGGGCCAGATTCTAATCTGGGCCTCGACATATATATATATATATATATATATATATATATATATATATATATGAATTAAACCTCACCTAAAGACCACCTACATATAGCGAATACCTCGAAATATCGACCGTTTTTTTATGGTCCCGATTTTTCTTGTATCTCATATACCTAAACCCCGGAACAGCGGGCACCTCGTTTTTCCGGCACTTATTTGGGTGTCTTAATTTCCTGACTGTTTATGTAGAGTTAGGTGGAAAACATAATCAGTAATTCGAAATTATTTACAGCTAACAACGTATACGATGAGACGTGCTGTTGTAGGAACCTTAACATATCAAACCTCACTTAGACGACCACTTCACAAATGCAACGTCTGCATCCAGGTCCCGTTGGTAATCGTAATTCCGAGTTTTTTTAAGATAATAATACGAAAATACGAAACGGGCATTCTCAAAATAAATAATGCGGGGATTAAGTTGTAAACGTAACTAATATTTGTGAATAACAGTCAGTGGTTATAGTTTAGATGTTCAACTTGAATTAATAATATTCATTAAAACGTTTAGTGTTCATTACTCGTATTTTCATCGCAGCTGTCGACACTCTAAGAAATGTGGCATTATGGAAGGCAGTTCACCAAAAAGGTGTCCTTGTTTTTAAACACATTGGTGGGGATTACTTCACCTCAGCCTGGCGTGCGAATGATAATAGAATGCATATTCATGAACTGCCGGTAGAAGGTTGCGCATCCACCGGTAACAGAAGTGACACAGATGCGTGGTGGAGGGTTGATCTACAGACAAACAACGTCATTGACAGTATCATCATACACAATAGGAAAGGATCATGTAAGCTATGCCTATTTACCCAAAGGTCTCATGGTTGTGATAGATCTCCACATGTTTTATAGATAATTAAATATTGGCCCGCCATGCTGTTCTCTGGTCATTTCTATGGTGAAGATCGGAGTAATTGTAATACCAAGTTTTGGTCGGTCCAACAGGTACTTGTTACTGAGAGGAACCAGCAAGATATAGCGACGCACTAGTGTATATAGTAAAGTCAAAGACTCTTTCATATCCAGATTCAGCTTCCTTTTATTAATGTTTGATGGGCCTTTGCAGTTACTTCACCTAATGAATATCTAATTCAAACTCATGATTACAGTATCGCCCGATACTTTTGACAAATTACATGATTAACTATGTCGAATTTATATTAAAAAAAGCTGCTGTATATATGAATGATTAACAAAGTACAATAATGTGGGCATATGCGGTAGCACGGCCTTTAACATGGGAATGTGCCGTTGGTATCAGCACAGGTAAAGTGGGCTAATCACCTACCTGACCGTTATAAACTAAAGGTAAACCCTTGGAGATTTTATTTAAAAAAGGCAAGAAAACGTGGATGTCACCGCACACAGACTGCTTGTTTTGTTTAAATCATATGTGGGGGGGGGGGAGAATAAAACAAATTCAACAAGGGCATCTGGCAGCAAGCTGGTTGTTTGCAAATGGCGTGTTGCAACAAGTGACCTTTCTACCTCCGCATGTATGAAACCTAACACCTAAGGTTACATGTTTTTCCCGTTTGTCAACATTGCTGTGTTACAAACATGTTGTTGGTAAACAAGTTCATACATCCTTTATGGAGGTGTTTTTAGATCTGTTCATTACCAGAAACACATACACTATTTTTCAATAAGTAGGTGAATGGACAGCTTTAAAGCTTTGATGTTTTCTCATTTTTATGTAGATTATGAGGTTGTTAGAGAATTAGTCTGTCAGAAAAGAGGGGTTTTTAAATAACCGAAATAATTATGGGTTAGGATAAATTTCGCTTGATTTTTTTTTACTACTAATGGAGGCGTCTCGTTTTTGGTATGAAATTTCGCGAGTAATTTTAAGAATACGGTATGTCCGTCATTATGGGGAATTTAGTGTATAGGGACTCCGCGACTTTTTAAAACAAGAGGCATCACCTATTAAGCTTTGGTGTACTTTACTATAATAATAAAGCATTTCTGAACAGGATAGGATGGCTTGTCATGTTAAGTACTCTATGGCTTTTCAGATAGTGACACTTTATATGGAAAAAAACATAAATCATGTCCTCTGGGTTACGGACAAGAGAACTTGCCTGCTGCACATTAGAAAAGCCTGCTAACACTGGCACTTTTATAAACAGTTAAGGCATACGTCACTTTTTTCTGAAATTACATCTTATTGTAACAAGAATATATCATATATATAGAAATATGGTGTCTCTAATTTGGTACTTGACTGTTCGAGTTAAAAATGATTTTTTATCTACAAATTAACATTTAAATGTAAAGAGAAAATGTTAGATTTATTTTCTGCAATAAGGTCCTTATTTGTGCATACAAACATGCTCACAATATTATCTAAAAACCAACATCTGCAGAATTTATCCAAATTTTAGTGACAGTAACTTAGTGGAAACATGGTAACAGGGCAGACACATTTCAACTTAGTTACTGATGTAGGCATGCATGCATGCAAAAGCCAACTAGGAGTGGATACAGGATTTTAAAATAGGGGGCGCTGAAGAGGATGGGTCCCCCTCCCATGGTTTAGAAACATTTCAAAAATATAGACTATAAAGGCGTAAACTCGGGCAGTTTAAACGCATCATGATACATGCATGTCTACAAAGTTACGTGTTTGTACACTAAGTTACCGGCCTCTACCTCTAAAACCTCAAAAGGATCGAAATTGTTATCTAAATCCATAAAACATTTAATGAATGGAACTGTAATGGCACAAGGAGGGGGGTTCTTAAATCTACCAGTCCTTATACTACCTTTACCTCCTTTAGCACGAAGAACTGTATTCATCCGTGTACTAGGTTACTAAAATTGTCTACTCTGTTACACTGTAAAAGTAACATAGCAGGCGGTCACATACTAAACATTTTTCCAAATATCATGTTCCATTGGATTCCTGGTAGGCTTATTTACCACCACCAGTCCTCAATTACGTTTACGAAAATCGCACTTTCTTTAGTCCCGGCTGCAAAAATTTAACAACATCAGTAATTTTGTGGACAGTGAATAAAGGTACGATCTTCTTATCTTGTACAAGTCCTTGAGGAACTGCTGCATTCAGAACAAAAATTTAGCTTCAACGTTTCATTTCAGTCAAAAAATCCATCAGGCGCCACCTGGTGACTATCCATATGTAATATCAGGTACCCTGACCGGTTTTATAGAGCAAAACAGTCAGGGTAACGTAGTGGACATAACCATGAAGGACAAAGAGTAAAATCCCAGTAACTAAAATAATTTTCAGAGTTCATTACCTGCAATAGTTTGCCTTCACAGGGGACACTGTAATCTTCCCAGGAATGGGCAATAGAATATTATAATACCATTATTTTTCAATTTAGGAAACCCTGCAAATAAGTTTGCGGTTGGCGGGACAGTTATTTAGTTGACATTTTAGATGCATCTTTCACATATCTTTGATGTAAACCAAATAGTCAGTTAAATCTGAGAATGTGTTGGTGCTTGACAAAGCGTTATCAATGGTATACACTTTTCTCAAGCAAGGAGAATATAAGTATAACTGAATTCATATAAAAAGGTCCAGGACGCAGTTTATTGAAAAAGTTCATTATTTGACTGGAATGCCCCATAAGTGCCCTGCCCAAAAGCCGCCCAGTCAGCCTTCCCCGGGCAGCGGCGGCCCAACTTCAGTGTAACCCCCCCCCCCCCTGGTGCGTTATTCCGTTATCTGCCTGCCCGGGGTTGTTTCTTTCGTGTTAAACACCCGGTGTTTTTTTAGGGGGCCGAAAACCGACCCGGAGGGCCTGCCAAGGAAGCCTGTTGCAACCACTATTGTATTGACGTTCACTTTTGTAATATTTATTACAATACTGGTTGGTAAGGGCCAATTTTTGCCAATCACTATTGTAATAACGGTCACTATTGTAATAAGTATTACAATAGTTGTTGCAAATGCAACCTCTATTGCAAAATGTTTTTATTACAGTATTTGTTGATGTTGCAGGCGGCAATGTTTCCCAGATTCGTTGAGATTCTTCCATACAAACGACATTCCCCGAAATAAAACACAATTCATACTCAGTATCCCAAAAAAGGCATTAGTTTGTATTTTATATGTTATTACACTTGTGACCATTATTACAATAGTGACCGTGTCGAGCAACCACTATTGTAATAACGGTCACGATTGTAATAAAAACCAGCGGCCATTTCTATCTCAACACTGCTGAAATAATAATCCTTCATCGTTCATCTTGAAATGCAAGCAATGTTTTATATTTGTGTTCAAGTGTAAAATGCTGGGGAATTCTAGTATTCCAAACGTGTATTCCTAAAACCCAGTTACCAGTCTTATGACGTAAAATCAGCTCTGAACATGTGTAAATTATATTGATGACCCGATATTTTCCAATCCCGGCACCTATCCATGTGGCAGTATAGAGGTTGTATTTGCAACCATTAATGTAATAATTATAACAATAGTGACCGTTATTACAATAGAGGTTGGCCAAAACTGGCCCTTACCAACTACTATTGTAATAATTATTACAATAGTGAATGTTTTTACAATATAGGTTGCAACAAGACCGCTCGGTCATTGCCAGCGATCATGATGTCGGTGGTGATCACCCGGCTCGCCCTTCGGCTTTTTGTCCTGGGACAGGCGAGTGTTTTTTACGAGTCAGCATCAGCGTGTGACGTCTGCCCGTGTCCAGGCCGCCGAAACCCCCCCCCCCCCCCCCCCGGCATGCGCCTGCTTGCCAATGAGCGTCACTAGAAATACCAATGCCGTTACTAGGCAGGATTTAGGGCAGGTCATTTTTATTATATTTTACCTAACCTGTAGACGACAGAGACAAATAAAGGAATTTATGTGAATTGATAAATTGGACTCAATAAGAAAAGGACTAAATCGCGATGCCGGTTTCATGTCGCACTAGAGGCATTTAGGCCTGTCATAATGTTAGAAGCACCGAACGACCCCTCCATACCGATAATGACGTGACGTCATTCCTCGCGCATACGTCCACATTCCGGCTACAGATAACGCCATGTTGTAAAACCACCGCTAAAGCTTACGAACAGCAATATATAGTATACTAAAGACATCATCAACTTTTAAGTTAACTTACTTATGCTAAATATTTAATATATTATTTAATATACTATATACCAACATTAATTCCAGTCATATATATTATCACAGACTGTATAACAACTTTATTGTTTTTATTCTAATCGTCATTCGGCATTCCCGCCCATGAACATTACTGATGAAATTCAAAACATTAACGTGTCAGAGGGCATTTACTCAACATTACCTTACAATATCTTGACTAGACATTTATAACCTAGAGTAAACGGTAACTGCACAATAACTCACTAGGGCATCATGGTACAAGCTTAAAGTAGCAAATCAGTGAACTATCATACTGTACTACACATTATGGTCAAGTTAATATCAAATCCACTTGCAACCTGATGAATGAACAAAATAGTTAATTTACACTAAGTCGTCTTCATCTTATTTTCTAAACCGAAACAATAACACGGCTACCCTCATTCTATCTATCTATCTATCTATCTATCTATCTATCTATATATATATATATATATATATATATATATATATATGCATGCATTCCTCTTCACAGACAATCAGATGGTAATTATTCTAAAACGTGTTTGCGTAACAATGTGATTGGTCAATTTTTTTTTAAATTATACATTATATCACTGAATTCTCAAATTCTGAGAGTCATAATTCAATATGACAGTCCACCGCCTAAGAGATTTCTACATCCGCGTCGGGAACGAAAGCGAAATCTCTCGACATGTCTACTGTGCATTCAAGTCTAGCTGGATCGGTGAAGGAGCTGCGGAGACCTTCAGGTGTAACAGTACACTTATTGGTCGTTGGGTCAGTATACAAAGAACAAATGATAAAGGTGAAGACAACCAGGGTGGACAAGGCTGGCTTCAACTGTGTGAGGTCCAGGTGTATGGATATGAAAATAAAGGTAGGCTTTCTATAAATATGACGAATTTGAATATATTTCTTTCTCTAAACGCGCACCTATAAAATACTTTCATAAACACAGGCCCTTGAAATTATATAATTATAGATATTATCAATGCGATAGGTGTACGGAATTTAATATACAGGAATTATGACATTAAGAAGTTTGAAAATGTTATACTTTTTATTTATTTTTTTCATAAATACAGAAATACTTGTCTGATCTACAACGATATATGTGTCCACATGCATAGGAAAAACGGACTTCCTCGACTCGTTCCCATGGCTTAGATCCAAAATTCTAGTGGGACTTAAGGTCATGTTACGTCACAGGCTTTAATGATAAAGTAAGCGACTTGACCCAAGAGATACTATTACTTACATTTTAGGTGTTCATAAAAGGTTGAAAATTATGAAAATACAAAGAAAATGGGGGAAAATAGGTAGCGCTACAACTTGTATGTACAAGATAAAGCATTGTTTGGTCCATTGCTTTATCCAAGTCACAGACCTGAGGTCTCCTTTATACATAAGGGATTCATTTACACAAATATTCTCAACAATTGCCTGATATACATACGGTTGATGACGAAATCAACCGAGGTTTTAAATTTTGATTTTGCTTTAACGATTTTAATTAAAGAGTAATATGGAATTCAGTGAAATTGGAAATAATCATTGAATACACGAAGGCTCTCTTTGTAAAATGAATTAACCATTGAATGATCAAACTGTTATTGACCACAGCTCTTAGTTCACAGTGATGTCTCAATATGTCTACAGAAACAGAATGATGAAGATTAATCGTATAAAATGTGTAATGAAGTGCCCCATCGGTGGAATGATTTAACGGGTGGGTGTCCGCGTTGGTTGACCTCGACACATATTTGCGCCATTTATTAGCACTTTAGCATTTATATAAATGCCATTGGCTCCTCTATTATTCATCAGAATTAGACCAAACTATGCATTATTCATCCGTTTGAGTGAGAGTAAGCAGTTTGCTTAACACCTTGACTTAAGCTGTCACAGTCAAGTCACAGTAGACTTTGGACGTAATTTGTTTGTTAGCACAATAGCACCAAGGATTTCGATTGGATTTTGTTCTAGTTTAGTGGAAGGCATTGACTGGTGAATCTTTCAATGCTTTTTCTCTATTAACTGATTGTATGAATAGAGATTTTAAACCTGGCTCTCCTATCAGCAGCAAGTTAAGGACGCATAAACACCAAACGCTGGCATAGCGAGTCTCCCAAAGGCCGGTAATCTCTAAAGCACAAAAATGATAGTTTACGCAAGCTCATTGCTTTAAGTTGTTTTAAGCAATGCTGACAGTTTCTGTAAGAAAAATATTTCGACCCAACTCAGGTTGTTGATCAGATAAATAAACTTTTTCCTTCTACATGTATATTAACGAAATGAAGGGTCAAATAGAACGATTACTGGTCAGGATACAAAAGATGATATAAGAATACCGGGTTTTATTAGCTATGTGATAAGGAAGACCTTGATTTCCAAGAGATTATGGCCTGATGATATAAGCCACATCATGCTGTTGTTAGACTATAATATTTTGAAACTGTGTAGATGACTTGGATGCGTGGGCTCTAACTTTTAAGAATACTTAAACCTTGACATAAATGTTTAAATGTTGCTGAAATAACTAGAAGAAAAACACAAAAATAAGTTTACACATCTATCATAAATACATTATATAAACCTTCTGCTCATTCATTATACTTCAGATCACCTATTGCCCATATCACAAAGAATATTTGCAAAATTATGTTTAAATTATAACGCGCAAAACCAGTCCACGAGAATAACCTGCTGCACATCTATGTCACATTAAAAAATAAGTACACTATGAAAACAAATATGCTCTTGTTAAAAACACACGGATTACTCTTATGAATTTCGACATGACAACTCAATTAAAACCTGTGTGCTGAAAGGAAAACCTGAAAATGGAAAGTTTTTAATGTGGCAATATTTGTATGAGACTTTATCTGATCTTTAGGAGATATCTCTGTGAACCACATGATACTGATTCGATGATGATTTCAAAAGCGTTCAATATAAAGAGAAAAATCATTTTCCATGTAAGAATTACATATAGATTTTGTATAAAGTATATATATATATATATTAATATGTTAATTCTTATATGCGTCTGTAGAATAGGTATGTAGGACTGGAAATTGCATATGGAGTATCTTTCCTTTCCGAGACCTTCATTCAAACCAAATCGACCTGTTTGGAGTAAGGTAATTTTCAAGAACACCATGAATAAGTTTCTGCTTAGGTATTTACATCCTGCAATGGTACCCATAAATTGATATTTTGTCAATGTTCTAGCACACAAATGAAAATGAATACAGTTCGTGCATTTGCGGCATCCTTTATATCATTGATTAAAACCAGACATCGTTTTGGTTGAAATGAGGCAATCCCCGCCTTTTTTTTAATTTCGGTAACGGTCTTCATATATAGCCCCTTTTTGAGAATTTGCACCACAGGATATAAAAGGAATTTACATCATCAGGAGGATGTGCATGTTGTCTATACTGTTCTCATCCCTTTAAAGATGAGTCCTGAAGGAAAATAGGTAGGGCTCACAAATGTTTCATGACCACGAAAGAAAACAAAATAGAAAAAGCCCAACCAACAGCATGTTTAATTTCGATTTCGGTATATACCAAGAGCACAGAAATATGCGTATTATCTGATATCTGATTTTAAGCCGTGTATAAATTCCGTAATCATTTATTCTACAGCTTGTGGTCCCCGCCAGTTTGGCCCTGGTTGTCCTTATATGTGTCACTGTGCGAAATACCGAGACTGTGACAAGAAGACAGGAGTCTGTCCAGAGGGCGGTTGTGACTATGGCTACGGTGGAAGCACATGTAGCATTCGTACGAAAATAACTAATGTGGTTATTTTATAACTCCTCATGTGGTTTATGCGCAATACATATACTGGCTTTCTCTATCAACTGATCATTATCCTATTTTCATAATATGATAAACACATTTGATAAGCATTAATCTTTAAATAAAATTCAGTTCAATTTACATTTGTGTGACAGCAAATGCGGATGTAATTTTAACACCACATACAGTAACAATTATTTGATATATCGTAAATCTAGACGGTTGTGTTGGAATGTTTATAGATGTAGTTTGTAGATGTCATTAAAAAATCCTAATTTTTGTGCATTGTCAGGGATAAAATTGGAAATGGCTTATATCTAGTTAGGATGATTCACTCTGAATTTGACAAGGAAAATGTATGGATCTATATTTATTTTGTTGTTGCAGGGTTGCCAGGCCTTAGCATGAGATATGACATAGCACAGCCAGTGGCCACCACAAATACTGTGCAGATTGTCTTCTATCAATTTAAGAAAGGCGATGTTGGTCGCCATGATTTTGGCGACGGGCCGGTTGTGGAATACACAGTGAACATAAAAGAAGAGGCGTCAACAGACTGGGTCGAAATGGCTACTATACTTCATGACGACAGTAAAGACAAATTACACGTCACTATTGCAGGTCTCAAATACAAAACAAGGTATAGCATACAAGTGATACCTTGGTATCGAAAAGGGGATATCAGGATGGAAGGAATAGCATCGAATACAATATCTGTGACAACTGCTTGTTGATGTAAGTAATGATCAACCAACAAGTTTATTTTAAAAAAAAATACAGAATTTCATGCCTTAAGCACATACTTTTGATTAACTAATGAACATTTCCCCTAAGTTCAACATACCCATTTGCTTAACACTTTATTAACACCAGATAAAGCTACTAATACATACAGTTCGAGGAAAAAACGGGCAGCTGTAATAACTTTAGTAGGACAGATAACTGACATAAATAATACTACTGCCTTTTTTGGCACAAATCAACTACTATAAAAGAGAAACTTTTTCTGGTATGTATTAAATAAAAATTGTAATTTATATGCATTTTTCTTGCACATATTTTTCTATTATTATAAGAATTATATTATTTAATGTTTAAATAATTAAAGAACTGTGAGAGTCGGGGCATATTTATATTACGTTATGAAATTTAAATTATCGACAATATACTCCCAATAGACCATGTATAATTACAGTATGCTTCATCATATATTTACAAAATTACCTACAGGCATTATATGAATCAAAATATTTAAATTCTGTATCTATAAAAAACCGAAAAACATGTTATAGATCTATACAATTTTACATTGATTTGATACTCTATTGGGCCTGTTTCATTAAACAATATGAATAATCATTTAATGACATACAAAGAACATATAACACATACAATTTAAAACGCATATAAAACTTAAAATTATACATGGATATGATTGTTTGGTTTCTGTTACTGTAAATACATACATACTCTCAAAATGTCCTGCAATTATATTACTCTAGAGCAAATACTACATGAATCTGTACTCATATTATGCCAAATATATCCTAATTAATTAACAATAAAAAACACGTTACAAAAAACACAAAGCCTACAAAAATCATTCGAAATGCTGATGACTTCCCCAGTTAGACACAACTATGAATGGAAAATAAAGTATCAGTGAATAACACTCAAAATGACAATGAATTAAATAAGTGATATATGTGTATAATTAAATTCAGGATATTACTTATAACCCTATATATAATTGTAGTAGATAAAAATGAGAAGAAAGAAGGTCTTGTGATAATGAAATTAGCATATACATACAGTTTCGAGCTGGATAAGGGGTATAGGCTGCCATAACCTTGGACTGATTAGACATAATTTCTTTGTTATTAGTTAAATACAGGGATTCAGGGCGGAATGAATCCCGATCGGGATCTAATCTGACCCTATCGGATATTGGTCCAGACCAGATCCAGAAGTGGATTTAGGCCAGATCAAATCTCGATCAGGATCTATTCTAGACCAATCGGGAATTACATGTTATTGAAACCGAAAAATAAAAAGTTTCCTGGTGACCCCGACCCATCACCTCTATCTTGTAACTAGCCTTTCACGAGACCAATTGTTCAGGTTTTGAGAGGTGACCCCACCAGATTTAAAGGTCCTATTTTGAATAATCATTTTGTACAGACATAAAAATACATGCTCTGTGTCCTGACTGTGCATATCCTATGCATTTCAGATCCAGAAAAGCCAAGGATTACAAATATCACGGCGAATAAAGAAACAGCAATGGTTACCGTCAGCTACAAGGTATTGTAAGACTATGTTTGCCATTGATGGGTCACAATAAAATTTGTATTTTGAAATTCGCCTTTTAATTTCTTACTTATATTTTTACCAGTAAGACTGCTCTAACAATTATATAATTTGACAGAAAAGATCATTTTTGGAATTGTAGACTCTAGTCATTTTACACTGGCAAAATCCGAAACAAATAGCAACAGAAACGCTTTATGTTGTGTCGAGACGGGGAAAACCTTGATATTAATTTGTAAAACGTTAAATAAGAAAGACGAGAGGAAGTAAACAAAATTTCATTTATTTATTGTACTTATTAACTTTGTTCTAATTACCATACAGGAATTTACCCTATATATTAATGTATTGCATTAGAAATTTTTTTTAATAATATTAACTTGCTTGTTTTTTTAAATGAATTATCGTCAAAATATAAGCTTTAAACCTATTTTTATAGACAATTATCTTGTACAGTTGCAAAGTAACGTTTTTGCCCATATACTCATATTGGATCTAATGACATAGAACATAACTTAAAATTTTACAATTGTATGCGACTTAATAAATTTGCTGAACACACACACACACATATATATATACAGTGAAACTGCCCAAAGCCGGACACTCAAGGGACTGGAGGATTTTGTCCGTGTTATTGAGTTGTCCTGTTTATAGGAGTTTGGCATTTTGCGTCCATTCCTCATTGAATGTTTTTGATACCCTATGTTTCATTTAATTTTCGCCTCATTTGAAGAAGGCTACATAAATTTGATTTAAATCATTTTCAAAATAGCTTAAATATGCACTTGCAATTTATATATTATTATTTATTAAAAAAAAGAAAGACAAACATCAGCTTGTCCATGCGAAATAATTTTGGCAGTTTCACTTCGACGTACCATGCTTCATCTCTTTAGCAAGCGGCAGTTCACGGATGGGTTGCACTAGGCATATTGAAGATTGAGTATTGACAGCATCCGGACAGCATGATTATTTGTTAAAGGGTATGGTCGTCATCACGCATTCACCTTAAGTGCAAACTTTACCTATTGATCTGCTAATCTTAATATAATAATGATTGTGTTATCAACACATTTATAGAAATAATACAATTTTGATACTATATATTCACATATAACATTCCAATGGTTCACCAAATTACGCTTGTCCCCGGGCTGTCGCTTTGACCAAAACAGGTCATACGAGGTCATGATCTCGGAGCGCCATCTCCCGGCAAATATATGAACAAAAATAGAACTCGCGATGTCTGTCCGCTTTCCAGGGTCGTAATATGAAATGGATATGTTGGCGGGATGGAAAAATTGTCCGTTGTCCGAGATAGTGAGTTGTCCGCTTTACTGAGTTTACTTTAAACATAATATTAAGGCAAAATTGAAGATTCTGAGATTTAGTTTCGGCGTTAGTGATTTGCCCGCCTTACTGAGTTGTCTAAAAGTAGGAGTTTCACTGTATATATATATATATATATATATATATATATATAACCATAAATCCACAATTACAATGTCGAAAGAAAAGGTTACTTTGATAAGCAGTCACGGGTTACCGGTATATTAAAATCCCACTAAATATATGTTGCTGACGTCATTATTTTAATACGTTCTAACAATGGACTCATAGACCAATGGTTCTGTTGTCATTTGTGAAAGGCACAATTGTTATCATTCACAAACGATCTGCTCTATATCTGGGATTACGTAGTAGCGATATGTAGCGGTATCCTGGTTGCGGAAAGGTCGAACCTCTTGTGTGATTAAGGTCGTGGTTTATATATTTAACCCTCAATCGACCAAGTGGGTTCATTCATGACCCCAGCCATGTATTTATGTGTGCTGTTTTAATAGTTTTTTTTGGTACCATTAATTTGCCAATTTATTTGCCGTTATCTCTTCATAATTTCTTCACAGGGATAGGACTTTTGGTGTAGAAAATAATCTGAAAAGTTATGTGGGAGCATTTGTGACCCCCGGAAAGATATGCATTTTTCCAAACATAATAGACTCTGATTTTCCTGGCGTTTCCCATGTATTCTCACATATTGCAAAGTTTGTCACTAAACCATGACTAAGACACCTGGGCTTTGCAGATTTATATGCTCCAGGAGTCTTTGGAAAAATATATTCCGTCATTTTCAGGAATCCACCATGCAAACCCAATAAATACGATATGACAAAATCAAGTCAGGGTTTTTATGTAAGTCACACCAGTGGCAGTAGACTTGATTCAATGATTACACTAGAAACAGAAAAATCAGTCAAATCTTCGATGGTTAAATCTCAATCAGCACAAGGACCAAATACAAGCATAGAAATCAGTTATTTATTCTTAGATGTAAAACATTATTTATAAGATTTGAATTCTTGCATGGTTATAAAATTCTACCATGAACCACAACATCCTTTTAGGCTTCAGTATTGAGATTAACAATGACCAGAATATCCAGAAGCTTGTATCCCGGGGAAAATGGATTGAGAGCCGAGCCACCGAAGCAGACGGTCAAACCTTTGGCAAACTAGTCAAGAGATATCTGGACAATGTTTATG